>CAJHNH020001441.1:0-120000 GCA_905116865.2 Candidula unifasciata
TACAAGTACTTGCATACTTATCCACTAATGTCTGAAGATGTATTTCTGTGCGATACTTGAAGATAAACTCATTAGTGAAAAAAGTAACATAGTTAGTTAGTTAGTCTTTCCTCTTGTGTCGAGTGCGGCACATAGGGAAGAGGTCATGACTCTCCATGCATAGCGGTTCGTTGCAATCTGTTGTAGGTCTTGGATATTTGAGTGGCCCATGAGCGAGCCTTCCCTGATGATAGTTCTACGTAGAGTTTCCCTTGGTCTTCCACGAGATCTTTTCCCCTGTGGTGTCCAAATGAGGGCTTGGTAAGGAAGTCTTGATTTATCCATTCTAAGGGCGTGGCCGACATAGTTCCAGCGACGTTTTCGTATAAAATTAGACACATACTCTTGCCTGGATTCTTGCCTTATTTGTGCATTGGTTCGGAAATCTGACCATTTGAAATTTAGTATTCTTCTAAGGCATTTATTTTTAAAACTATCTAATTGTGTGTCTAGAGTTTTCGTTGATTTCCAAAAAATTTTAGAAAAAATTGAAATGGGGGAATTGACCATCATTATCATCATTATAAACCATTTCTGCCATTAAGGGGCGTGGGGAGGAATAATTTGCAATCCAGTGCACGTTGGCTGCCACTGACCATACACATGCCGTAAAGGCGTAGAGTGTCCTTAATGTTGTCGATCCATTGTGTTGGTATTTGATCTTGCGGCATTCTAACGAGATGGCCAAAGTGACTGAGTGGTGTACAGAAAAGAAGGCTGTCGTCTACCCGAAAAAGGGGTCTGTTTTGTGGTGTTCTCTGGACAACAGAATCGTTAAAGCTAATGTCCCAAGTCTCACGATAGATGGTAGAAATGTCAACAGAGAGAGCAAACTGAAGTATCTGGGAATTACATGTGACAGGAGCCTGTCCTTTGAGGACCATGTGGAGAGTGTTGTGACAAGATGCCAAAAAGGACTTAGTGTACTTAAGACTATGGCTGCAATTGACATAGAGCAGAGAATTCTTTTCACACTATATCAGCACCTGATCCTGTCAGTGGTTGATTATGGCCTGGGACTGCTTACCGTTTCAAAGAGTCAGATGGACAAACTAGAGCACATACAGAACGCAGCTATGCGGGTCATTCTGGGTTGCACCAGAGACACCCCAGTGGTGTGTATGTGATACATCCTTGGTTTGCCGACTGTTGCAAGTAGGCACAAGGTGCTGCAGGCGAAGTCATATCTCAGAGTAGCTGCAGACACAGACAACCATTTGCACGAAGCTCTGGGTGCAGTTAAGGGTCAGTGGCTGATAAGAGGAAAGTCATGGATGGCTCAGGCGGAAGACACAGTCAGATAGGTTTGGATCCTTGAGATCATTAGATGAGGAGAGGAGTAGGTCAAAGTGCCACCTGAGCAGTCAGACTGTGTAGGGTCATAATCACACAAGTCGGGAATGCAGAGACTGGCCAGCAGGTGCCACAGAGGTGGAAATTCAGCAAATAATTCAAGATAATGCTCGCTCAGAGGATTTGATCATTTACACAGACGGTTCAGTGTCAAGAGGCAAAAGAAGTGCTTGTGGGTTCTTAGCAAAAGTTAAAAGTCGACGTTTGGTGCAGGAGATCCTAGCATATGATACCACAACATTCAGCCCAAGAATGGAGGTGGAGGCAGTCACTGCAGCTTTCCGCTGGTTAAAGAACACCACACACACACGCACACACACACACACACACACGTAGGCACGCGTGTTGCTGTATTCTAATGAGATGACCAAATCACTTCATCTGCTGTTTCTCGATGAATCGAGTACACTGTTTTGTTCTCATTATCTGTCTGATAGTAGGTTAGGTTGGCTGATTTTATCAGGCATCTCATCTTGTAGATGGGGATTTTGCGTATATGGGCAAAGCCTAGTACTACACATCAGAATATTTTAAACATCTCTAATGACAGTTGTGTCTCAACAAAAGTTATACATTTTAGCACTAAAGTAATGTGATGGTGGTTAAACTGGATTTCAGGAATAGGATTTAATTGATTAACATTTTTTTTCACTTTGGAATGCATTCAATTTAATGCTTCACTTTGTTCTGTTGATTATTTCCTTTATTTATCTTTATAATTTAAATTTTTTTAATTTGTCCACAAATAAACTTTGAAATAGTTTGTCAGTTACCTGTATAAAATAGTAGTTTTTTAAGGATTTAAAAAAAAAATTCCCACAGGATTATTATCCATTTTTTACTGTGCAGTGAAATGGTTAAAGAAAGAGTGAGGAATGACAGAAGACAAAATTAGATAATCAGAAGCTAATAGCTCTCACATGGACACCAGAGGGAAAGAGAAAACAGGGGCGCCCAAAAACAACAAGGAGAATGATGGAAAGTGACCTGAGTGCGGCATCTTTGACATGGAAAACTGCACTGAAGTTTGCACAGGACAGGAAAAGCATGGAAAGTCCTCTCTGAAGCCTCATGTATTAATCAAGTAACAGAAAGTATTGTGAACGGCACTCATAGAAAGAAGTAGAAAGATAGAAGAACACACTAGACAACATAAAAATCAAAAGCTATAGTTACCATGCCGGGAATTGAACCTGTCACCTCCAGACGGTGTCTGCGCCTCGCCATGAATACAAGTGTACTAAGATACATGGTCAACTCGGCACCCCCAAAAAAAAGGTGTCTCATTGGTCATGTCTATTGTACAGCTTGAAATCCACGACTATGGAATATGGACAGTGTGCACTAGGCATAACGAGAACTAAATAGTGGGATAAATTTTAAAGCATCATTCATTATCCTGTTGGGCCATTATCTGTCACATAAAGCTCGCAGTCTGTTCCTCTATTCGATTCTGTCCTGTGCAATCAGTTTAATATCATGGATGAAATCCAGTCCAGCAGCTTTAGGCCTGCAAGTTTCTATAGCAAATAATTGTTTTTTACAAGGTTAGGGAATTAGCCCCAAGCCTCACCCTTCTTTTTTCTCATCCAGGCTGGGGACCGGCAATGGCGGAGATCATGATCATAAAAGATATAAAAAAATTTTTTTTTTACATAAGTTTGCTAAGATTTGTAGAGCTTAATGTTGAGATTGTTTGCAGTGGGCATTTAAGGGTTAAATTCTCAAGTATATACAGTCTATTTCAAAATGGCTGCAAGAAAAGACTGATTTTTACAAACTGCAAAGCAATGCTAAAAATATAAGAAATATAAAATAAAAATATCATCACATTTCTTATGCAAGCAGGTTGCTGTTGCTGTTGCTGTCATCAATGCAGAGGTCTGTGCGCTTATCACTGATAATTCAGAGGAGGCAGATGTACTAATAGACACAGATGGGTTAGTTGTATTTCAGCACATAGGCATTTTACAGTACTTTCAAATAGTTGAGGAAGCCAGTGTTGCATACTCCATGACTACGAGGAGCATGACAATAGAGGTGATGGTAGTGATAGAAGTTTCCACGTGGTTAGAATTACAAGGCTATTCCCACATGTGTGTGCTGAGTGATTCCATTAGTCTGAGCTGGTGGGTCGAGGCTGGGGTCGTACATAGGAAAAAAAAAAAGTAAAGGACCCTTTTCCACTCCTTTAGGTCATATAGGGCTAGACCTATATTTTTTAGACCAATCAGCACAAGATGGGTGATGTGGTCAGCATTACGCCTGCTGCCTCTACTTACCGTAACTGCACCTGGTACCCACTCAAGCCTGGGTAGACTTGGGAGCCAAGGTCATTTTTTGAAAAAAGTCTGGCTGTGCCAGGGAGCGAACCCACAACCTTCCAATCCGTGGCGAGCGTCTAGCCTCTCCGCCACGGCGACTCCCGGTCGTACATAGGCAATGGATTAAGTCACTGCAAATGTCTACTGTGCAAATCTTTGTTTGGGGTTATGCAGGTGTTGTCGGAAAGGAAAGGGTAGAGAGACTGGCTGGCATTGCAACAGTTGCAGATGGCTGGCCTATGTATTGTGTCCCCATTAGAGAAAGTGAAAATTGATCTGAGGTTTCTGGGAGCAGTGTATCCACATTGCTGCTAAGAATTAGGAGTAAAGATTGGCACAGCCAAGCATGAGAGGCGCCTCAGGCATACAAGAAGTCAGCATAGAACTAGCACTATTATCTGTTGGACACTGATGAATTTGTTGAGAGATGAACCTGAGCACCAGTAGATGTGTCTGCAGGGTTGTGAAGATAACCTATCTCAGAATTCGTAGCACAAGCAGTTATCATCACATTAAGTACACAAGCAGTTATCATCACATTAAGTACACAAGCAGTTATCATCTTCACACAAACTTGCTAATAGTAATTTACCCCATACTTACACATGGTATTCAACACAAGACCTACAACTGTAGTCAATACCATACTTTCATAGAACAGCACAATTACACAGCAACAGCACATTTATTTTTTGTAATCAGTATCACATTTCCCACAGTACTTAACACAACACTTTAATTCAGAAAATGACACTTTCTCTCGCACAGTAATCAGTACAGTTTCATACACTATTCAACTGATCACTTTCACACAATAATTAACACAACACATGTGGTTAACACAGCACACTTGCAAAGTAATTAGTACTACACCTTTTTACACAGTAATCAACTCACTTTCACATATCAATCAACACACATTCATACAGTAATTAATATAATGCTTTCAAACTGTAATCAACACATTTTCACACAGAAATCACCACACATTAACACAGAAATCAACAAATCTTTCAGACAGTAATCAACACCCATTTACACAGTAATTGACACATTTTCAGACAGTAATCAACACCAATTTACACAGTAATCAATACATTTTTAGATGGTAACCAACACCCATTTACACAGTAATCAACACATTTTCAGACAGTAATCAACACCCATTTACACAGTAATCAACACATTTTCAGACAGTAATCAACACCAATTTACACAGTAATCAACACATTTTCAGACAGTAATCAATACCCATTTACACAGTAATCAACACATTTTTAGATGGTAACCAACACCCATTTACACAGTAATCAATACATTTTCTGACTGTTATCAACTTACATTAATTCAGTGATCAACACATTTTTAGACAGTAATCAACACACTTTCAGACAGTAATCAACACCCATTTACACAGTAATCAATACATTTTCTGACTGTTATCAACTTACATTAATACAGTGATCAACACATTTTTAGACAGTAATCAACACACTTTCAAAAAGTAATCAACACCCATTTACGCAGTAATCAATACATTTCCTGACTGTTATCAACACACAGTGATCAACACATTTTCAGATAGCAATGAACACATTTTCAAACAGTAATCAGCACATTTTCACACAATAATCAACACATTTTCACACAGAAATCAACACATTTTCAGACAATAATCAACACATTTTCACACAGAAATCAACACATTTTCAGACAATAATCAACACATTTTCACACAGAAATCAACACATTTTCAGACAATAATCAACACATTTTCACACAGAAATCAACACCTTTTCAGACAATAATCAACACATTTTCACACATAAATCAACACCCTTTAACACAGTAATCAACACATTTTCACTCAGTAATCAACACATTTTCACTCAGTAATCAACACAATACTTTGACACAGTAATTAACACAACACTTTTACACAGTATTTAACACCATTTTACACACATCTATCAACATCACACACAACCATTGACATTTATCTCCACACCTCTAAATGCAGTACTATTCATCATCATCACACTTACACACAGTAACATGTATCTACGTATCTCTTACACATTTTAACAAGATTTCTTAAAAAATAAGTCAGCTACAAGTGTATGTACCAGATTTATTCCCTCCAGCAACCAAATCTGAGATTATTGTATACACATTCGCTCAAAATATTGAAAGTTTAAACTTGCATTACAAAAAAATAACAGTAACATACAAAATATACAGGATGTCTTTAGTGCCTCTATGCAGTTTTAACATATAATATCTTGAGATGTACACTTGCATCAAGCTAACAATGAAAACTGTTTGATTGCTTGTGCTTTTTCTTGCATTCTTTCTCAGATTTCAGTTCCAGTTTCAGTTATCAACTTGGATGTTATTTTATATACAACTAAAATCTCCACAGAGGAGCCAGATTGGCAAGTAACTAGACACCCACCTGTTGGTCCAAACAATATGCATGAGTTAGATTTGTATGTGTGTTAAAAAATGTACTCGGCTCCCAACTTGACTCAACCTAAAAGAGTACCAGATAAAGTCCTGGAAAGTAAAGGCGGCTTGTGTAATGTTGACCCATCATTCATGGAGAACCATTTGATCTACAACAACTGGAGTCTTGCATGTATGCCTGTATGTCTATGTGTCTGATACTGGCATAAATAAAGAGTTCTGTGAAGATGAAACTTCTCTAAAATAGTTAGGTAATTAATTAGTTAGTTAGCCATTCAGCTAGTCAGTTTGTTAGTTAATCAACAGATTATCCTCAATAAACCTTGAACCATTCAGTCCATAACTTCTGTTAAACATGATCTATCATGTCAGAGTTCTGCGTAGGTGTCTTTTTTTTTTTTAAATTATAAATATGACTTAATTTCATCTCAGAGTTCTGGATAAATTACAGTACTATACAGTATGATCTATAGAGTTCCGTGTAAATGATTCTATTATATACTATTCAAAATTCAAGTCCTCTGCATGAGAGTCCAGTGCTGTAATCACTTGGTCAACCTCCCCTCATCAACTATGCAATATACTTCCAGTAAAGTATAGTAAAGTAAGTAAAGGTCCCTTTTCCCCGCCTTCAGGCATATTGAGAATATAGGGCTAGAACTATATTTGAATAGATCAATTGGCACTTGGTGGGTGAAGTGGTCAGCATCATGCCGGCCGCCTTTACTTCTAAGGACTGCACCTGGTACCCACTCAAGGCTGGGCCGACCTGGGAGTCAAGGTCATTTTTGAAAAAATAGTCAGGCTCGGTCAGGATGCCAACCCACGACCTTCCGATCTGCAGGTGGACACCCATTTCAAGTAAAGCAAAGAGCTCTTTTAGCTGCCCCGGGATATCTATTATATGATACTTGACCCTAATCTGCACTTTTTGTACGATATAAAATCAACATAATGCCAGCCCTTCTTGTTCTGAGGACATTTTTGGGGTCCCCATTTTAGGAAGGATCAACCCTGACAGTTCTCAGCCAATTATAAAAATCTGCCTTTATGTGGATTCTAACCTAAAACCTTTGAGCCTGCAGTATCTGGTATTCAAAGTAATATAGCTTCCTCTTTATTGTCTTTTTATTTTTCTTCTTCACCTCCTGTTTTACCATTTTGAGTCACGGGAGATATGAGGTTCTGCTTCTTGCTCTTCTGGCCATGGACTGTTGTAGAGTTTCTCTGACGTTGTCATCTTTCCATCTTGTTCTTGGTCTACATCATGTTCAATGTCCCTCATCCCTTTTGGCGTTTACCTCTTATGGCATCGCAAGGCATTTTCTCTAAGCGGGCAAACCATTTTTGTAATATAACTAGCTTAATTGGACACGTCCCCAGAATAAAGAAATGGGGAAAGCCGAGACAGACAATACAATGGACACCACAAGGACAGCGAAGAAGAGGCAGATCTAGAGGCACTTGGAGGCGAACCTTTGAGGCTTCGCAAAAAACAAAACTGGAGATAGAGAAAATGGCTCAGGACTGAACTGAGCGGGGACAGTTTATCTCTGCCTTATGTGCCTCTGGGCGTTTTGAGTACTGACTGAGTGATAGCTAGCTGAGGTGAATTAAAACCACGAAGCAGTAACTAAAAACCTCATTGTTCACTAAGGACAGAAGTCGTGTACTCATTAAATGATAAGCTTTCAATCTATATTTACAATATCATTTATACATTTGAAGCTAGAAAATTAAAAACAAAAACCATGCAAGCTGTTGCTGATATTGTGGACTGTTGAAGCTTATACAAGGCAGTTACTGCTAGAAATAATTTACATAAAGAAATGGATATGATAAGCACGGGTGATAGATAACACAGTTTTATTACGTTCTGTTTAGTTGGGCTTCTAGCCTTTGGTCCACTGGAGAGTATGATAAAATGTGGTAATACATTTCAATGGTAATTACATGCAAATGTATCATTGTATACATATGTGACATACATGCTAGTATTTGAAAAAAACAGCAACATATTTGAGTGGTAACATTGGTACTTGAAAGACACAGGAATAATTTATCACACAAGTAAGACATATTAAACACCACTTTTGCTTTCGGTGAAATGCTCATTTAGGGCCGTTGTTAGAAGGAGGAGTGGCTGGTCGAGCGGTTGCAACATCAGGCTCTCATTAAGGAGACCCGAGTTCGACCCCCGGTAAGGTGGTGGAGTTTTTCTGTCGGAAGCAAAAATCACACATCCCAACCTGCACAGTCCATGGCAACAGCACTAGTCAGGCGGCTCTAAATCCTCATGCTCAAGGCCTACTGTCTTCATCGCCCTAGAAAGTGGTAAAACAAACAGTAGTGATGGCGACAGGTAGAAAGACAGGTTTGTGTAGCTTTGCGATCTGAATCATCAGTTACAGAAACAATGATTAGAAAGCTCAATAGTGGGAAAGGAAAAGATGGACACAAATACAGCTGAACATTTTAGTCAGAATCTTTATCAATGCACAAAACAACAGGCTAATTAAGCAAAAGGTCAACATGGAACTAGACATACGAAAATCATTATAAGTAAAAGTGAAGGACCGTTTTCAGGCATATAGGGCTGGACCTATATTTTATTCACCAATTAGAACTCAGTGGTCATGTGATCAACGTCACACCAGCCACCTTTACTGTCCAGGTCTTTACAGTGTACCCATTTAACTCTTTGAGCCCCAAGGAACGCATCATACGTTTCTACCGAGAAGAACAATGAACGCACGATGCGCCAATTTTATGACTCTCTTTACTACCCCCTGGGCCTGTGATGCTAAACCCCCTGGGACTCAAATAGTTAAGGCTGGGTTGAACTGACAGCCAGAGTCATTTTCCAAAAACAAAAAATCTGGCGACTTGAACTAAGTAGACATAAAAGCATGCACATTCATACACACACACATATGTGTTTATGCATGCTTGTGGGTGGGTGGGTGTGTGTGGGTGGCTTTACTTAAACTTTTCATAAAAGCCAACTAATTGAGGATTAGCTGAAATTTCATGTAAACCACAATATGACGTGTGAAATTTTATGGGTGACTGCAGAACAAGCAAAAGAAGAAGAAAGGGGGGGGGGGGAGGGAAAAAGAAGAAATAAGATAATCAGCAATAAACATTAATTCAGATTTTGTTCATACCTGACTTTAGTTCCCAGATTCGCCCAGCCTTAAATAGGTACCAGGTGAAGTTCTGGGAAGTCAAGGTGGCCGGCGTGATGTTGACCACATCACCCACGGAGGTTCAGAAAAATATGAGTCTAGACTCATAAGCTAGAGTGCCACTGGCGTGTCAAGGGCAAAAAAAAAAGGAAGAAGAAGAAGAATAATGATAAGTGGGAACAAAACATCCAGGACAAAGATAAAGTATAGCCAGTTTTGACAGACATAGAAAATGATCAAACTCTACACAGAACACAAGGTACAAACTGTTAATATAATAAATAATAAAGGGAACTATGGATAAGTGTGGTTGTGGAATTACCAAAATGGCAGCTGTAGATTTGCTGCAGGAATGTTGAGGTCATGAAAAACAAACACGTTTCTTGGAACCAAAAACAGAATCACTTGAAGATAGTCTAAAGTTTTGCAAACAACTGTATGGTTGTAGAGTACCTCAACACTGGCAGCCTCTAACCTGGAGGGGATAAGGAAGTTTCAAGGGAGACATTCAGCAATTTTTGAAATTGAGTAAAATTTGTACTTACACTTACATTTGTGTAGTTTTGGTTTAATTATTATTTTTTCAAACTATTGATTCAACAAGCTCATTTTTGTTTTCATGAGTGGTTTATTTATCTACTGTTAATTATCAAATTAATGTGATAACATAAGTATTTAATTATTGATTAAGAACACACACTGTCCAAAATGTATCTTCATACTTTCTGTTTCTCTTGTTGGGGAATCTACCATCATCCTCTTTTTAATCAGATTTCATTATATAGGGGGAGGGGGGAGGTAAGGGGGGAGGGGGGCAGGGGGGGAGGGGCTGCCATTTACTAAAGGGTTTTTTTTTGGGGGGGGAGGGGTCCTTAAGCTATACTCAAGAGGGGAGAGGGCATGGGGGTCTTGTCAAATACTCCAGTTGTGTGTGTGTGGGGGGGGGGGGGGGGGGGGAAGGGGGGTGTTAAGTCACCTGAAACAGGTTGGGAACTACTGCTTTACACTCTATGGTTAAGGAGGAAAGACAATTGCAAAACAGAGTACAGTTTCTTTACATCCAAAGATAGATGAGGAAAGACTAAACAAGACAGTACAGTTTCTCTATATCCAAAGGTAGATGAGGAAAGACTAAACAAGACAGTACAGTTTATCTACATCCAAGGGTAGATGAGTAAAGACTTAACAAGACAGTACAGTTTCTCTATATCCAAAGGTAGATGAGTAAAGACTTAACAAGACAGTACAGTTTCTCTACATCCAAAGGTAGATGAGTAAAGACTTAACAAGACAGTACAGTTTCTCTACATCCAAGGGTAGATGAGGAAAGACTAAACAAGACAGTACAGTTTCTCTACATCCAAAGGTAGATGAGTAAAGACTTAACAAAACAGTACAGTTTCTCTACATCCAAAGGTAGATGAGTAAAGACTTAACAAGATAGTACAGTTTCTCTACATCCAAAGGTAGATGAGTAAAGACTTAACAAGACAGTACAGTTTCTCTACATCCAAAGGTAGATGAGGAAAGACTAAACAAGACAGTACAGTTTCTCTACATCCAAAGGTAGATGAGTAAAGACTTAACAAGACAGTACAGTTTCTCTACACCCAAGGGTAGATGAGGAAAGACTAAACAAGACAGTACAGTTTCTCTACATCCAAGGGTAGATGAGTAAAGACTTAACAAGACAGTACAGTTTCTGTACATCCAAAGGTAGATGAGGAAAGACTTAACAAGACAGTACAGTTTCTTTACATCCAAAGGTAGATGAGGAAAGACTTAACAAGACAGTACAGTTTATCTACATCCAAGGGTAGATGAGTAAAGACTTAACAAGACAGTACAGTTTCTTTACATCCAAAGGTAGATGAGGAAAGACTTAACAAGACAGTACAGTTTATCTACATCCAAAGGTAGATGAGGAAAGACTTAACAAGACAGTACAGTTTCTCTACACCCAAGGGTAGATGAGAAAAGACTAAACAAGACAGAAAGGTACAGCAACATTAATATAATGAAGAAAAAAAATGCGTGAGTAATCTTTCACAGAAAATAAATCAAGAAGATTTTAAAAATTATACAGTAACAAATAATAAAATATAACAATCTTCAACAGGCATGTTTAGACATAACTATTGTTGGTAATATGTGGAATAAATATTTGAATAACAAATCTAACAGTGTAGGATCATGATTTGTTTAAAAAAGACATTTTCAAACAAAGGGAGCATAATAACATTATGAAATGCATTTAAGTGGATATCAGTTTATATAATGGCTTTGAAAATTAAAAGAAAGGTAACAGTGCCTAGTTTGTTAAAAACACAACACCTTTCAGTAAAATAAGTTCTAACAAAAGCAGGAAAGTATGTGAATCAAATGTGAATGTAATATTTGTGTGGAAAAAACCCAGAGATCGGATCTAGCATACGGAATGGTTATTTTCAATTCACATTGAATGACAGATTAACAGTGTTACACCTATGCCCATTGAACTGCAGGTTACATTTTAAACAGGCGCTTAAAACACTGGGTGAAGCTGTAGAATGAGCTTTGAGCTGGCTGTGGACACAACAGAATATCATGGGGGATAGGCCTCGGTAGACTGGTCTGAGCCCCTAGTGGAAAAGAACTTTTAAATACCTAAAAAGCCAAAGTGTCCGATTAAGTCTGTCAGTGTCTCTCTGCCAATTGCCAAAGTCTAACATCTGTCTGAGGAACCAACCATCCATCCACTTGTCACTCTGGTTGTGAATGTAGGTGGTTAATTTGCTACCACAGCAACTAAACATGTATCACCAAACCCTAATACCTGTAGTGATGCCTACATTTTGTCTTGTCCGATTGTCTGTTAAGCACAGCATGAGATGTCCGAGGCCTGCAGTCATGAACCAGATCAGCCCACCCTCTGAAACTGTCTAAGAGGATAATTTGCTGAAACAATTGTCGATGAGCCCCCCCCCCCCCCCCCCCCCCACACCCCACCCCATCCCCTACTGATAAAAGGTAGTGCACCTGCTGTGAACTACTTTTGTTACATGCTTGTTAAGGAGGCAGTCAATCTATTTTATACCACCCCTCCCCCACCACCATTTCCCCCAGATGGGGCACTGGAACCCACGCATGGAAGCCACTTAAATAAAGCTATTACTCTCATCTTTAAACATTAAAAAAAAATTTAAAAATTAAACAACAGATTCTCTATTGATGGTTAGAGATGTTGATTAAAGTCCTGTCTAGAACTCTCGTCTACAAACTCAGTGCTTGCTAAACAGAGACTGGATCTAGTCGATGGAATGTTTATTGCCCATTTAACAAAAAGTGAACTGGGCAATGACCGGGCCAGTGTGGAATTATACTATCTATCAGTCAGCACAGTGTGTCTTGGGCAGTAAGTATTTCAACCCTGGCAGAGCCCAGTCCTATCCATGTGACAATTTTCTCCCTAATCTGATTCCTCATGGAGACAGTTGCCAGGCTGCATCACATGGAGCATGGGCAGAGCCGATATCATCATAGCTGAACACACTAGATAGGAAGATAATGGCCATCTCTGATGCTGACACGACTGCGTGATCGATGAGTTAAGCTTGGTAAAATACGTTTATGTCGTCTTCGAGGTAACGACAGGAGATATTTTAACCTACTCCTCATGGGAACAATCAGTAGAGTTACCTTGGAGTGGCTGCTGCAGCAGAGGACTGAGCATGCATTGGGATTTTCCAATGTGCAAAGACCTCGATAGTGATAACATAACACAACGGGAAGGTAGAGTTGGCTTATGTGATCACGGGGCACCATCAAACTACTAGTTTTCTCTTTTGCCTCAAAACTGCAATCATGAAGTCCATTGCATCTGAGCCAAAGAAGTGGAGGGAAATGATCATTCTTCTCTCATGGTGACCCAACAACATATTGTATAATGAGATTATGATGATAATGAATAAGCGACAGATCATGCGTGTCCACCGTACAATTTTTAAGCTGTTGGTGCTACTCTCTACATGTCATGTGTTCTGTCCTTTGGTAAGCAAATGAGGACGGTTCAGAGATCAATGAATGTTGCTAATGGAGTGAAAGAGTGTTTTCTGATATGACATCAGCAGATCAGCAAACTGTGTGAATGATTATCAAGCCACATGGGACAGCACCCAATGCAATAGAGGTATTCCTTTTGCTAACTTTATTGTGTTGTACAGCCCATAGCTTAGAGGTTAATGAAATTGTTTCACAATGCAACTTTCAATGTTTACCGGGATCAATTCCCACAGTGGGTCTTTTAGAAAAAGACAGCTCTCTGGGCTTTCAGACAGTGGTTCAAGAGTTGCACTGTGGAAGAGATAGGCGCCTCACCACCACTTAATATTCATATAGTTATCAGTGGATTCATTGCAGCCAACCTACATTGCGGAGATGACACAGCCATTTGTTTTTAAGCTGTTAAATGACCGATTCTCTGTTGATTGTTGGAGGTGTCGACTTTGAGTCTTGTCTGGAACTATCCCCTTCAAATTCAGTACTTGCTAAACTATCACTCTGGCAAATGTGCATCTCCAGCTCTGTAAGCCTGGACTCGACATCCCACTGCTGCTGGTTGAGTTTGATGGTTAATGCTGAGTTCTCACCTTCAAGCTGGGCCAGACGTTCTCGCAGGCGGGAGATCTCCTTCACCATAGTGTCTGGCTGGCAGTTGTCTCTGTGTGGCAGGGGTGAGAGCGGGGAATGTAGCTGGTTCAGTGAGTTTAAATGAGGCTGATGTTGTTGGAGAATTGAATGTGTTGAAGCAATGAGATGTGACGGATGGTGAAATATAAATGGTGACTGTGAGGAGCAGTTGGTCACTGGCATCTGATTCTGGATAGAACCCACGGTATTTGGTGTTTGTGGAGTTTGAGGTAATATTATATTTGGTGCAGAGGATGGCTGAAAAGTGGCTGGCGATGCTGGGTAGTGCGATGGTGATGCTGGGTAGTTGATAGGTGGCGTACAGAATGGGGACAAGAATCCGAGAGGTTGTCCTGCATTCAAGTAGGTTAAGTTGTGGTATGCTGCTGCCAGGGAAATGGGCTGAAGCCCAAGTTGAGGTACCATATTTCCAAAAGTATGACCATTTGCTAAAGGTGCTGAATTGATCACCGTGATGGTGTCATTTCTTGAATTTGACACTTCCATTTTAGGGCTAGGTGGAGAGCTGGAAGGATTTCTCCCATTTTCAGGGCAAGTAGGGGACTTCTGAGGTGGCGTTCCACAGAAGGAAGTCATGCTGGAGATTGTCATGGAGGTTGTCATGTTCCCAACAGGGGGTTGGGAGTCAGAAGAAAGGCTGTGTTGCTGTTGCGGCTGCTGCTGCTGCTGCTGTTGCTGCTTTTGTTGTTGTGATACACATCGAAATACAAGATTGTCTTCACTTTGTGTGTTTGTTAGAGCTGATGCTTCATGCTGATCTCGTGTAGCTTCCCCTGAGTCTTGGTTAATGACTCCTGCTGGTAATGTCTGATGGCGTTGGAGCACCATAGATTCCAGTGGAGCTTGTCCAGTGCTCTCCACCAAACCTGGGGTGCTTTTGCTTCTTGACATGGACACTGTAACAGATCATGAACAGTTAGCTCCAGGAATCTTTAACAGATCATTAACATTGGTTACACGAATCTTTAACAGAACATAAACATTGGTTACATGAATCTTTAACAGATCATTAACATTGGTTACACGAATCTTTAACAGATCATTAACATTGGTTACACGAATCTTTAACAGATCATTAACATTGGTTACACGAATCTTTAACAGATCATTAACATTGGTTACACAAATCTTTAACAGATCATTAACATTGGTTACACGAATCTTTAACAGATCATTAACATTGGTTACACGAATCTTTAACAGATCATTAACATTGGTTACACAAATCTTTAACAGATCATTAACATTGGTTACACGAATCTTTAACAGATCATTAACATTGGTTACTGCCTCTTCTCACCTGCAACATATTATTAACATTGTTTATTATCTTCTCTCATCACTATCATTTACATTTATCTATTATTTTCTTTCAACTGCAAGATAGTATTAACATTTATATGTTATTTGTCTCTCAGCTGTAGAATAGTAGTGACAATTATATGTTATCTTTCTCCCAACTATAGGATAGTAGTGACAATTATATGTCAGCTTCTCTCTTTTTGAAAGATGTGGAAGCAGTCACAATTAGGAAGGGCAGCAGCATTTTATGTAAACAAAAGGATCATGTAGTTAACAATAGACAGTGTAAATTGTGTATTTCACTTCAAAGGATTCAATTTCGCGTTTCCTTATATGTTGATACATATTCTGTAGTTATGTACCAGATGATTTCTCCCTTTTCTTCATTCTTTGACCTTTTCACACTTTAGCTTCAGCAGGCATATAGTGATAGATTTGTATCTTTATAAATCAAAAGGTTCTCAACAGATGATTTAGTGAACAGCATTCCAGCTGCTTTTACTTCCCAGGACAATACCACATACCCATTTAAGACTAGGTCGACCCAGGAGCCAAGGTCATGAATGCATATTTTAACCCTAAACCTTTGGACTCGCAGGCTCTATACTACCGCAGCTGCCACACTGAAATATGCCAGGTATTAAATTGTACAATACATAGTTAATGTTTTTATTATTCATACTCTATTTATGCTATTAAATGAAATATTTCTTAGCCTATTCTGCTCTTAACTCATTCAGCTCCCCCCCCCCCACCCCCTTATCCCCACACACACACACAAATCTGTTGCAATGTGAGGCTGGCTGTTTTCAAAACTTTTACATTTGGTTAGAGTATATGCAAAGATTAAACAGCCATAAAAGCCTATGGTTAAGCACCAGCTAGGAGATAAAAATTAGAATTTTGAAAGCATGCATCTTCCCTGTGGCTACATACGGATGTGAGTCGTGGACTATCTCTCAGTCCTTAAAAAAGAGAATAGGGGCTTTTGAGCTGAAATGCTATACAAAGATTCTCAGAATATCTTGGACAAAGAAGATGAGAAATATTGACATCTTAAAAGATCTGACATCAAGGAAGATTGGCTAATAAACAGCATCCTTTCTCGAAAACTGAAATATTTTGGTCATATCAAGCGCAACGACGGATTGGAAAAAATAATAGCAGAAGGCATGGTACCAGGAAGGAGAGGCAGGGGCCGACCGACACGAAGATGGGCATAGGATATAAGTGACTCCTTGATGTTCAGATACCATGTACATGAGGCGGGAGAACTGTCGAGAGATCGAGTTTCTTTCAGGCAGACAGTGATGAGAGCAACGTTCTGCAAAGGACCTGCTACATGATGATGATGATCTTCCATCTGATGCCCTGAGTATCTTCAAAACCTGCAATATTTCATATTTTTGTCCCTACTATGCGTAATCCTTTCCGTTGTAATAGCTTATTTTGGTGTTATCTGTGTTTCTTTGATGAACCCTTTTTTAATGTTCTCCTGGTGCTCATTTATAGTTATTTTTGTGCATTTTTTTTTATTAAACGAGAGGTGAACAGGCAATCACTAAACAGACACATACATTGGAATTTAGAATAAAATGGACTGAGATAACGAGGACGTTCAAGAGATTTCCTGAGATGAACATTCGTGAGTGAAACCATTAAAAATGCTGGACTGGATTTTAGTCATGATAACCAAATAAAATTGGGGACCAGAGTGTGAACCCTATGTGACACATAACCACATGATAGGATACTGATTAGTATAATATCCAACAGTTGTTGCAGATCTGGTACGTTTTTAGCTATCAATACTGTGTAATTTGCATAACATACAGTGTTTATACTTTAACCTCCCGCATATACTCCCCGTCTATCTTTGAACTCTTTCATTATTATTCTGCAGTTATTGGTATTCATAAATTAGTATAGCACTGTATAAAATGTTATATATCTTAGTTTGGTACTGTTTAGAATGCTAATGTTTTATATATGGTATTAAAAAATAACAACGTAAGTAATGCACCCTTTCCCACGAGTTAAGCTGGGTATTTCGTGCTCATAGATCAACTGGTACTTTAAGTGGGAATCAATCAAATACAAATGAATAAAGAGTTGAGGTAAAGACGATGTTGTTGGATAGACACGTTTTGAGAAAACCCTAGAATAGTAAAACTAGAATGTCTTTGCATCAGAGTCCAAAGAGTCAAATGATACATGTAGACTAAGAAAGAGAGAGAGAGAGAGAGAGAGAGAGAGAGAGAGAGAGAGAGAGAGAGAGAGAGAGAGAGAGAGAGAGAGAGAAGGGAACTAGAGAGCAAAGGTATACAAATTAGGGATGGCATGGGGTGTGCTATACACATGAGGGCAAAAGAAAGGAGGACTTGATATAAGTTAGTGTAAGACTTTCACTTCATTGGAAGGCACAGGTAAAAAGAAATAAAAAGAACTGACACTTGGTGAAGGACTAACTAAGCAGAATCGTAAAATGTCCTCACTCCTGCTGTATCTTGCAGAATCTTGGACAATGAGCAGGCAGCTAGAAAATCCAAATGTGTCCCTAGAAATGTGGATATCCCAAAGAATAGGTCGTTTTTCATGGAAACAAAAAGAATCAATTACAGAAGCTCTGGAAAGACTAAGAATAATTTTAACAAGTTAGTAAAAGAAATAAATAAGGAGACAATCGAAGTATTTTGGCCACACTGAAAGACATATCACTCTTTTTAAAAACCCCACTGGAGGGTAATGTTTAAACTAATACAGTAAGATGTAGACAACAATTCAAGTGGGAGGACAAAATCAAAAGGTGGACGAACAGTAGTCTGAGAGAGTGGAAAACAAAGAAAAGAGTGTATTGGAGATCCATCACAGCCAACCTTCACTGTGGAGACGGCACAACCGGGAAAGCAGTGTGTTGGAGATCCATTACAGCCAACCTTCTTTGTAGAGACGGCACCTCATTGAGGGACCAATACCAAACAAGCTCCTTTACGAAAACATGTTCTGGTACCTACTTTATGCTGAGTTGACTTAGGAATCCAGGGTAATTTAACAAAATAAACATAGTGTTCTAGCTGATTGATTGATTGACGTTCAACACCCCACCAGGACCTCACACCGAGCTATAAACACCGGGTGAAAGTGTTACCGTTCGGACGATGCTCACCGGAGGACTGGTCCCAGAAACCTCGTTCGAAACATAGGCTGGGTTATATTAGGGCCCCCGGCAACAGCCAGTGTGGGAGACAACGTGCTAGCTACAGTGTTACGCAAGATTAAATAATAGTATTAAAAGATAACTGTTTGACAGAAATTAAAATAAGGATGGCCATAGCAATGCAAAGATTAAACAGCATTAAAAGTCTATGGTTAAGCACCAGCAAGAAAAACAAAATTAGAATTTTGAGAGTATGCATCTTTCCTGTAGCAACATACTGATGTGAGTCTGACTATCTCCTAGTCCTAAAGAAAGAGAATATGGGCTTTTCAGCTGAAATGCTATAGAAAGATTCTAAGAATATCTTGGTCAAAGAAGAGGAGAAATACTGACATCTTGAAAGATCTGAACATCAAGGAATATTGGCTAATAAACAGCATCCTGTCACGGAAGCTGAATTATTTTCGTCATATGAAGCGCCACGATGGATAAAAAAAAATATAAAAAAGATAGCAGAAGGCATGGTACCAGGAAGGAAGAGCAGGGGCCAACCAACACGAAGATGGACACAGTATACAAGTGACTCCTTGAGTATGAAAGTACATAAGGCGGGAGAGCTGGCGAGAGACCGAGTTTCTTTCAGGCAGATCGTGATGAGAGCAACGTTCTGCAAAGTACCTGCTACATGATGATGATTTAAAGATATAATAAGATAATGACAGAAAAGAATATTACACTATGGTACAGTACAGTGCAATAAAATAAAGTACAGTGTGTACTGAGTTAAATAATACTGCATGGTATAAAGTTATATTTAGTAAATTATGAGATGTAACAAGACATTCTATTTGTCGGAACTGCATAATGTATAGAAGAGGATAGCATAGCATTGCACAGATGGTACATCATAGTTATAACGGTTCAATATGGTAGGATAGGCAGGCTTACTGTTTGTATTCGTGGCAAGTTTTTGCTTCTGACAATAGATAGCTGTTGCATCCTTCTCCACGTGTAGACTGAAAGGATATAGTTCCGTCGCCAAACTACTGCGTTCATTGCGTGACACGACACTGTGAGCTGCGGATTTCAGTTGGAATGCTTTTTGACACAAACGTCGTTTGTCTTGTGAACTGCACATTCAGAACATGGCGAGTGGCCTATTGCCGTGGAACTGGTGGTGCCTTATACGATCAATGGCATGTGCAACTAGTTATTTGTTGGAACTGCTGCTTCTATCGACGACGAACTGCATTTCCAGTACATGCCTATTTGTGTTGACACTTCTGGTGGCTGCCTTGTGCATTAGCATGTGTATGCAGGGCTGGATTCAGACCCTTTAATGTTCTAAGCACTTAGAAGATTTGTTGTGGCCCACCCACCCCACCCCAATCATCACTCAAAAGATGTGGGTGCCCCTTCCCCCTCCTCAACAGCAAGGAAATGTAAATGGTCACTTGACACACACAGATTAACATGAACCCATGCTCGTGGGGGAGTCACCGTGGTGTAGAGGCTAGACGCCAGCCTGCGGATGGGAATGTCGTGAGCCTGACTTTTTTTTTTTTTTCAAAAATGACCTTGACTCCCAGGTCGACCTAGCCTTGATGGGTGCCAGGTGCATTTTTGGGAAGTAAAGGCCGCCGGCGTGATGCTAACCACATCACCCACCAAGTGTCGACTGGTCTATAAAAATAAAGGTCTAGTCCTGTATTCCCAATACACGTCAAGGTTTGGAAAAGGGACCTTTACTTTACTTTATGATGCCTAGAAAAAAGTGCTGGTACTGCATATCGTTGCGTACTGCCAGAGAAACAAAGCCATGCACATAAGAACCAACAACCCGTACCACCCCACCTCCCGCGGCCTTCCTTCTTCGTCACCTCTCCCTGTCCTACACCCAACGTTCCATGTGTGATCAGCTATAATCAGTGTGATCAAACAACGGACACTTTGTAATTATATATTTTACATTTGGTCTGAGCATGCTAAAAAAATCTGACTAGATATGCTAACATAAGCACTGTATATACTGTAAAAAAAAAAAAAAAAACGCATAGCTACTGAAAGGAACATACATACTCACAAATATTACATTTTGCAACTTTGTAATGCAATAAGTGAAATTACTCAAATTTTATGCAAGAATACCATAGGGGTCCAAAAATCAGTTGACACGTATTTTTGCATCTGGGTCAAGATAATTCTGGTCGTACGGTCTTCCCGTTAGTGAGGTGTGTGGTCTCCTTTTGCATGGATCATTGACTTGGTATTTCCTGGGCATGGATGCGAGCATATGTCTGATGTGGGCCTGTGGAATAGCTGCCCACTCTTCCTGGATTGCTGGATCACGACCATTGGCTGGAGCAATATCTCGGCGACAAACATGTCTTTACAGCTCATCCCCTCAGGTACTCAATCGGATATGTCTGAAGACAATTATGGACACAGAAGGGTTTGGATGTTATTGGCAGCCAGGAACTGGGTGATCAACCGTGCTAAATGAGGTCTGGTGTTGTCCTGTTGAAAAAGATATCTGTTGGCATCCTACAATTAAAAAGCATGTCCTCGAAGAATTTCACTGACGTATCGTTGCGAATTTACGCGTCCTTCAGTGTGCACCAAATGACTCATTCCGTTGTAATTGATCATTCCCCACACTATAAAACCACCACTGTGCAGCAGAGCCTCGTCAACACAAATTTGGGCTAAACCTTAATTTCACCTATGGTAGACTCTTCGCCGTCTAGCATGACGCTGCAAGAAAAAGAAAGAATCTTCACTGAACCATACACGTCTCCACTGATTATCACCTGCCCAGTACGAATGTTGGTTGAACAAAGAGGTCGATTTTGACGGTGGCGACGCGTAACGACAGGTCCTTGGTATGGTCGTCTTGCCCAAAGTCCAACCTCATGCGGTCTCTTACAATCAGTTTGATAAGACACATGACGTCCTGGAAGCTGTTGTAAATCTGTCTATGATGTGAAGAAACCGAATGAAGCGATTTTCTGCTGCTGTTATCGTCCACTGCGATTTGGGTCTTCAACTGAACCAGTGCCAAAGTCGACTGATGGTACTCTGACGCACTAGCAACCTGACACTAACTTTCTTCTGTCTGCAATTTTTCATAAATTTATTGATAGAGGCGCCATTCGTAACTCTCGAAAACGAACTGAATGTTTTGGTGTAGCGTTATACTTTTATAGGATTTCAATTGCGAAGGCAGTGAATAGTGCTCCATACAAATTGTGTTGCTTTCTCGGTTGCGCATCACGAGCTCACAAATACGGTCTCAAACACAACCGACCACTGCGATGTTTCGATTACAAACCCACGCAATTCACGCGCACATGTCCACTGGACACGGTTAAATAACATTTGAGACTGCTTTTTACATACCCGAGTAAGATATTTTATTGACAAACAATAAAAACGCACCGTTTGATAACTATGCGTTTCATTTTTATAAAGAGTGGTATATATATATATATATATATATATATATATATATATATATATATATATATATATATATAATATATATATATATATATATATATATAGTCTTTCTGAAAATAATACACTCATGTGCTTTCCACTGTTTTGTTATCTTCTTGGGTGTTTAAAACAAAATGTTCTGGCAAGATTTAAAATGTGGTACAGAAAACGAGTTACAGACAGACAGGGAAGACGGCGTTACAGCCATTTTGCGTAAAGCGACCTCTAACTACCAGATGTGGTGCTACATTATATCTAATTACCTCACACTGCGTTAAATTATCTCTCATTATACCACACAGCGTGAAAAGGAAACCATAAAAAAATACCTTTTTCCAAAGGGGCCTTTTTATATTTCTCCAGACGTTTCACAGCGATGGCTTCCAGTTTGACCCTGGCAGCTGGATACTCCTTGAGGACGTCCCAGAGATCTTTCTTGGACAAGCAGAAGAGGTCAGAGTATCCGACAGACCGCACACTTGCTGTGCGTCGGTTTCCGGCTGTGCCCATATTTAGAATGCTGATTTCGCCAAAATAGCTACCTTTGGTGATTGAAATAAAGTATGTGTTAGAGCAAACAACGATCTACACATACATCTAGCAAAATCTGCAAAGGTGTGTTTCTTCTACTGCCTTCTGCACTTCCTCTGTTACCGATTAGGATGTGGGTGGAGATATACAGTTCTGCTTTTTCTTCCGTGAGCCGCCGTCGCTTAGCGGCTACACGCTCGCCTGCGGGTGGGAAGGTCGTGGGGTTGGTTGATGACAGTAGCTGATTTTTTTTTTTTTTACTTTCATGAATTACCTTGGCTTCCAGGTCGACCCAGCCTTGAGTGGGTATCGGGTGGGGTCTTGGGAAGTAAAAATGGCCGGCGGGATGCTGACCACTTCAACCACCAAGTTCCGAGTGGCATAAGAAATATAAGTCTGTCCCTATATGTTCGATTCACATAATGGCATGGAAAGGGTGCTTTACTTTTTACTCAACTTTTTCTTCAAGCCTCCTTAGGCATGGAAACACCTTCAGATCAGTCTGTTTATATCTCATAATATTCTTTTTAAACGATAAGAAGAAACTCCACAGGGGAGCATGTACAGCAGGATCTACCAATCATCAGTAGAAGTGATCCCTCGTCTACAAATGTTTCGGCCCACGAGCTCCTAGACCATTTCAGAGAGTGGGCCCACCTGAGTTCATGAAGCTCAGGCTTGATCTGCTCCTGCTGCACGTATTACCGGATGTTTTCGAACAGGGACAAGACGACATTAGTGTCTATGCAACAGGTACTGTGAGGTTCGAGGGTTTTTTATAGTCGCTGCGATAGCATATTAGAGCAGTCAGCATACCTGGACGACCAAGTGGCAAGCTTACGGTTGGTTTATCGGACACATGTTAGACTTGTTGGCAAATGGCAGAGGGATACTGGCAGACAATTCGGACACGATGGACTTTTAAGGGATAAGACTTCTTTTCAACTAGATATCCGGACCAGCTCACCGAGGCCCGTCACCCACGACGTTCCGTTGTGTCCAAAGCCAGCTCGAGGCTCTCTCGGCAGCCTCGCCAAGTTGTTTTATGCATGTCCACAGATCTCGGTCTTTGAGTATACTGGATCAATTCCACTGATGATGTTCCTCCATGCCACTGTCTTAAGCCATCAAACATTATTTCTCTTGGTTCCCCTTTGCATCTTCTACCAGTGATCTTTCCAGTTGTCACGATATTTTTCAGTGCTCCTTTTCTCATTACATGACCAAAGATGTTTGAATCCTTCTCGTTGTTGTATATAATGTTCTACTTTCATTAACCATTTTCAGGCAATCATTGTCAGTTGCTCTAGCAGTCCAAGGTATTCGTAACACCCTTCTCAAGAACCACATCTCAGCTGCCTCCAAATTCTTCGGAAGGATTTTAAATAATTTAGATACACATTTTGGAAAATTCACCTGGCGTCCAGATCGCAGCCTAATATGGGTATCAGTACATATTCTATAAAGTTATGTTACCTTCTCACAGTCAGTGTCACTGAACATTGGGTATTCCTGAAAACTGTAGAGATAACAGAAAAACCTTTTAACAAAAGTTGTCAAACAGAAAAACAAATAAAATCTGTGCTGCATACATAGAAATCACAATCCACACATTGTAAACTGTTTGGCTTACCAGGTTTGAGAGAAGCCAGCACTGTCTTGCCATTGTCTGCAACCACATGAAGACGACCACGGTTCACAATGTACATCTCTTTGCCCACTTCACCTGGAGTGCGTTAGATAAAACACACAAGATGGTGTAAAGTTTCATGAGACAATAAGGTGACTGATAGAAAAGTTCAAGTGAAAACTGTCACATTTATTCCATGAATTCGTTTGAGGTCAGCCACAGAAACTGTAACAAGGATATCGAAAGAAAGACATTCCACGAGAACGACCCAACTTCATTTTCAGAGGGCCATATGTACATGTGGATTAGTACCTAATAGACCACGTCCTCCAAGACTGCCCCAATTACAACAAGGCAAAACTCGGCGTGATGTTGATCATATCAACCATCTTGTTCCGAGTTGTCGATAACAATATAGGTCTAGCCCTATATGCCCTATACGCATAAAGGCGTTAAAAAAGGACCTTTACTGTTATTTTTATTTTGCACGGCAAAATTTCTGGCCAAGAGAAACGCAGGTACGAGCCAAACTTTACAGGTCAATGATTGAAATACAATTTACTTTAAAAATTCAGAGAAGTTCATGGTAGAGACAGCATTGCAGATATATGTGATGAGGTGCTTTGCGTGGTCGTTCACACTTACCATAATCCGAGCCGCAAATCCGTGCCAAAGAAGACGCAAGAAGCTGGAGATAGGAACGAGGCAATGCCCGAAGTTGACTCCAGGTCAGTTACCTACCAGAAGTCAATGAAGACCGTTGTCGTATTTGAAAATGTGGTTTCAATGTCGAGTGAATGACTAGTGTTGTTATAATGTGGAATCGAACAGTAATAACTGTGTCTGAATAACTGTCGAAATAAACTGATAGAATGTATAGACGAAACAGAAAGCCGTTTTGTGTTGTTAACTCTAGACAGTAGATGCTGTGCAAGTAGCAATGTGCAAGCGTCGAAGTAGATACGTGATATAGCTTCCTTACTAGTGACCTAGCTTCGTTATAAGTGACCTCACTTCGTTAAAAGTGGCCTAGCTTCGTTACAAGTGACCTCACTTCGTTACAAGTGACCTAGTTTCGTTACAAGTGACCTAGCTTCGTTACAAGTGACCTCACTTCGTTACAAGTGACCTAGCTTCGTTACAAGTGACCTCACTTCGTTACAAGTGACCTATCTTCGTTACAAGTGACCTATCTTCATTACAAGTGACCTAGCTTTGTTACAAGTGACCTAGCATCGTTACAAGTGACCTAGCTTTGTTACAAGTGACCTAGCTTCGTTACAAGTGACCTCACTTCAATTACAAATTACAAATAAAGCGGTTGTTGATATTTTTGATTGGCTGTGAAAGTTTATTAAACAGATGAGATGCAGAGTACGCAAAGCTTGTTTTGTACATGTCTATTCTAGGTTTAGAGATGTGTAATATGTTAAGTCGTTTGCTATGTCGCCCATTATACTTAAAGAATGGCCACAGGTAATCTGGAGCAGTTTTTAAATAAGATTTTGTGAATAAATTTGGCCCCATTTAAAAATAGTCGGTTATAGAACGAGAGTAACTTATTATCGTTTTGAATACTGCAACTGTCTCTTCCATGATTATTACTAAGGGTAGATCTCTCTTTTTTTTTTTGGGGGGGGGGGAGTGATTTAAGCGGTTTCGTGACTGAACTTGGACAGCCATCCTAGACAGACAGACAGACAGACAGACAGACAGACAGACAGACAGACAGACAGACAGACAGACAGACAGACAGACAGACAGACAGACAGACAGACAGACAGACAGACAGACAGACAGACAGACAGACAGACAGACAGACAGACAGACAGACAGACAGACAGACAGACAGACAGACAGACAGACAGACAGACAGACAGACAGACAGACAGACAGACAGACAGACAGACAGACAGACAGGCAGGCAGACAGACAGACAGAAGAATTAATGGATGGATGGATGAATAGATGGATGGATGGATGGATGTGTGGATGGATGGATGGATGGATTTAAAGGTGGATAGGTGGAAACTGTATACTTACTGATGGATGAAAAATGACGAACAGATTGACCAATAAACAAACATACAGACAGATTGACGAAATGCCTGACGAACTGACAGACAGCTAGATAAACACACAGCTGGGTAGACTGAAAAACAGCAAACAGGAAGAGAGACTGATGACAATTGATGATGGAGCCTGAAAAACTACTCGCCAAATCGCCCAAAAACACGACCAAAGACCGCCCTAAAAGTACGTCGTTACGGAGTAATTGCTGAAACTAACGGGTAATACCAAGATGTCAATCTATCACTCAGCGTTACACACGAAGACGAATGTGGAATGCTTTTCATTTGTGCAGCGGTTGAGTCTTGGTATTCAATATGGCCGGTAGCCGGTTTACGTGTGGGCTGGTGAAATACCTTATGTAATAAATCTACATGTGTATAGCCAACTTTTAGTGCCCGACCTTTTCCATCAACGGCAAACTGCATTTCTGGCAGAGAATGTTGGCTCTGGCGCCTCTAGCAACTGCAATATGCATTTATTGCGTGGGCATATTTCTGGATTGTTTCGGGACTAATCGTCTGTTCACCAGTTTTGCAGATAAGACAGTGAGGGGTATTTTATTTGATTTTCACTGGCATAGGAACGAAGCATGTGTGGGGTAATCCGACAGAAGTATATGATACCTTGCCATCTTAACGTTAAAGTACACATGCACACAAAAATTATATTTATTGAACCTTTTTACAGGATGGTCAGTAGGGGTAAAAAAAAAGGGGGGGGGTGGTGAGAGGAGCAACTGAGCCTGACTGCTCTCCGGGCACAGTCAGATTTAGAATTGATGAGGTCCTAAGCTACATGAAGCCCCGAAGTCCCTAACGTTTTACACTACGTCAGCTAATCTAATAAAACTTAGAAATTCGCATTTAAAAAAAAATCATATATTGATAATGGAAACATATTGTTTGATTTTGAGTAAAAGGAAATAATAAAGACTGTTTCAAAATCACAGACATTATATTTTTTAACTTTTTTGTTTATCATAACCCACTAAAAGGATCTATTAAAAGAAAATTGCAGTTTTAATATATATCGCGGCAGAGATATGGTTTCTGAGAATAATTCAAAAAATATATATATATATATATCGTGGAAGGACAGAGAAACCAACGACGCAGTTCTCATAGAGACAGATTAAAGTCGTAAACTTATCAGACAGTCACTTTTCTTTTGCCTACAAGGTCCGACAATAAGGTAATGAGACTGATTTTACTATAGCCAAAACAAAAATGCCATCTATGAATCAAAGCATCGAATCCAAAGAGGCAGCCTTCGTCTATATAGGATCTGGCAACTTTTCATCACCGCCCAATAAGCAGACAACAAACAAGCCACCATTTTGTTAACCTAGTCAGAGGTGTATTGTTACGTAATCTGCAAGGAGCAAAAAAAGCTAACATTAAATTCTGTTTAAAACTCAGAAAAAGCGCACTTGCGACAGTTGAATTGATTCGACAAGTTTATGGGGATGTTTCTCTCGTGCACAGATTTTCAGCTGGTGTTGACAATTCAAAAGTGGTGTTGAAATGATCACTAATGCAACTAGACCTGGACGCCAAATTTATGTTCGTAATGAAGAACTTAAGGCAAAATTTCGATAACGCATACAAGAAGATCGTTGTTCGACTGTGAGGAAGACAGTAGATTAATTTGGTATTAATACAGAGACTATTTGTAAAATTTTAGTATAAGATTTGGGCAAGAAAAAGTTGCTTGTCGGTTTGTATTCAACACCTGGCAATTTTTTTCCTTCTTCATGGCAATGCACCAGCTCAAAGAGCGGTAGCTGTACAGGAATATTTGGCCCCAAACCAGATACATGTTCTCAACCATTCACCCTATTCCCCAGATTTGTCTCCCTGTGACCACTTTCTATTCCCAAAATTAAAGTTGCCATTGAAAGACGCTTCTTTGACAATACTGATTGCATCCAAAGGGCCGTAACATCGACTGTAGGGACCATAACGATAAAAGAACTACAGTGGTCGTTCCAGTGTTTGTTAGATCGTGCCACTTGCTGTATCAATGCACAAGAGATTACTTTGAATAAAATACAGGTTATATCTCCAACTGTTGATTATTTGAATTTTTATGGAATTAGTCTCATTACTTAATTGTCGGACCTTGTATTATGAGAAGGAATGGGCTCGAAAACTTGTTATCAACTAGTGAGAATAAGAAAAAGAAAGCAAGTGGAAACCAAGGGATAAACACATGGATCGCCTGGCCCGATGGGTGGGACGGGAAAAAAAACCCCATTGAACTGATCCCTGATTCTGGTGATCGTGCGAGAAGACTAAACACGACAGCCTACGCTTACCGGCACAGCACATAATGATGACGAACGCTACACCAACCAAATGTAACCTACAGTCATGTCTTCGTCTTCTGCGATCCTTCTATCAGGAGGCCGGTAGCCTTTATGAAATCTATCATGCTGTGCATATCTTCTCGTGTACCATACAGTTTTGCTTTCATTGTGGTTGGAATAGGTCAGATTGCGTATCTATTGTCAGCATACAGTTGACAGTGTTGGACCACATGCTCAGCGTTTTCTGGGGCTAAGTTGCAGGGGCACGTCTCCGTGTTACTTACATCGAACAGTCTGAACATATGTTGACGATGTCTGTTGCGCACTGTCCTTTGTCTGAATATAATACACTGTCAATCTCTAGAGTGGCGATCAAGCGAATCATGCGGACAGAATTTGGTGTGTGTATGCAACCCACCTTTCTTGGATACTAGATTGTATTAATGTCTTAGTCTCTTGGTGGGTTACGATTTGGTGAGTTAAGGCACTATTTGGTTGTACCATCTCATGCCGCTTCTAGCCAACCTGTCCGCTGTTTCATTGCCTTCCACGCCACAGTGAAATGAAATCCACTGCATTACAGACTGTTCTACTGAAGAGCCTAGGTAAATGAGTAACATACCGTTATATGCCGGAAAGCCGTGAGAGTGTGATGGTTGTAAGGCGGCACGGGCAATGCAGTCGCGCACGAAATGTGCAAGTTAGGATAGTGCACCAGTTACCTACTCAAGGCTGGGTCGACCTGGGAGCCAAAGTCATAAAAAAAAAAGTCCGTCTCCACCAGGTAGCGAACCCACGATCTTCTGATCCGCGGCGAGCGAGTTGTGAATTAGTTGTGATTTATAAGCCTGGTTATCTTCACTGTACCCCGGACAAGTTCATAGGTGCTCAGATTCTCCGATCAACATAGCCTAAACACCAGCGTCCCGCGAGTAAAAATGCCGGTTTTATGCTAGTTAACAAGACTTCTTTTACGTTCGGTGTGCCTCTTATGCCATTCTTTCTCCAACATATACAATTGATAATGTTCCCGTCCCAACATAGAACGCAATTTTTCGTTATTCTAAAGCCCCACCCCGGCTGTTGTCGAAAGCCGTTAAAGAACCGAACGGCTGAACGGGTTTCTGGGACTTCTGCCCACCGGCTGTTGGTAACTAGTTGTACGGTCTGGGTGGGGTTTGAACGACGACAACAAGTACAACAGCATCCCGCAGTTAATAGTGCCAGCCCTACGATGGTTAACACGACTTATTATTCGTCGAATGCGCATCTCACGCTTCGCTGTGCCGATCTATCGTCTAAATCTTGTCTGAAAAAAAAAAAAAAAAATGCTACGACTTTGTCCGTCCCAGTTATCAAACTATGATCGATGTGAGCATACCAGCTTGACCGAGAAAAGCCTCCGCGCCGACACACTTCTAGAAATAGACCAGCGGTTCACAACATGCGGGTCGCTACTCTTTTGTAGGTCGAACGAACTTTCCACTGGGGTCACCAAAGACCATCGGACAACACATATTCCATAAAAAGTTTATGAAATAGCTACGAAAATAATTGTATGGTCTGGGGGTCGCCACAACATGAGCAACTGTATTAAAGCGTCACCGCATTAGGAAGGTTGAGAAGCACTGAAAAAAAATAAAAAAATTCCTGCTGAAACGGCAGATCTCCATTAAAGGGGAGGCTATCTCTGATACATGGAAATGCAATTTGGCAACATGGTGAGGTCACACTCCCATGCGTCAAACACGTTGAATACCGTATGGTTTGTTTCTAAGATTATCTGGCTGGCGAAACAATAAGCATGGTTGGCTCCTTTTCAAGAGACCTTGGTTCGAATCACCAAGACATTAGTTTTCAATATGTTTTAGGCGCCGCCTTTCCATTGAATATATGGTAAGACCCACCACGATTAGGCCCTTCCCCCCCCCCCCCCCCGGTTCTCCATCATCTGTAAGAGCTGATTAAAAAGAAGGACGCTCAAACAATCCCCAAACACTTTTAGCAACAAAACAATTGAATAAATGAAAAAGTACCAAGATACATTTCGGTCAAAATGTGTTCTTAATTTATAAATTAAATGACGGAACCGCATCGGTCTAGCGGCTAGACGCTCGCCGGCAGATTGGCAAGTCGTGAGTTCGGGTCCCGACAGGGGCTGGACTTTTTCAAAAATGACTTTTGCACCGAGGTCGACCCAGCCATGCGTGTGTAACAGAGACAGTTAGGGAAGTAAAGGCGGCCGGTGTGATGCTGACCACATCGCCCACCAAGTGCCGATTGGTCTATAAAACATAGGTCTAGCCCTATATACCCAATACGCTTGAAGGCGTGGAAAAGGGTCCTTTACTTACTTTATTATAAATTAAATGCATGTTATCTTACTACTTAGATACTTAACTGTAGATTAACAAATTGATCATGAAAAAAAAAAAATAATAACTTCAATGGCTCTTTGTTCTGTGGCAGATTCTTTTAAAATATTTGATTTACAATTAGACTGGAAAAAAATAGTGCAACACAACAGATCATAAAAATACACATGGACTCAACTTCATAATAGCTTGACATCGCATTGAGAGATCCTTGGGCCACCCCCACCCCCTTCCCTCACACCCAACAACCCCCGTTCCTCCTTCTCCGGTTAAACTCCGTTGTGCTAAGGAAATAGACATATCGTTGGGGGAGGGGGCGAGGGGATTAAAAATATAAAAAAATGCACAAACTATGGCAACTGCATTGGCCACTCGCAGCAGCTAATTGGCTTCAGGGGACACCCCCCCCCCCTCCAACCTTCAACCATCCGCCAACACCACCCTAAAGGTTGAAGCAGTAAAAAGTAATGGACCTTTTCCCCCGGGCCTTTAGATTTATCGGATATATAGAACTAGACCAGCCTTAGATTTTCTCAGTATGATGTAAGTCTTCAAAATACGGCCCCTAATAGCTTCGCGCTGTCAAATCAAAAGTTCAAAGTGTGTTTTGATCGCTCCGCTCATGCTACTTCCCTCCCCTTACGAAAGAATCAAGTAAGAGAAAGTGTATTGATTGGCACTCATAGAAAGAAGTATAAAGATAGAAGAATACACTAGACAACATAAAAATCGAAAGCTATGGTTACCGTGCCGGGAATTGAACCTGTCACCTCCAGGCGGCCTGTGCGCCTCGCCATGGATACAAGTGCACTAAGAACATAGTCAACTAGGCACCCCCCCCCCCCTCCAAACAGGTGTCTTATTGGCCATGTCTATCGTACAGCTTGAAATCCACAACTATAGAATACGCACAGAATTCATTCAAACCATTGAAATGGCACCATAGGTTACAGAAATTTATATTAATGAAGCATAAGCCGAATCCGCTACGCAGATGACAGTCCTCCTTTCAAACAGCGTAAAGGGAATCGAAAATTTAATATTGTCTGTCCAAAAGCACAGTGAAGATCACAATTTGTTCTTGAGTTTAAAGAAAACGAAAATAATGTCCACAGATAAAACTGGCTGTCACCCAAAAATAACAATAAATAATGAATAATTGAAAATGTCACAAACTTTGAATATCTAGGATCTATAATAAACAACAATGGAGACTGTTCAAAAGAAATTAAAAGAGGGATGGCCTTGGCAATGCAAAGACTGAACAGCCTTAAAAGTCTATGGTTAAGCACCAGCAAGGAGATAAAAATTAGAATTTTAAGTGCATGCATCTTCCCTGTGGCTACATACGGATGTGAGTCGTGGACTATCTCTCAGACCTTAAGAAAGAGAATAGCGGCTTTTGAGCTGAAATGCTATAGAAAGATTCTCAGAATATCTTGGACAAAGAAGATGAGAAATATTGACATCTTAAAAAATCTGAACATCAAGGAAGATTGGCTAATAAACAGCATCCTTTCTCGGAAGCTGAAATATTTTGGTCATATCAAGCGCCACAACGGATTGCAAAAAAACTAGCAGAAGACATGGTACCAGGAAGGAGGGACAGTGGCCGACCGATACGAGGATGGGCACAGGATATAAGTGACTCTTTGAGTATGAAAGTATATGAGGCAGGAGAACTGGCGAAAGACCGAGTTTCTTTCAGGCAGACAGAGAGGAGAGCGACGTTCTGCAAAAGACCTGCTACATGATAATGATGATAAGTCGAATAACAATCACAGCAACAATTTACTAACACAGTAGCAGAAGACCTTCCCCTTACGATGCGGCCGCTTCTCTGTATCTTAGCGCGGCATGTCCCTGGGCTAGACTTATATTTTATAGACCGATCGGCACTTGGTGGGTAATGTAAATAGTAAAAAAGTAATGATCCCTTTTCACGCCTTAGGCGCATCGGGGATATGGGAAGAGCGTCCCATATTTTACAGACCAATCGGCACTGGATGGGTAATGTGGTCAGCATTACGCCGACCGTGTTTACTTTACCAGGACAGCCATCTTGGTACCCATTTTAGGCTGGTTCGACCTGTGACCCCCAATACCGTAATAAAAATCCAAGCAGTCACCAGTGGGTTTCGATCGCGGTACGTTGGATTACGAGTCGGACTCGCAACGCCTAAGCCACGGACGCCGCGGTGAGTAATGTGGTGAGTATAAAAACGGACGCCTTTACTTCCCAAGACTTTCACCTGATACCAATTTAAGGCTGGGTCGACCTGGAAACCACTGTAAATAAAAAAATAAAAAACATTAAAACAATTCCAGAACCCTCCGGACTTGAACCCACAACCTTCTGATCCAGAATGGAGCGTCTAGTAGCTAATCAACCGCGACACCCAAATTCAGAAAGACGTTTTTTGTTTCTTCTAAGATTATACTAAACCCTGAGTTTGTAATCCTTATTTTGGAGTTTCAATTGACAAACAGATGAAAACAGTGCTGCCGAAGTTGTTACTTTCGTACCAATTTGATACCACTCACATTTGACAAGCAAAACTGTACTTTTGGTAGTGGTGGTGTGCGTGCGTGCGCATGTGTGTGTGTGTGTGTGTGGGGGGGGGGGGGGGAGTTTTCTAAATGAAAATTGAACAATTGCTACCTTGGTGTGTTTTAGTTTCTGTTGAAAACAAATTTGTTACTATCGACAAAATAAATGTCTTCAGCCCTGCTGGGTAAACGGGAAAGCTGAAATGCAGGCAGATAATAAGAAGGACAGACAGTAAAAGTAAGGGTCCCTTATTCACACCTTCAGGCATACTGGTGCTAGACCTATATTGTATAGATCAATCAACACTTGGTGGTTAACATCCCGACGGCCAACTGTACTTCACAAACCTTGGAGCCAAAGTTAGGTCAGTTGCGTATCCTTTACAGGACGTTGCAGAACCAACCACAACAGCCCCTGGCTGTTGTGTGGTTTTTCTAGGCAAATTTACGTCCAGTAGTTTGCCATTGCTTCTGGACGGTCGGCTTTCTTGATACCACTGTCGAAACCAACGCAAGGCGCATGGTGCGCAGCCGGGATCGAACCCGGCATCTCGGTATTACGAAGCGTTCCTATTGACTTAGCCACAGAGCCGACGGGAGCCCAAGTAATTGTCGAAAAAAGTCGGGCTCCGACAGGAAAGTTCTGGTGGTTTGTCCACCTCTGGAAATTAAGTCTTGTTCCAGCACCCAAATGTTGCGTTCACATCCGTTTAACAGATATGACTTTGTATGCAAGTTTTTGGTTCCTTGCCTCTTATGCAGATGCACTTTGACTTCGAAGGAAACCTCCAGCTAGTCGACTCCTACGACATCCTTTCGGATTCGTCGGCAAACGTCTAGCCGTGTTAGCACAATGTTCCCAATATTATTTAAACTGATGACAAAAGATAGCTGAACCTGAAAACAGCCTTAAAACAACCTGTAAATTGTCAACAACACTTAAAAAGAAACCCCATAATGTACGTCGTAATGGAGCATTAGTTGAAACAATTGGACAATATAAAGATGGGAATCTATCTCTCGACGCTACAGCACGAAAACTAAACGAGTCTTGAACACACACGAATCAATCCGCGCCTTTTGGGCTGATACGCAACTTGCAGAAGATAAATAAACTGAGGGGACCTTGATGTTAACAGATAATGGCTGTTATTACTTTGTTTAAGTTATCAAACTGAACAGTGAGACCAGGAGCGACAAATTATGTTGAAGTTCTCTCTCTCTCTCTCTCTCTCTCTCTCTCTCTCTCTCTCTCTCTCTCTCTCTCTCTCTCTCTCTCTCTCTCTCTCTCTCTCTCTCTCTTGTTGTACCATTCCAGGACATCATGCAAGCGATAAACACCCGGTGACACAAAGTGCCACGATGTGGATGAGAATCACCCGTAGAGAGGTCCCAGAAACCTCTTTCCGCCGTGATCGCCATGTTTATCGCCCGGCTAAATTCAGGACTCCCGACAAAAAGCCAGGGTGAGGCCTCAAATAACAATGTTGAAGTTGCAGAGATGTGGATTTTGTAGACGGATAATGAGAACACCAGCGACAGATAAAATGAGTAATGGAAATGTGGAGATGTGTTTTTATAACGGCAGGACAAGAAGAGCATTCACATATAAAATGGGTAATGGAAATACAGAGGTGTGGTTTAATAACAGCACGACAAGAACACCGTGGAGTGACGAAATTAGCAATGGAAATACAAAGATGTGGCACGACAAGAACACCGTGGACTGACGAAATTAGCAATGGAATTACGGAGATGTGGTATTATAACGGCTCAATAAGAACAGTATTGACAGATAAAACAGGTAATGAAAATGTGGAGATGTGGTTGTCTAAGAGCACGGTAAGAACAACACTGACAGATAAAACAGATAATGAGAATTTGGACACAAAAAAAAAAAGAAACCGAAAGAGCAATTAGTATATAGATGACTAATATGGGGACTGTGTTAGTAGGAGCCGCAGAAGGCGGCAAGAGAAAGGAAAGCTTGGTGTAAGTTGGATGGTAGCATATACTTCAGTAAATGATAAACGACAAAGGAGCAGAAGAATGGTATTGACTGCCGTAGGATTTCTTACTACAGAATAATAGAACCAATTATGGAAAGATGGATCCTGGGTTATCCTGAGTTAAGATTAGGGGTCGACCGTAGTCGCCCTGGAAACAAACGACTGACGAATCGGCGAGTTCAGTATTACTCTCACACTTGAACACGCACTCGTGAGCATACACGCACGCACGCAAACCCACACACATATACATGTAAGCACACACAAAACACGTAAGCACGCACACACAAGCACGTGCGTCAGCGCACACGCACACACATATATATATTTCCCCATTTGGGCGAAAAGGAAAGGTAGAATGAAGAATATAGCCACTGCCCTCTGACAAACGTATCGTATAAAGCAACTACATAAGTGTGATTCCTTTCGAAGTCGGAGTGCATCTGTTTGAGAGGCAAGGAGCCAGCAGTCCGCATACAGACAAACCAGATCTGTTAAACGGATGTGTATTAAAAACTCAAGTTCTGGAAGAAGGCTTTAAACACATATTTTGACAAGTCAAGGTGGAACTCAACGAGTGCCAATCAGTCCTTTATACAGTATAAGGAATATGGTGTTAGACTTGTATTTGTATAGAGTTTACACAATTTGAGTCTAGCAAATGATGCCTGGTCGTTATATATATATATATATATATATATATATATATATATATATATATATATATATATATATATGTATATGTATATATATATATATATATATATATATATATATATATATATATATATATATATATATATATATATATATATATATATATAATGTTCATTGTTCAGTTAAAGATAATCTTCATTGTACATCCGACATGACCATAAAGGCTCCGATCTCCTCCTGAGCTATCTCCAAGCGTTTTTACGTTAAAAACTCCCATTCTCTTCTGGCTGATGTCACGACGGGTGGCTCCAGCAGGGTTTTCCTGTCTCCCTGCTCCATGGTATGCCGTCTATTCAGGAGAAAGCTATTTTTCACGAAACTGAAAACGTCACATCGTTTAGTCTCTCGTGTGGCATTGATGTCTCCATAGAGGGCTCATTCCCGATAGTCGCACTGCTAGCCAGGGTGTCTGCTCTCTTATTGCCTTTCACACCTGCATCCTTAGGACAAACATAAAGGTGATTTCTCGAAACGCTGCGTGCTGTACCAGATGGAACCACTGTTTCTAAAGATGCTCCGTCTTGATCTTCTGCAGCATGCTCACTGAATCGTTGAGAAAGCATGCATTGACGAATTCCTGAGTTTTCAGCCGTTCTAAAGCCTTTTTTCACCCCCGCTGGCATCCATTGTAATTATGGTGCTTTTTTCCCGGTAGACATCTTCTGTTCATGCTCCCCCGTGGAGGTCTTCTTACTAATAATGTTGCCATTACATGGTAACTAGTTGGTTAAACCGTTTATGCTTCGATCAGAAGGTCACAGAGCGTTTAATCAACTACGTTGTTCGATTCGCTATTGCATTGCACACAGAAATCAGTAGCACTGTAGCTGGTGCTATAAAGTACCTGCATTTTGCTACGTTTTCGGTAGGCTGCTTACCGGTCTATTTAGAATTATCGAAACATATGGGCTAAAGCCGTATGCAGTAAATTCAATTTTCTCGAATTTAAGAGGGCAAAGAACCTGGCTTTGCAACGTAGCCGCTTTCTGCCACGATTCGGCTTTATATGATTATTGCAACATAGTAACATGTACTGCTCTAACGTCTAGGATTGATAACACAAACAGCTCTCAGTTACTTTATACATTTCTGTCAGTTTATTTAGTCACATTCTTCCACACTGTTCCAACAATTATTCAAACAACCACGAATCATTTTCAAGACATTAAAACTACATCTTCTATTAACACAGCTGTCTTCTACGACTTCTGGTAAGCAACTGACTACGAGTCCAGCTCGTGCTTCCCCTCGCTTACTCGACCAGCCCCAAGTATATCGTGCGGTCACTTATTGCACGGACTTTCTGCTTGCCACACTGTACGCCTGGAGACCGTGCAAAGCACCTCATCACAGAGAGCTACCCTTTATGGCCTTGACACACGTATATTTATGATAATAATAACTTGTTTGTTTAATAATAATAATAAAAAATATCTAAATGTGTCCACGTTCAACACTGCTGAAAACACTTTTGGTTACAATTGTGGTCCGGTTTTATTTGTACCAGGTTCAATGACTAAAAATTGTGCGCCAGGATTTGTGGCGTATTGTCCCTAGGTCTGGGTGATGTGCCACTTTAAACATGTCTGGGTTACCTCTTTTGGTCCTGTGGTCATGAGGAGGTTCTGCCTTTCATGTCCATCTACTTATCGCCAGGGTGTGACTGTGTTATTTGTAATTGTGGATGGACTCCATATAATCCCCATGTGGTGGTTTTCTTCCTGACATATTGTGTTCTGTCGTCTGGTCTTGAGGTATCAAAGGCAATAAAAGTCAATATCGTCCTTACCAACGTAGGACTGCAAGTTACACCTGGCTGATGCCCTGATCCTAATGGCAGCATTAACCATCTAACAAGAAGGGACTAGGCCACCATCTGCAGACATTGAACACAACATACTCCACTCAGTTGACATCTAAACATAATACAGCCACAAACACCCCCCCCCCCCCCCCCAGAGTGCCAGCTATGTAACTGCCCCTACGAAACTGTTGAACACTATCTCTTTGAGTGCCCAAAACCCAGCGAGACTAGAAGAATGCTACACCCTCCGAGACCAGATAAGTGGAACACCTTGTACGGAGGAAGAGAACAGCTTGTGAAAACATGCAAATTCCACTACATGGCATTGGGCCAAAGGGTGAAAGCTCATGCGCCGCTGAATCATTAACAACAACAACTAAACAACAACAACAACAACAACAACACCTGGCTGATGTAGCTGGCAGTTAGTCTTTCCTCTTGAGTATAGGACAGAGGTCATAGCGCTGCATGTCTGGCGGTTCGTTGCAACATGTTTTAGGTCTTGGGTGTTTGTTAGGTCCATGTTTGAGCTTTCTCTGATGATGGTTCTACGCAGGATCTCTCTTGGTCTTTCCATTGCCGGTGTCCATATGTGGGCTTGTCTATTCTGAGTTCATGGCCGATGTAGTTCAAGAGGCGCTTTCTTATAAAATTGCAAATATTATCTTGCTTGTTCTCTTGTATTGTTTGCGTATTGGATCCGATATCTGTCCTTTGGAGATTTAGTATTATTCTAAGACATCTGTTCTCAAAATTTTTATTATTGTAATTTGTTTAGAGCAACTGTTGCTTTCGAAAGCTCACATCAATACGTTAGTACTGGAATCACACTCGAGTTGAAGATCTTAAGTTTTGTGTGTTTGCTGAATGTCTTTGACTTCCAGATGTTCCGCACTTTGTTAACTCTTTGAGTCCCAGATGGTTTAGCATCACAGGCCCAAGGGGTAGTCAAGAGAGACGTAAAATCAACACATCATGTGTTCATTGGGCTATTAGGTAGTAACTTATGAACGTATAGTACGTTCTTTTTAAAATCACTAGATGCCAGTGCGATTCTAGATGATTTTTTTGGCGTTGAATCTCCTGCAGATGTCATCTTACTTCCTAGGAATGTAAGGCTACTGACTTCTTCAAGAATGTGACTGCTTAGTTTGATGTCGACTGAACTATTGGAAAGGTCAATAATTTTTATTTTAGCTGTATTAATTTGAATATCAATTTGTCATAATTTTATTTTTGCGTTTGTTCGACTAATCTACATCATGGCACACAGGTGTAAGCCATAAGTGCTCCGTTCTACTTCTAACTCAAGCCTGAGTTTGAAGAATCTCAGCGCAGTGCACGAAGTCCGTTGCACCGAAGAAGATCCTGAAATTCTTTGTGTAGATTGTTAACTCCAAATTGTTGCAAGGGCAGCGCCGTTTGGCTACTCCTTTCGGTTTCCAAATGCCAATAGATTTTTTTTTACATGCGCAAGAATACACACGGGTGTCCGATCTTACTACCCAGAGACCAGGTGAAATTACTAGAGTCCAAATAAAAGAAATTACAAACTTCACCGGGGCTTGAACGCGGAACCTCCAGCACTCGAGGCGGACACCATATATCAAGACCACTCAGCCTCCCAGTTTATCCTGAAATATGTAGCTGTTAGGGCTTCCCAATTATAACTTCTTTGGCGGTTGATCTATGATCTACTATGTTAATCTGCCATCTAGATTGACACTTTTAAACCTGAAGAAGGTATAATTTATCAGGAGACCGATCGATTAAAGAAAGGGGGAAAAAAAACTTACCTTTGCGACAAATATAGTCCCCAGGTGAGAAAAGGACAGGTCTAAGGCGTAGTACTAGCTCACAGAGAAATCCCGCTTCCGTGGCCTGGAATATTTCCACCCGTTTCAGCGTGTCCAGATGAACGTGGATGGCTATTTCTGCCTGCATGAAACAATACAAGTAAAAGTAATGTACAAGAAGAATGCAGGAAGCGTAAGGCAACAAATGTGTGTCGAAAAAAAAAAAAAACAGCCTAGGAAAAAAATGTTTTTGAAAGGACGTGAGTTTATGACAGAACTTCGATGGTCGAGTCAAGCGCATGTTGTTGCAAAAGGACAAATCCCATCACAAAAAGTAAGCCAGCAATATAGATGAACCACAGTCGAAGAGTACATTCACTCGTGAAAAAAATTCGCGGTGTCATTGCAACAGTTCAACAGAATGTTTATGGCAAACCGAACGTGTACTGACAGTGAGTACCAGGGATTTCACGAAGACGAGGACGTAATAAACGCTGTAAACACTTGATTAGGTGAGCAACCACAACACCTTTTTTGCTGACGGCATTTCCACCTACCTAAACAATGTGGTGCTTTCCTAAATTGTTCTGGCCAACCTATGGGACATAAATCATTCAGAATGAATGCATTGTTTCTTTCTGCCATACTTGATATGTCTTTCACGCTTTTGTAATAACGTTGTTGAAACAGTTATGACTGAGCTACAGTATAACAGTAGGCGGTACCACCTGTCTTCTGTAATGCCGAATGTTGGGCGGCGTATACTAACCCAACATCCTATATTGTGTCAACTGCTTAGGGCGGGGGAGGAGGGGCACACTGAGGGGGATACTTGGCTTATTCTAGGAAGAGGAAATGCACCCTGAAAACTTTATGTTATGGCAGGGCAGATCAGGCCCTTAGCCCTGGCTGGCAGCTCGTCTAGAAGGTAAGCTCTGACAGGCGGACAGTTAGAGCACTCCCCATCTGATTCGGCAACTTCTGCAGCCTGCTTTTTTCTAGACTTACTAGTTTTACCTTTCCTTTGGAGTAAACATGGCAGGTCGAGTGAGGGATCATGGTGTATGGGCAATATATGGTCTCTACAATACTGCCCAGGCTTTGTGCTATGGAGAGGATGAACTTCATCCCCGGCCTTAATCAGACACAGGTGGATCTTGCTAGTCACACTCGCCATCGCCATGGGCTGTGTGTCCCATGCCTCCTCGTAGCGCAATATAACACTATTGTCTGGAAAGACAGAAATGTGCGTATCATTGGAACAGGTTTTAAATGAAAGCTCTTTATCTTTTCCATTATCAGAAAGGTCTTCCTATTTCATCTTAGATGCTTTTCAAATATTCTATTTTATAAAAAAAAAATTGTTCTGTTCACATATGTACACATCCTTCCATGCGAATCGATCAAGCAATAATTGAATTCTTTTTTCTCGTTTCCTAATTATTTTCTAGTCTTATTTATCATGTCTAGCCTTTCCATTAAAATACAAACGTGTTCAGAAAATGCCACCTGTGAAATTAATTGTTCCGTATGATTCACCGCATGTGCGTTTTTTTTTTTTTTTAAAATCCCCATCGCCCCTTTTTTTTCTCCATGCATAGTGATGATAACAGTTCTGCTTTTTTTTTTAGGCGATCTCTATGGCGACATACAACTGATTCAAGACCTCTGTTATTGCCACTATGGCAAGCTCTGGCACTACTTCATATATTTAGCCTGAACAATTATCGACAAGATGACGATATTTATACAAAACTGTCTTTAGCCTCCATGTCGACCAAACCTAAAATATGTTCCAGCTAATTTCATGGGAAGTAAAGGCAGGCGGCGTGATGACCATATCACCCAGTGAGTAGCGATCAGTCTATACAATTTAGGTCTAGCACTTTAAAGCGCCTTGCGTTGGTTTTGACAGTGGTATCATGAAAGCCGACCGTCCAGGAAGCAATGGCAAACTACTGGACGTAAATTTGCCTAGATAACCACACAAATTAACACCGAAAAAAAAATTATTGACCTTTTCAATAGTTCAGTCGACATCAAACTAAACAATCACATTCTTGAAGAATTCAATAGCCCTACATACCTAGAAAGTAAGACGATATCTTCAGGAGATGATTCAACGCCAAAAATAATCATCTAGAACCGCACTGGCATCTAGTGATTTTAACAAAGTGCCGAACATCTGGAATTCAAAGACATTCAGCAAACACACAAAACTATTGGGGTTGGTTCTGCAACGTCCTGTAAAGGATACGCAACTAACCAGCACTATAAAGCCAAAACGCCAAAAGGCGTTAAAAGTATCATTTACTGCTTACTTACTTATATGTATTGTAGCGCACGGTATCGCAAAGGTTTCTCTTGTGTTGGGTAAGCCATTTATTTGATTTTCCTGCCTTTATGTATAACTCTCTCTCTCTCTCTCTCTCTCTCTCTCTCTCTCTCTCTCTCTCTCTCTCTCTCTCTCTCTATCTATCTCTCTCTCTCTGTCTGTCTCTCCTCTCTCTCTCTCTCTCTCTCTCTCTCTCTATCTATCTATCTCGTCTCTCTCTCTCTCTCTCTCTTCATTTTCATCTCGATGTCCTGCACCCCAATCTCTTCTCTCATCATCTCTCTCTTTCTCTCTCTCTCTCTCTCTCTCTTCTTTTTTTCTGTCTATCAACCCTGTCCTTCACCCATAAAATCTCAATATCTTCTCTCTCTCTCTCTCTCTCTCTCTCTCTCTCTCTTCCCCCCCCCCCTCTCTCTCTCTCTATGTCTATCTCCACCTGTTCCTAACCCTAAAACTTCGATCTCCTCTGTCACAGTGACTCTCCCCGTCTATTTCTATCTCCACATGTCCTCCAACCCGCCCCTGCCCCCGCCCGTCCCCCCCCCCCCCACCACACCTCTGCAATTCTGAAACATAAACCATTCATAGCATCTGAAAACCATCATTAGTGTCAATGAAACAAGCAGAACACAAACCAGAGATGGACGGACACTAGAAACAAAGCTCTACAGACCTTCAACTTGTCAGGCAACAATCCCAGCGACTTCTCCTCGTCTGCAGACTTGTTGCACATCCACAGGTAGTCAAACCACTTGATCACTCGATCTTGCAGCTTTGGAGGTACTCGACGAAGTGCCATATACGTTTTCACACTGTCTAATCGAGCTGTGGAGTGGCAACGAAAAAAACAATTCAGTCTTGAATATATATTTTCCCGTGTGGGTTCTAGGTCCTTTTCATAGGGACAACAAGAACAGACCCACTGCCTACCCAAAAACATGTCGTAGGAGTCGACTAATTGGGAGCTTTCTTCAAAGTGCATCTGCCGGAGAGGCAAGGAACCAACAGTCTGCATGAAAATTAGTCAGATCTGTCAAACGGATGCACATGCAACACTCAAGTTCTGGAACAGGACTGCAGTCCAGAAGTGGACGAACAACCATAACTTTCCACCAGAGTTTACAGCTGTTGAACGCGAAGAAGAATAAGAAGCAGACGAAGAAGAAGAAAAAAGAAGAAGAAGAAGAAGAAGAAGAAGAAGAAGAAGAAGAAGAAAGAAGAAGAAGAAGAAGAAGAAGAAGAAGAAGAAGAAGAAACGAAGAAAAGAAGAAGAAAGAGAAGAAGAAGAAGAAGAAGAAGTAGAAGAAGTAAGTAGAAGAAGTAGAAGAAGAGGAAGAGAAGAAGAAGAAGAAGAAGAAGAATAGAAGAAGAAGAAGAAAGAAGAAGAAGAAGAAAGAAGAAGAAGAAGAAGAAGAAGAAGAAGAAGAAAGAAGAAGAAGAAGAAGAAGAAGAAGAAAAGAAGAAGAAGAAGAAGAAAAAGAAGAGAAGAAGAAGAAGAAGAAGACGAGAGAAGAAGAAGAAGAAGAAGAGAAGAAGAAGAAGAAGAAGACAGGATAAGAAGAAAAGGAAAAAGAAGAAGAAGAAGAAGAAGAAGAAGAAAAGGAAAAAGAAGAAGAAGAAGAAGAAGAAGAAGAAGAAGAAGAAGAAGAAGAAGAAGAAGAAGAAGAAGAAGAAGAAGAAGAAGAAGAAGAAGAAGAAGAAGAAGAAGAAGAAGAAGAAAAATAAGAAGAAGAGAAAAAGAAGTTAAGTGGCGAATCTTCGAAACTGGACACAACTAATTTGGATATCGCCCCCGTATAATAGGTGAGATTATCTTTGAATAAAACCTAATAATTTGCAATCATATCTAACTAATCTCAGCTGTCCCCTTCAATAGCACCAATCAATAATTCATTAATTCCGTGCTACGATAACGTCACAGGATTCCCCGCACTTTTACAAATCCGGCGAGCAACACATAATTGACGTCACAATATTAATGCGCTGACGTCAGAGTCCAGGCTAGGCTGTAATGTTTCGTAGATTTCCGGGAACTTCCGTGTTGCGTCTGTTCTGAAATGATGCGGTTTATGATTGGGGGTTTATCCTCTCTTTAAACTTGCAAGCCACACTAGATGATCTTAAATCTTTAACTATTAACTACATGGTCTGCACTATTAAACTGCTTTTCTTATTTATAGATTAAGTGAATAGATTGAGTGAAAGCCCACATTTCTGTCTAATGTAAAATTAAGATTTGACGTCAGCACTCGGGACACTTCTATAAGCGCACCGTACCCATCTTCTATAGAAAGCGAAGAGTTCCAATTGCGATTGTAACAGTGACTGAGTGAGCTTGGAAGTCAAACCCCGTGTGTTCAATACCTCTGAAGATGTGCAGAGAGGTTTCTACTGACTTCACTTACCTACTAGGTATGTACGAACGAATCAACTTTATTTTTGAAGAGTCGCGAATTGGGCACGCAGGTCCGTCTGACCTTCCACGCTTAAACGCACCCATCTTTCACACAGCAATTGTATTTAATCATACATACATACATGCATACATACATACATGCATACATGCATACCTACCTACCTACCTACCTACCTACCTACCTACCTACCTACCTACCTACCTACCTACCTACCTACCTACCTACCTACCTACCTACCTACCTACCTACCTACCTACCTACCTACCTACCTACCTACCTACCTACCTACCTACCTACCTACCTACTTACCTACCTACATACCTACCTACCTACCTACCTACCTACCTACCTACCTACCTACCTACTTACCTACCTACCTACCTACCTACCTACCTACCTAGACCTACCTACCTACCTACCTACCTACCTACCTACCTACCTACCTACCTACCTACCTACCTACCTACCTACCTACCTACCTACCTACCTACCTACCTACCTACCTACCTACCTACATACATACATACATACATACATACATACATACATACATACATACATACATACATACATACATACATACATACATACATACATACATACATACATACATACATACATACATACATACATACATACATACATACATACATACATACATACATACATACATACATACATACATACATACATACATACATACATACATACCATACATACATACATACATACATACATACATACATACATACATACATACATACATACATACATACATACATACATACATACATACATACATACATACATACATACATACATACATACATACATACATACATACATACATACATACATTCATCCATTCATCCATCCATCCATACATACACACTACATACATACATATGTTTTCATGAATATTGCATGGCAAGAATATAATGTCTTCCACATTGCGATTCTAACCCCATTATCAGCGTTTAAATAACTGTTGTTTTAGTACACCCTATCTCAGGGACTCCGAGACTACATGGGGAGTTCCCGGGAAGTCCTATATTATAGGTGTGGGGAGGGGTTAAGGTTGGTGTTAGTCGGTGTTTATTTCACACCCTAACACTTCTATACTGTTAGACTTTCCCGGGAACTTCACACGAAGTTTCGGATTCCCGAGATGGTGTGAACTAGATTAAATGAACCTAGAACCCTTTTTTTGTCGAGGATTGTGAAATACAATTCGAGGTTTTTGCTCATTTCTCTATGCAGTTTTTCTAGGTGCTCTCACTGCACAATGATTTTGATTGTACAATTTTTACCACTTTTAGTCTTCCAAGCTCTTTCTCCACTCTTACCACTGATGCAAGCATTAAGAGTAGATTTCTCTCTTGGCTGAATCCCCATGGAATTAGTCAAGTAGCTTCTCTTAACCGTTATGTCCTTGACCAAGAACGAGATATCGCTCTTGGCAATAGGAGATTCTGTCCGGAAGCAAGAAGTATTAAATCGATAGATAGTGTGCACAAGGCAACAGTTAAGGGAGATGCTGATTGCCATTCTGCCCTACTCATGTATCGCTTTGCTATTCCACCCATTTTTAGCTCTCTCTCTCTCTCTCTCTCTCTCTCTCTCTCTCTCTCTCTCTCTCTCTCTCTCTCTCTTTCTCCTCTCTCTCTCTCTCTCTCTCTCTCTCTCCCTTTGTTTGTCTCTTTCTTTGTCTACACCAAACAGCAACCCCGCACCCGCCACTTGTCTATCCCTGCCCCGGTCTAACAACCTTTTATTTATCTTTATGTGTGGTCTTATAATTCTCTCTGTCTCTCTCTGTCTCTCTCTCTCTCTGTCTCTCTGTCTGCCTGTCTCTCTCTCTCTCTCTCTCTCGAACTGTTTGGTGACTCTCTCTCTCTCTCTCGAACTTTGTATGCCTTTTTCTTTCTGCCTCTAAATGTGACTATGACTAACCTCTCTCTCTCTCTCTCTCTCTCTCTCTCTCTCTCTCTCTCTCTCTCTCTCTCTCTCTCTCTCTCGCTCTCATTCTTTCTCCAGACTTCTCTTTCTCTGTCTCATCCTAGCCCTATCTATAAAGCTCATTCCTTTGTTTTCATCAGTCACAGTAACCCAGTCTCACATCAGGCAGTCAGTAAATATGTTTCTCACTAGAACTCTACTAGACTGTCTCTCTAGAAAGTATATCTGACTACTAACTTTGTGTCTTCTGGGATGTTTGTCTCAATAATAATTGTTATTATTATTATTCTGCTTCTTCTTCTTCTCCTCGTCTTCCTTCTTCTTTCTCTTTTTTTTTTCTTCTTCTTCTTCTTCTTCTTCTTCTTCTTCTTCTTCTTCTTCTTCTTCTTCTTCTTCTTCTTCTTCTTCTTCTTCTTCTTCTTCTTCTTCTTCTTATCCTCCTCCTCCTCCTCCTCCTCCTCCAGTTGCTTCACCAATCTTATGTAAGCTCTTCCTGCCGTCATTTCAAATTTTGCGCGGTCTTCGCCAAGATCTGTGTTTATTATGTTTCTTTAGCGTGGCTATGCGGCTGTTGTTACCAGGACATGCTCATCAGATAGCCCAACCACATTATCTGTTCAATAAACGGTATGACTGGTTTCAGGCTTAGTCTTCTAATTATTTGTAATTGTATCTTCTTGTTACTGCTGTAGCTGTTCTAAGATTTCACATCTCTGTTGTTTTGATTCTGTGCTCATTGAATTTAGTACCGGTCCATGCTTGTTATTGGTAGGATAAAGTTGGCCGAAACATTGTACTTAATAGAGTTGACATGGTATGGGTTACAAGTTGTGCTATGTGTTAACAGTTAGTCGTTCCAGTGTTCTTTATGACAGGTCGATTTAGTTAGGATTCATGCGTCTGTTTATCTTTATGCCTACGCACGTTCAGCAACATGCCATATCATGTCTCCCACTTTCGACTGCACTGACTGGGTAACCCAGCGGCTCTCAACCTGTCCGTCGCGACCCTTTTTTGGGGGGGTCGAACGACCCTTTCACACGGGTCGCTTAAGACCATCGGAAAACACATATTCATTGAAGCTATGAATTAAAATAACTGTTTAGGGCTCGCCAAAACACGAAGGAGCTTTATTTAAGGATCGCAGCATGAGGAAGGTTGAGATCTACAGGTGTAACCTGAGGATGCCTCAGTTTAGCTACCTTATTCAGCTGAACGACGTTTATGAAATTTACTGGGTGATTGGTGAATAATTCTCAGTTTTCGCGCATTACTCCTAGTCCATAAATTCCACCATTCTCTTCGTTATCTGTGTTATTTGATCTTATCTTAGCTTTCAGATCACCCAACTCACTATGTGGGTTCCGGGGTCTTAATTGAAAGCAAAAATAATAGATCCACGCCTTCCCCAACTAATGTTGAAATAGCCGACTAACTGGGGACTTCCTACGCATTCGGAGTGCATCTGTCTGAGAGGCAAGCCAGCATTCAAATAAGTCAGATATGTCAGGTTCTAGAAGAAGTCTAAAGTCCAGAGGTAGACGAACAACTAGAACTTTCCGCCAGAGCTTACAGCCGGTGAACCCGAAGAAGGGGATCTGGTCTACACTCAACATTCAAGGAAAAGGCGAGACGGATATACAATTAGACAGTCACTGGTACCATCGGAACTGGAACTCTTCACTTGCTGCTGAAAATAGGGACAGGGCGCTTATGGGCGTATCCCGAGTGCTATGATGTCGATTCTAAATTTAACATTCAACACAATCCTATAATGTTTTATGTCTCTGTTACCTCCACTGCCATTCCCACAAAGTACCAGATTTTGAAGTTCGAAGTGCCAATTTCTTTGGTTAAAAGGGATGCGTCGTCGATCCGGACTCCTTTCGGCTTCCTCCCACTTCGTCATTCTCCTTCTCTTAGAACAGCCACCCTTCCCACAACTCCCCACCTTCCCCCATCTTGGCTGGCTGTGTATAACATGATGTTCCTCTTTTAGGCTGTCCCATGGTTCATTAGTTTTTACGGCTACTGTTTTCAACTGGATGAGGTTCCAAACCCTACTATCCAACCTGACCCATGGTCGCCTTTTACGACATGCCAGGTAGAAGGAAGTGTCACTATCGTTTGCTGCTTATGCAGGCGCTGGTGTAGTCCGTTTTGTTATTCGCGAGGTTGTATTTTTGATAATTTCTGAGTAATTACTTATCATAGGTAAGAGAGTTTTTTTTTTTTTTTTTTTTTTGCGCGGGGTAATATTTTCATATCAAAGTTAATGCTTTTAACATAACTAACAAATGCACTGCCCAGTTTGATTAAAACAGATGCAATCTTTGTTATTTTCATCATTTGTATCATTTTAGTTAGGTAACAAAACACATTTTACAATATCGACTTGAATCGAAGCACTAATGTATGACAGAAATTAGAGTCGTTTATGCACTTTTTTTTTATCATTGGGGTGTTGTCTCTTCACCTCTTACAATTTCTCAATGCCCTGTTTCTGTCTAAACTTTCTGTCTATTGCTCGTATAATAACTTCTTTGTCAGAGCTATCAATTTTGTTTGTCCTTGCACGCTCAACACTGGTGTCTATAGGATGATCTGACTCCTCTCTAGCCCATCTTGAGAATGACCGGTTGTTAATACCTAGAGCATGTTTTGTTTATCTCTGGGTTTGAAAATAGAATGATACAGACAACCGCGTTTAGCCTGATAAATATTTATATTTTTTGTGTATCGAATTGTAGGCAAAAACTTAGCGCACAAGTTGCGACTTGGCAACTGCTGACCAAACTTGACAGCACACAGATTTTAGAGACACTCTGAGCGCAGCAGTCGTTGTCTTAATCAGAATTTACGCATGATATGAGATTCACGTGTTTTGTGAAAGGTTGATTGGAGACATTTAAACTGTGTGCTGTATAACTCTTAGAAGGCAGTCCAGCAAGAATCATCTTATATTTATATAACTCAGAAAAGCAAAACTGCATTCATATTATTTGTTATAAGGAGAAAAAAATCTGAAATAACGTTGACAATGTAGTAAATAATAATATATAATTTCATCAATTTATATTCCACCACATCTGAGCTATAACTGTTTGAATTTAGGCATCACTTTGTAAAAGCACTATAGCATACGAGCGGTCAATAACATGATTTAATCATATTTATTCACAGTCAATAATTTATAATTCGATATGTCGGTCGTGTGTTTCAACGAGCTAACGAAATCGGCGCGCCAGCCTGTTGATTTTAACTAGGGCTTTTTACAATGCATCCTGAAAAAAATAAAGGTAAAAGGTAAATTCAGGAGATGTGAACCAGCGTCACTGCGCATGGTTATAAACCATAAGTGCTCTGCCGCCAGTAACGGACACCTGATGAAACTCCGTCTGTATCGCCGTCCGTAAGAAACTCCGTAGCTACAGCGACGTTCTTCCATTTACACCATAGTGTTAACTCTGGTATCCATTTCCTAGAGGCTGGGTGAATCTCTGGAACCATCCGGTTTCGAACACCGTCCGTTGGCTGCAGCGAGTCGCAGCTGAATTTGAAAGCGAGTCTCCTATTGACTGCGCTAACGCGGCCCTTTGAAAAACACACAACTGTTTACTTTCGAGAGAGCGTATGCAAGCGCGCATATTTTGTGTGCGTGTGTTCTGACATTGTGTATGTGTGTTTGTTTATGTGAGTGTAAATGAGCGAGTGTACTTGTTTGCATGTATGTGCGTTTTTTTTAATGTATGTGTTTATGTGTATGCGTGTGTCAGGCGCGCCGCAACGAAGAAAACATGAAGAGAAAAAAAGGGGGGGGGCGTTTCCGTTATAATTTTAAAGAAGGGCAGGTCGGCGGGTGGGCCTTAATGGACATTCGTCCGAATAAAAATAAAAATAAAAATTATGCTTCAGAGAGTCACACAACAGGGTAACAAGTAAACATAAAGCATTCTCACTTAACAGCATTACGGGCCTCCGGACTAAGCAACAAACACAAACCCTGCCCCCGCAACCAGTCTAGGAATAAAGATGTCAGTGAACGATAAAATAGATTAGCAAGGAGCACCTGTGCTTTGTGGGGCTGCGGGCAAATGCCCATCATGTCCGTGGTTTGGGACAGCACTGAATAAATGCAGACCAATTTCATCAACATGTCAGTCAATTAATCATCCTTCTCAGCACAGGGTGGCAGGGTTGCATAGGGCTAGTTTAACAACCACGGGTGCTCTAGTTATAACTTCTTAATAGGTTGATGAGGTATCTTGGATTTGCCCTGTTGGTCTGCTGTCTTGTTGTTGTTGTTGTTGTTCCCAAGCAACTTTCTACACCAAGAGACAGCAGATCAAAGGGTTCAGACTTGTGTCAAAACAACTACAAGAGAAGGCACCATGACAGCACATAGTGGGGCGATAGCACTGTATAGGTTCTATATGGTTCTATATAACAGTGTTTCTCAACCTGTGTACACCCGCGACCCCCAAAATAGGGCAACTTATTTTGCGACCGATCTGACAGCTAACCAAAGACAGAAACAGAAAACAAGTGTAGATGGTAGTAATTTGGTTGAAGTCGATATTTCTCTCTCTCTCTCTCAGTCTCTCTCTCTCTCTCTCTCTCTCTCACACACACACGAACACACACACACACATATAGAATTGTCAGCTAATGTTAATTTTCAGAAGTTAGAACATCTATGCAGTTGAACAGTTTCCATGATCTGTAACTGTTTTGTTTTAATTATTGATGTTTAAGATCGCACGGTCAAAATTGACGATAGGTATTTAGTCGTGGCAAATGTTTTTGCTTCTGTCGGACGGTGGTCGAGGCATTTTCCTTCATTTGTAGACAGAAAAGATTTAGTTTTGACGCCCAGCTACTGAGCTGAGTGCATAGTGAGGCACTTTGAGTTGCGGATTTCATTTGGAATGTTTTTTGACTGTGAGCATCATGTTATTGTTAATTGTAGATCCAGGAAATGGCACGTGGCCTGTTGCCACAGAATTAGTGGTGCTTTGTGTGATTAACATTGATCACGTGTGCAACGGCTGATCTGTTTGCTTCCGTCAATGATGAGCAGCATTTCTTATGTCGTACTGTTCGTGTTAGCACTTCTGGTGGCTGCCTTGTGTTATTATGCGTGCATATGCTGATGGAAATGCTGGGACTGCAATCTGTGTTAATTTGTCCAGTGTTGCGTATTCTGTGCTTGCACAAGAGGGGGGGGGGGGAGCAACTATGGGGGGACCCGTCTGCTATGAAGCTGAAACAATGATTTCAAGATTATCTGCTTTATAGCAGCAATACAACACTTATTTTTTTTAAACTTTATATAACATCAGATGGAAGATCCATAACTGAGATAAGAAACAGAATTGGACAGGCAAAAACTGCATTTTATAAAATTAAGAACATCTTGTGCAATTTAAATTTGTCACTGAGAGTTAGAAAAAGAATTCTTGCTTGCTACATACATCCAGTTTTAACATATGGCTGTGAATCCTGGACAATCGGTAGGCAGGCCAAACAATTTCTTGAGGCCTGAGAGTTGTGGTTTTAGAGAAGAATGCTTAGAATACCTTGGACAGCCAAATGAAGCAACTAAGAGGTTTTCAAAGAGGCGGGAGCCCGAAGACCACTTATCACAGACATCAGAAGGAGACAGTCATCACTTATCCGCCATGTTAGGAGAAGAGAGAAAATAGAACATACTGTGACCACTGGAAAGATCTGTGGAAGGAGGGATAGAGGAAGACAACGAGAAAAGATTCTTGACAGTCTTGTTGCATGGCATGACAGGAGATCGTAGACTGTGGAGAGGCATGATCGCCCACGCCAGTCGACAAGGCACCTTATGATGATGATGATTGCGCATGCACACATTTCAGTCTGTAAGGGTTGGAGTATTCGTCACTGAATGGTCAGGTTACCATGGCGAGTCTTGTTCTTATCTATACAAGGCATCTTCTCTCAGATTTTGTCACTGTTCCAAGATAAAGATCAATTGTTACCTGAGATCTAAACGAATTCTATTTTGAGAATAGGAAGCATTCCGGTCGGTATTTTTAGTAACTAATGGTACAATTACAGTTATACTGCACAGGTGTAATGGCTGCAATGGATATGTGTAGGTACGTCTAGCAAATGAAGGTGATAGCATTGCATCATTAGCGTCATCGAAACGGCTGCTACATTTAGACCTTTGAATATGTTTCAAACCCCAAAAAACGCAGCGAAGTTCAAAACTTATCTCCTAATTTGAAGGTCAAAAATATGTCCACATCATCATCATCATCATCATCATCATCATCATCATCATCATCACCATCAGGTGCCTTGTCGACTTGCAAGAAAAATTATGAATAAATTGTAAATTTCAAAAATTTTTGATACCTAGACGGATGTGAGTCGTGGACTATCTCTCAATCCCTTAAGAAAGAGAATAGGGGCTTTTGAGCTGAAATGCTATAGAAAGATTCTCAGAATATCTTGGACAAAGAAGAGGAGAAATGTTGACATCTTAAAAGATCTGAACATCAAGGAATATTGGCTAAAAAACAGCATCGTTTCTCGGAAGCTGAAATATTTTGTCATTTCAAGCGCCACAACGGACTGGAAAAAAATTATAGCAGAAGGCATGGTACCAGGGAGGAGGAGCAGGGGCCGACCGACACGAAGATGGGCACAGGATATAAGTGACTCCTTGAGTATGAAAGTACATGAGACGGGAGAACTGGCGAGAGACGGAGTTTCTTTCATGCAGACTGTGATGAGAGCGACGTTATGCAAAGGACCTGCTACATGATGATGAAACTCCATAATAAACAGCCAGTTAAACATAAGCTAACGGGAGAATGGTCATAGCAATGAAAAGATTAAACAACATTAAAAGTCTACAGCAAGGAAACGAAAGTCAAAATTTTTAGGGTGCTTCTTCCATGAAACAAGAAAGGAGGTGAATTGTGGACTACATCGCCCTCACTAAGAAAGAAAAAAGCGGCGTTTGTGCTTAAATGGTATAGAAATATTTTCAGAATTCTAGGAAGCAAAAAGAAAATAAATACTGTCATTTTAAAAGATTTGAAAACCAAGGAAGATGGGCTAGTAAACAGCATCTTGTCTCGGAAATATTTGAGCTATACTAAGCGCCAAGGAGGATTAGAAAGAAAAATAGAAGAAGGCATGTTGCTAGGGGGAAAAAAAAACTTCATCAGGTAACCAATGATGGAACCCACAGTGAAAAGTACACTATGCTCACGAATAGCGGAGAAAAATACCCCGCAACCGTCATCTCTCCCTCTCCGAGGAAACGATTTTTAACCGACCTTGGCATCCGTGTCCACCCAAACTAAACTGGACTGTACGCCGTCTTAGTTAACAGTTTCTGTCATCGCCGAATAATTTTTGATCGAGAAATGTCGCGGGAAGGCTAATTAGGACTTAGTTGAAATCGGATGTCTGCGAAAGGCGCAGATATCGCAGCCTAGCTGTAAACCACAACACAACGTGGCAACCACACTTTTAAGGGAAAAAGAACAATTATCACCCAGCGGGGAATCGAACACCCGTCACCCGCGTAAAGGATGACATACAACTATACTACCGACGACTGAAGAGTTTAGGTCAGATATCGCAGCCTAGCTGTAAACCACACCACACCGTGCCAACGGCCCTCTCGAGGGCGAACGAAGATTACCCGTGGCATGACAATTGAGCATCAAGTGGCCACTGTCGCAGGCTAGCTGTAAACTCCAAAACCGAAAAAGGCGTAGATATCGCAGCCTAGCCATAAACCACAACACAACATGCCCGCCGCCCAGTAAAGGGCTTAAAAAATTATATCACCTAGCTGGGAATCGAACGCGGGTCACCCGCATGATAGGCGGAATAGCTATCAACTACGCTACCGAACACTCAAGCAATAAAATAATATTTCAAGCTCTCTCAGCTAACTGTGTCTGGCATAACCCCCCCCCCCCCCCCAACCCCCGACACCAGGGAGAATTGCCAGAAGTCCAAATGAACGTGAACAAATCACAGCCCTTACCGGGAATTGATCACGGAACTTCTAGCACTCGAGGCGAACACCATGACCGAGACCACACAGCTTCCCAAAGAATGTTGAGATAGTGAAAAAAAATTTTTTTTTATATTAATGCAAAGTTCAACAAGAGCTCAGCAGTCAAATATGGCAAATTAACTAAAAACAAATCTGGGCCGACAATGAAAGAAATAATGATTTGACCGTTGCTGGAGCTACGTCGCTCGTAGTTTGTGCGATTTTCTGACAAAAATCACGCTTGGAGTCAAAGGCAACGTTGTGTGCTAATTTGAAAACAATCGGCTCAGTAGTTTCCGAGTTTTTAGCTAACAACATATGAAAATTAACATTTTTATTCATATATATATATATATATATATATATATATATATATATATATATATATATATATATATGTATGTATATATATATATATATATATATATATATATATATATATATATATATATATATATATATATATATATATATATATATTTAAATATATATATACACACACACACACCCAATATGACAAAGAGGCGTGGGAAAGGGTCATTTACTTGTTCCCAGTAGAACCAAACACACTCATTTTGACACAAATCTGACACAATTTCATGCTCAGTAGTTTTCAATTGCCTACTGTACAGCCTGGCGCTTCATGGTGCTCTGGAAATCAACGCAAGGCGGTCGGCGGGCCGCAGCTGGACTCGAACCAGAAATTTCAGAATTACGAAGCGCGTTGGTAACACCTATCAGGACACGCCAGTAACGCAAGTAATAATGTCATATATGAATTCACGCTGCATTAGACCATTCCTAACTATAAAACGCACACGTAACAACCAAGTAACAACAAACTACAGCTGATTTCTGATTTTAGATTTTAGACACGACAAAACGGTGCTTATTATGACATATTTTAAGACACAAGGAATGTAGGAGGTTTGAATAACGGATCAACATCATGGTACGTGGGTAGTAAACCATAAGTGCTCCCTTCTTCTTCTAACTCTTCTAAGTCAAAGTCCGAAAAATCGCTATGCACCGTGCACTGGCTCTGTAGCACCGACGGGGATCCTGAAATACCTGAGATAGATTGTTAACTCAAAATTGTGCCCTGGCAGCGCCGTTAGGCTACTCCTTTTTATTTCCAATAGCCAAGGGATTTTCTCCGTGCGCAAAAATGCACACGGGCGACCAATCTCACTACCCAGACACCAGGGAGAATTACCAGAAGTCCAAGTCAACGTGAAAAAGTCACAGCCCTTACCTGGAATTGATCCCGGAACCTCTAGCACTCGAGGCGGACACCATGCCCCGAGACCACACAGCCTCCTAAAGAATGTTAAGAGTGCTGACACAAGAATTGCATTTATGGTGTCGGACTGTTCGTGTATGCACGTCTGACAACTGCCTAATGTTAGTGTGTGTGTGTGCGTATGTGTGTGTGTGCTAACGGATTTGCACAGTGGTGGATATTATGTGTAATGTTTTTGGGCACAGGATCACAGCAACGATGAGGTTACATGTTTGTTAGGAAACTGGAACTGAGTTACCTGATTAAATAAGGGATGACCAGGTGCGGTTCTCGGACACTTCTTCACCATCTTCTTCTCTTCTTTATCTGGTCCCATTCTGCCTTTCAATGCTAGGTTTTGAAGAAGCATCGGGTGTTCACATTGAAATGCGTTACGTAGACGCTGATATTTACGAATTCGAAAATCTCATCTATCCATCATTTGCGCCGACCTATGGTTCTGCTTCCATTATATCTCAGTGGCGGAGCTCTCTGAGGTGCACTATCTGGTGGTAGTCCTGACACGTGTCCGAACCATTTTGATCTGTTGTCTCTTGATGTAGTTTAGCACTGGTTCGGTTTCAACTTCTTTCCCGACTTGGTCATTTCTGATCGTATCTTTTCTAGTTACATTTAGAATTCGCCGTAGGAAATAAAATTTATTTTGTTTCTTTTCCTGTCATCATTAAAGTCCACGTTTGGCATTGGTAATACAGTGTTGATAAAATGTATTGTGTTGAATTCATGTTTGTTCTGAAAAATTCTCAGACACTAAGTGCAACAAAATCGTGCTAGCCATGTTTTGTCTTTAGATATTAACTCTACCAGACCGCTGTACCGCTTTTCCTGTAATTTCCAGATCCAACAGGTAATCGATATATTGGATGATTAAGACTTTGAGAAGTGAGAATTTCACGAAGAATACGTTTCTAGTTGAAGTGACACAGTCAGTGAGAGCTCGAGTGGTGAGAAGAATCTTGAAAATTAAAGATTTAAAACTAGATCAATAGTAAAAGAAGGGGGCGTGTCCCTGAAACAGTAACATCTGGTGCTCACTTTGTGAAACAAGGCTGATCCCGCTGGGTGGAATGGCACACGAAGATGAAATATTGGCGCTAGATGAAAGGTAAACCTATTATCTAAAATGTCTCCAAGTTTCATCTTATTCTAACCACTTGTTTGCATTTAACTAATATTCTTTTGCAGTTAGGGTGCAGTTAGGTTCAGGGCCGTAGGTTTAGGTGTTTTTTGTTGTTGTCCTCTCTTGTTTCAAGATATTATAAAGTAAAAGTAAAGGACCCTCTTATACGCCTTTAGTTTTTATAGCATACTCTGCTAGACTTATATTTTATGGATCAATCGACACTTGGTGGGTGATGTGGTTTCAAGATTCTGGGTAAGACCCCCCCCCCCCCCCCCAAACCAGGCCCCCCAAAAAAATACCGCTGAACATGTCTTATCTTCATACAGTAGAGAAAACAAAACAGTGATAATTATGTCTTGGTACTGGGACTCTAACAAAGAACAAACATTACAGACCAGGTTTGGTTCTCAGACAACAGGTGTGCCCTATCATCAAGCAAATACAGGCACAAGGGGGGTCACTCAGTGACACGGTCTTTCTTTAGTTAGTTCTGTTCAAGAAATCTGGCCCGTTTGTTTTTGAAAATCATTTCTGGGCCATAACTGATAACATCAAAAGAGATTACCCAAAAACAGGCATGCAGGTAAGTGGAAACGTGCATAGGTAGCCACACACCCACATACACACCCACACACACACTCACACACATACAGACACAAACACAATCACGCGCATGCTCGGACACCTCACCCGCACACACATTCACACACACTCACTCACACTTCGACAGACAAACACACACCCATAAACACACACACCCGTGAACACACACGCACTCACACACACACACACTCACATACACACACACTCACACATACACAAACACACACACACACACACACACACACACACACACAAGACACGTACAATTTAATAGTTTCTCTATCAGTTGTTCAATTGCACAGTCCAACAAAAGTTCAAACCTAACACCAAACACTAAATTTGCATTCTAGTTATTTTCTCACAAACATAACTTCACCAACACACAACAGCCTCTCTGCTAGTTGTTTTCTCACAAACATAGTTTCAGCAACACACAACAGGCTCTCTGCTAATTGTTTTCTCACAAACATAGTTTCAGCAACACACATCAGCCTCTCTGCTAGTTGTTTTCTCACAAACATAGCTTCACCAACACACAACATCCTCTCTGCTAGTTGTTTTCTCACAAACATAGCTTCAGCAACACACAACATCCTCTCTGCTAATTGTTTTCTCACAAACATAGTTTCAGCAACACACAACAGCCTCTCTGCTAGTTGTTTTCTCACAAACATAGCTTCAGCAACACACAACATCCTCTCTGCTAGTTGTTTTCTCACAAACATAGCTTCACCAACACACAACAGCCTCTCTGCTAGTTGTTTTCTCACAAACATAGCTTCAGCAACACACAGCAGGCTCTTTGCTAGTTGTTTCTCACAAACATAGCTTCAGCAACACACAGCAGGCTCTCTGCTAGTTGTTTTCTCACAAACATAGCTTCAGCAACACACAGCAGGCTCTCTGCTAGTTGTTTTCTCACAAACATAACTTCACCAACAAACAACAGCCTCTCTGCTAGTTGTTTTCTCACAAACATAGCTTCAGCAACACACAGCAGGCTCTCTGCTAGTTGTTTTCTCACAAACATAGCTTCAGCAACACACAGCAGGCTCTCTGCTAATTGTTTTCTCACAAACATAGCTTCAGCAACACACAGCAGGCTCTCTGCTAATTGTTTTCTCACAAACATAGCTTCAGCAACACACAGCAGTCTCTCTGCTAGTTGTTTTCTCACAAACATAGCTTCAGCAACACACAGCAGGCTCTCTGCTAGTTGTTTTCTCACAAACATAGCTTCAGCAACACACAGCAGGCTCTCTGCTAGTTGTTTTCTCACAAACATAGCTTCAGCAACACACAACAGCCTCTCTGCTAGTTGTTTTCTCACAAACATAGCTTCAGCAAAACACAGCAGGCTCTCTGCTAGTTGTTTTATTACAAACATACCTTGAGCTGTAATATCTTGCGGATATTTTTTGGGGTGGGGGGAGGGGGTGGGGTGTTGTCCACCTCTGGACTTCCAGAACCTGAGTGTTGCGTGTAAATCCGTTAAACAGATATGACTTAAATGTATGCAGACTGTTGGTTTCTTGCCTCTCAGGCAGATGTACTTTGACTTCCAATGAAGCTTCCAATTATCCGACTTTTACGACATGCTAGTTGGGGTGCAGTAGGTCTATTCTTGATTTCTCCAAAATGAGAGCCCGGGACTGCAAGTTAATTATGCATATATACAATTATAACATCAATCAACTTCTCTGCTGATTATTTAAACAAAAGCACAACTATAACATCAAACATCAACTTCTCTGCTCATTATTTAAACAAAAGCACAACTCTAAAAACAAACATCAACTTCTCTGCTCATTATTTAAATAAAAGCACAACTCTAACATCAAACATCAACTTCTCTGCTCATTTTTTAAACAAAAGCTCAACTCTAACAACAAACATCAACTTCTCCGCTCATTATTGAAACAAAAACACAACTCTAACAACAAACATCAACTTCTCTGCTCATTATTGAAATAAAAGCACAACTCTAACAACAAAACACCAATTTCTTCAAAATTGTAAACAACACAAAAGTACGATATTAACCACCGACATCAACTTCTCTGCTATATGTTTCAACACAGTCACAAATCTTACAAGGAAAAAAAAAAAAAAGGTAGATAGTTTAGTAATTAGTTGTTTCAAAAAAAAAAACCCAATTTTAAGAACAAACAAATATCTCTGCTAGTTTTTAAGCACAATAAGAACAACAAATAAACGTCTCAACTAGTTGAGTCAACAAAGCATAGTTCTGAAGAAAAAAAAAAATAAAACACTAAACTTTTCGGTTACTTCTTTCAACATAAGCTGAACTCTAACAATAAATAACGTCGCTGCTATCGGTTTTAATGCAAACACAACTCTAGAAACAAACATAAACTTCTCTGCTAGTCGTAACAACACAAGCTCAAATTTAAAAGAAAGGATCCCTTTAACAACAAACAAACTTTTCTGCTGATTGTTCACGACACAGTTCGACTCAGGGACCACTTTAACAACAAACATCAAATTCTCTGCTTTTTAACAGCTCTGACAACAAACATCAACATCTCTGCTATTGAACAGCTCTGACAACGAACAACAACTTTTGTACTGGTTGTTCACGACACAAATTAACAAGAGGATAACTATGATAATAATCATGAACTACTCTGCTATTGAAAAACAAACATCAACTTTTCTACTGGTTTTTCGCTCACGACACAGCTCAACACATGAATAACTTTGAAAAACAAACATCAACTTTTCTACTGGTTGCTCACGACACAGCTCAACACAAGGATAACTTTAACAACAAACATCAGATTTTCTGCTATTGAACAGCTCTGACAACAAACATCAACCTCTCTGCTATTGAAAACCTCTGACAACAAACAACAACTTTTTTTTTCTATTGAACAGCTCTGATAACAAACATCAACTTTTATATTGTTATTTACGGCACAGTTCACTTCGAACCAGAAATTTTAGAATTACGAAGCGCGTTCGCAACACCTATCAGGACACGCCAGTAACGCAAGTAATAATGTCATATATGAATTCACGCTGCATTAGACCATTCCTAACTCTATAAAACGCACACGTAACAACCAAGTAACAACAAACTACTGCTGACTTCTGATTTTAGATTTTAGACACGACAAAACGGTGCTTATTATGACATATTTTAAGACACAAGGAATGTAGGAGGTTTGAATAACGGATCAACATCATGGTACGTGGGTAGTAAACCATAAGTGCTCCCTTCTTCTTCTAACTCTTCTAAGTCAAAGTCCGAAAAATCGCTATGCACCGTGCACTGGCTCTATAGCACCGACGGGGATCCTGAAATACCTGAGGTAGATTGTTAACTCAAAATTTTGCCCGGGCAGCGCCGTTAGGCTACTCCTTTTTATTTCCAATAGCCAAGGGATTTTCTCCGTGCGCAAAAATGCACACGGGCGACCAATCTCAGGATCACCCTGACAACAATCATGAACTTCTCTGCTATTGAACAACTCTAACAACAAACATCAACTTTTCTACTGGTTGCTCACGACACAGATTAACAAAAGGATAACTTTAGCAACAAACATCAGATTTTCTGAAACTGAACAGATTTGACAACAAACATACTTTTCTGCTACTGAACAACTCCGACAACAAACACCAACTTTTCTACTGGTTGCTCTCGACACAGCTCAACTCAAGGATCACTTTAACAAACCAAAAACCCATCAGATTCTCTGCTATTGAACAGCTCTGACGACAAACATCAACTTCTCTGCTGTTCAACAGCTCTGACAACAAACAGCAACCTCTGCTCTTGAACAGCTCTGACAACAAACATCAACCTCTGCTCTTGAACAGCTCTGACGACAAACATCAACTTCTCTGCTGTTCAACAGCTCTGACAACAAACATCAACCTCTGCTACTGAACAGCTCTGACAACAAACATCAACCTCTGCCCTTGAACAGCTCTGACAACAAACATCAACCTCTGCTACTGAACAGCTCTGACAACAAACATCAACCTCTGCTCTTGAACAGCGCTGACAACAAACATCAACCTCTGCTACTGAACAGCTCTGACAACAAACATCAACCTCTGCTCTTGAACAGCGCTGACAACAAACAGCAATTGTTATTCTAGTTGTTCACGACAAGGCTCAGCGCAAGAAATATTCTTACAACAAACGTCAGCTTGCATGCAAATTACATCACAAATTATTTCACGTGCTGGGAGCATACTTTACAAGCATTATATGTTGACACCAATCACGCAGCCACCAAGGAGGGTTGGGTATCGATTTCAGTCGACCATCTGTTACTATTAATTTGATCTAAAATCAGATAAGTCACGGGTTTATGAAAGCGCATAACAAATAAGCTCTAAAATCATAACCGAAACAGTAGTAACTGGTGTGTGAAAATAATTTATAAAGATTCGCTTGAAAGGGGTTAGACGCATGACCAGTCCATGTGTGTGGGTGATTATTTTTCTAATTAAAGGTTGTTTTTTCCTTAGCACAAAATGATAATGCCCTACTGCATCCTAATCTGGGGTCTTTGTCTTTTCATGCAATAGATTTGATAGGAATATGAAGGGATTACCTTTAACTGTGCCCAATGATATTCATAAGTGCCTATTCTTCCGTAGGTCACTTAGAAGGGTCTTAACATAGAGAAAGGGGACTGCGTGGTCTCGACGCTGTGTGTCCGCCCCGAGTGATAGTTCCGGGTTCAATCCCCGCTAAGGGCTGAGATTTTTTCACGTGGACTTATAGTAATTACGCCCCCCCCCCCCCCCTTTCCACACCTTTTTTTGTTTGTTGCCCCGGTCTCTGGGACGTGAGACCAGACGCCCGTGTTCATTGTTGCGCACGTAAAGAATCCCTTGGCAGGTGCAAATCGAAAAATGTAGCCTACCGGTTAGAGTTGTGCTTGTGTTTCAATAATGAGCAGAGACGTTGATGTTTGATGTTAGAGTTGTGCTTTGGTTTCAATAATGAGCAGAGACGTTGATGTTTGATGTTAGAGTTGTGCTTTGGTTTCAATAATGAGCAGAGACGTTGATGTTTGATGTTAGAGTTGTGCTTGGGTTTAAATAATGAGCAGAGACGTTGATGTTTGATGTTAGAGTTGTGCTTGTGTTTCAATAATGAGCAGAGACGTTGATGTTTGATGTTAGAGTTGTGCTTTGGTTTAAATAATGAGCGGAGAAGTTGATGTTTGATGTTAGAGTTGTACTTGTGTTTAAATAATGAGCAGAGAAGTTGATATTTGATGTTAGAGTTGTGCTTTGGTTTAAATAATGAGCAGAGAAGTTGATGTTTGATGTTAGAGTTGTGCTTTGGTTTAAATAATGAGCGGAGAAGTTGATGTTTGATGTTAGAGTTGTGCTTTGGTTTAAATAATGAGCAGAGAAGTTGATGTTTGATGTTAGAGTTGTACTTGTGTTTAAATAATGAGCAGAGAAGTTGATATTTGATGTTAGAGTTGTGCTTTGGTTTAAATAATGAGCAGAGAAGTTGATGTTTGATGTTACAGTTGTGCTTTGGTTTACATAATGAGCAGAGAAGTTGATGTTTGATGTTAGAGTTGTGCTTTGGTTTAAATAATGAGCAGAGAAGTTGATGTTTGATGTTAGAATCGTAGCCTACCCGGCGGAGCCAGGGCAAAATTTGGAGTTGAAAATCTACCCAAAGTATTTAAGAATCCTCGCTGGTGCTACAGAGTCTGTGCACTGTGTTGAGCTTCTTCGGACTCAGACTTGAGATATAAGAACAGAACACTTATGGGTTACGCCCGTGTGCCATGATGTTAATCCGCTGTTCAAACCTTCAAACATAGTAGAGGAAGATAAGAGTAGCAGTACTGCCCACTCGTTATCTCTGGGCTTCTAGGAGGCATGTTTGCTTCTGTTTCTCAATTGATATAGCAACAGAAGAATTCAGTGAATATTGTGTACATAAGTAGTACAGGTAAATGACAGCCTCCCACAAAACACAACTTTCCTAGCTCTAGCAAGGACCCTGCAGGGATCTTCAAAACTCTTCCGCCCATTCATTAAACAATGTAATTCTAATTCGAACTCACAACATTCAATGCGCGAGGCAAAAGATCTAACAACGTCTCCACAGTTAGAAAATTTATGATATAACGAACCATGTGAGTTTCGGGGTGCCAGTGTGGGGAAAACAAGAATAGACCAACCGTCTCACCAACAAGGATGTAGTAAGAGTCGACTAACTAGGAGCTTTTTTCTAAAGTCGGAATGTATCTGCCTGAGAGACAAGGAACCAACAATCTGCATACAAACAAGCAATGTCTGCAAAACGAAAGCACACACAAAACTCAGGTCCTGGACCTAAGCCAAAGTCCAGAAATGGACGAACAACCAGGTCTTTCCACCAGGGTTTACAACCTGTGAACGCAAACAAACAAAATGAAAATGAAGGGTGGGGGGGGGGGGTGAGGGGGTGGGAGAGATAGCGCGGGGGTGCCCAACCATTTCCGTCCTAAGTCCTTGTTACTTTATCCCCGTCTATTTCAAAAAGGTGAGACAAAAATTCCTTACATATTTATGTCTGAAGGAGTTTAACAGAGACAGTTGGGAACAGACAAGGGTAAACTAACCCTTTAGCACGGTACTATGGATAGCGCAATCCTTCGGTATTTTTTAAAACTAAACTTGACTCCCATGTAGACCCAGCCTTGAGTGGGTATCGGGTGCAGTCCCGGGAAGTAAAGGCGGCGGGCGTAATTCTAACCACATCACCCAGCTTGTGCCGATTGGTCTATAAAAATATAAGTCTAGCCATAAATGCAGTATACGCCTAACAGCGTGGAAAAGAGACCTTTACTTTATATTGTTAACCGTAGAATGCAACATATTACGTGCACTGCATCACCTAATTATACACACCAGTCGAGGGCAGTACAGTTAATCAAAAATGATGCGATCATTAGTTAAAAAGAAAACTCTCGGAGTGTGAACAAATAATTTAATCAGTGCAGCTTAAATGTAACAATAGGGATGCCTCGAAAGTGCGCTAACCGTGCTGATAACTCCTATTATATTTACAATCCAGAAAAAAGATCCTCACAGCAATATTAAAAAAGACATATGATTGTTGGTTTGGATGCAAGATCGGGGAACAGGATAAGGCCTGGGTACCACTCACATGCTGCAGTACCCTTGTAAGAAAACTTCTAAAGTGGATCAAAAGGGCAAAGATATCGATGCGTTTGCAGTTCCTATGGTGTGGAGGGAGTCCGGCAATCACGTAAACGACTGTTAGTCCTGCATGCTTCTACTGATGTTAGAAGGGTTTGCAAGAGAAAAGAAATTGACTATCATTATCATCAGGTGCCTTGCTGACTGGCGTGGGCGATCATGCCTCTCCATAATCTGCTATCTCCTGCAGCATGTATTAGTTCGTGTGCTGATACACCTCCATGTCATGCAACAAGACTGTCAATAATCTTCTCACGTTGTGTTACTCTATACCAAAACTCCTTTCCCACAGATCTTTCCAGTGGTCACAACATGTTCTATTTTCCCTCCTCTCATAGCATGGCCCCAAAAATGACGACTGTCTCCTTTTGATGTCTGTGACTAGTTGTCTTCGGACTCCCGCCTCTTTCAAAACCTCCTGGTTGCTCTTTCTGGTAGTGTACCTGAATACACAATCTGTTCTGTGACTAGTTTCACGGTGAAGAACCTTACGGTCCCGACCCTACGACAGACGTTTCAATTGAAACGTTTGCCTCTGGGAGAAAGGAATCGACACCAGCTGCTTCCAACGGTTTCCTCGTCTTATGATGATCCATTCGGTGCTTCATCTTCTTACACAAAAAGAAGTAAACGATCTTGTTAGCGATCATAACTGTAATCCACAACATAAAATGATAACTGACTTTTAAGGGCCAACACACAAAGAGAAAAAAGGTAAAAGGGGGCCGCGTTAGCGCAGTCGATAGGAGACTCGTTTTTAAATCCAGCTGCGACTCGCTGCAACCTTTGGCCGGTGTTCGAAACCGGGCAGTTCCTGGGGTTCACTAAAACTCTAGGTAATATGTACCAGAGTTAACACTTTGGGGTAAATGGAGGAAGGTCGCTGAAGCTACGGAGTTTCGTGAGGACATTGATACAGGCGGACAGTTTCTTATTAGATGTCCGTACTGGTAGCAAAGCACTTATAGTTTATAGCCGCGTGCAATGACGCTGATTCACATCTCTCGACTTTACCTTTAGAGAGAAAAATATCCAGAAGTCAAAATGAAAGGATGAAGAATGGCTGATGTGTGCGACTCTTCATTACATCATGTTACTTCATAAGTCACTTTCCGCAGAACAGGTAGCAGCCTAATAGGGCGTCACACACAAAAAAACAAAAAACAAAAACAAAAAAGAAACCACTAACTCTATTGCTCCAGGGACCTTCCCTAGGAACCTCATTGAAAGCTGCTCCCTTGAACTGAACGACATGCAAGTGAAACTACCATTTCATCACGAAGATCCCTACAGCTGCTGTAGACACACCATAGTTCCAGCTGGTCCTCTGACAGTAATCACATTTTACAGCAATTCGATAAATATTTCAACAGCCACGGTTCATAACTCACGCCTGATGTTAGCACGTCTAGTTTCCCATTATTTGCCTTTCAGCTTTGTGGTTTCACAATCAATATGAATTTCTTCGTTCCCGTCTGCTGAGGAGAGATATTACCCATATCTTGCTTCCAGAGAGCTAACGGAGGCTGCTGATGAAGTTTCCAATGAATATCTATCTTTTCGTAATGATCTATTGCAACAGCATTCTTGCCCGAGGATCGAAAAAGTTCAGGTCTTAAAGGAGCCGGAGTTTTTTTTTTTCTTTCTTTCTTTCTCAACAATAACGTTGTCTCCCAAGGCCACATAGTCTTAATTGGGTACCAGAAACAGTCATGAGAAGCTAAGGCGACCGGCGGGTTGTTTACACATCACCCACCGATTGGTGACTGGTGTATAACATATAGGTATAGCCCTATATAAACAATACGTCGGAAGGCTTGGAAAAAAAGTATTTTACTAACATTATAAGAACTGGAAGAATGTGAAAGCTGCTGAGATATGGTTTTGTAGTGAATAATGAGCAAACCCTGGACAGATAAAAAGAGTAATGAAGACGTCTTAAAATAAACGGACTCGCGAAGAGAACTGATTGCCACATCAGAAAAAGACAATCTACATTTATGTCATGTGACGAGAATGAGAAAACTGGAGTAAATCATGACTGTAGAAAAGCTATAGTCGAGGAAAGTCAATATTCTCGACAATGAGAGCCTGAGACTGCAAGTTGATTCCGGATACGTACAACTCTAACATCAAACATCAATTTCTCTGCTCATTATTTACACACAAGCACAACTCTGACAACAAGCACCAATTTCTTCAAAATTGTAAACATCATAAAAGGACGATATTAACCACAAACATCAACTTCTATGCTATATGTTTCAACACAGTCACACATCGTGCAAGAAAAAAAAAAGATGAATAATTTAGTAACTAGTTGTTTCGAGGATATTTAGTCATCCCCTTTTGGGGATAGCATTTTTCGTTATTTAAAGCCCCACCCTGGCTTTTTCCGGGGGCTCTCAACACCGATGGGCCACAATTGTGGCCATAACGGCTGAAAGGGGTTTCTGGGACCTCTTCACGGATGATCCTCATCCGCATCGTGGCACTTTGTGTCACCGGATGTTTATCGCTTGTGTGATGTCCTGATGGGGTACAACAAGCAAGCAGCAAGCAAGCTGTATAACATCGTGGCATGGGGGATCATCTGTGTCAGAGTGAAATGAAAGTACACGAGACAGAAGGTTGTGGATAGACATAACCACCAACGCCACACGGCATGAACTTTATGAAGAATTAGGAACTGAGCCTGGTAGAGCATTAAACATCAGTGATTGAGCCTTGGTCAAGAGTTTGGATTTTTGAGGTCGTATTTTAGATCAGGAAGTTTCTGTGTTATGTAGTTGAGATTATTCACTTGTGTGTAGCCAGGGAAGTCGTCTACAGCAAGTCTGTTATATTCTTCATTTCTTGGCTGATGTCATTACCAACTCCTCAAATTGACCAAATGGATTTCTATTAAATAAGGCTTTTTTTTTTTTTTTGGTGACAACTGCTACTTGTTTGTTCTATACAATTAGTGACATCTGTTTAATAAGTTGACATGCTTTATTATACGTCTGTATTCTGTCTGCTTCCATTTTTCTAATGCATTGTTTCCCAAACTGTTCTTAGTCTTTTTTTTTTTTTTTTTTTTTAAATAAAAAGTTTTCCACGGCGCCCTAAACTAAGTAAATGAATGACTATTCGTATGTAAGAAAAAAAAATTATACCCGTGTATCTTCGAATATTTCGTGGCGCCCCTTGTGAAGAGGTCGCCGCTCTCCGGGGGGCCGCCACGCGCAGTTTTGGAATCACTGGTCTAGTTGCTTGGAGTCTTTTGCTTGCTCAAGTTGCTGATTTTCTATGCATATCTTGATTGGTTGTTTTGTTCTTGCATTGGTTATAACATTTTTTTTTTTTTAACATCAACTTTCATGTTTTGTGTTTTTGATGCTGTGGTGAGATGATCCAGGCCTGACTGCAGCCATTCCTCTGTAGCTGCCATTAGGACTTAGTCGTATGCGAAAATGAGTTTACTGCACATACTGACCTCATTAATTTCAACAGCTTTACTGATTTAGCCTACATATGTGATAAATGGCTAGAGATATAGGACGCATACCTAACGGACTCCAGATTGTAAATGTGATTTTATATCGTTCCAGTATTTGATCTTAGTACACATTCACCTAAGATTTAAAAAAAAATTATTCTATCGACTAGAGTAGCGGTTCTCAGCCTATGGATTGCGACCCTATTTTTGGAGTCGAACGACCCTTTCACAGAGGTCGCCAAATACTATCGCAAAACATATACTTATTGAAGTTATGAAGTAGCGACTAAAATAATTGTATGGCTTGGGGTCGCCACAACACGAGGATTAAAGAGTCGCGGCATTAGGAAGGTTGAGAACCACTGGACCATAGGCTGTGCACCAAAAGACCTGTTGCAGATATGGCTACTGCATGGCACGAAATTCATACCGTCTCCGTGGTAAACAAAAACAATTTACACAATTTTGAGGACCAATGGTCTTAAAACAGCGGTTCTCAACCTGCGGATCGAGACCTTTTTTTTTTTTTTGTTTTTTTGTGTTTTTTTTGTTTGTTGGTCAAACGACCCTTTCATATGAGTTGCCTAAGACCTTTAAAAAACACATAATCGTTGAAGTTATAACGGTAAATAATTGTTTGGGGGTCACCACAACAAGAGGAAACTGTATTAAAGGGTCGCGGCATTGGAAAGGTTTAAAACCACTGTCCTAGAAGAATACTAGATCTCCACTAGGTAGATTCCAGATCCAATACGCAAAAAAAAAAAAAAAAAACCAGAGACCAAGCAGGACAGTGTATCCAGTTTTATAAGAAAGCGCCGCCGGAACTACATGGGTTATGGACTCAGAATGGATACAATAAGACTTTCCTATCAGCCACGCCTATGGACATAGGACGGGAAACAAAACTGGGAAGACCCACTGAGACTGCGTAGAACCATCATCAGGGAAGGCTCAACTATAAGCCTAACAAACATCCAAGACCTAACACAGGTGGCAACGAACAGCCAGACGTGGAGAATTATCACCTCTGCCCTATTCGCCACCCTAGGCTCGCTATTTTAAAATTTACATGTGTTTACTAGTTTACTAAATGCTGACTATGTAAACTCCATAAACCCTTTATACCCAGCACACACACACACATAAACAGACACACCCACACACACACACGTGAGAGTACATCTGTGATTCCAGCTACATCACCGAGTAAATGCAGCTTGGTTTGGTATTTTTAACTATGTGTTTAACATTATACATCTGCCACGCCACTGGCAAGAGAAATTTAGTGTAACGTTTTTTTTTTTTTTTAACAAAGACAGCTGATAATTGTCAACAAAGACGACCACCTGCCGTGCCCTTATTTTTGCGAACAAACGAGCACAGCAAGAACAGTATTAAAGCACCTGTTTTTAACAAATCTCATGAAGTGTAATTTTCCACACAAAACTACTCCATCAAACAAATTACAAGTGCACTCACGATAAATTATTTTACAATCCAACAGCCAGAGCTGAAGTTCATCAAAGAGAAACAGAAAGATAACTCCAGTTAGCCGTGGCATTCTCATGAGTGCATTGTGGGCCCTGGATGTTAAAGCCTACATTAGTTCTGTGGCTGCGACAATTAATTAATTCAGTCTGATATATTGTTGATATTAATGGTCTTGCTCACCGAATCGGCAATGGGTAGACATTACAACAATGTCTTTGCTAAAAATCTGATTAGATTCTGTGTAACCAAACGTATTACATTAGGACATTGAAGCAATTGAATAATGTAGAACTCCCTGTTTTTGTCTGATTCTGTCTCTTTCTGCTAACAGCTTTTAGCATCGATGTTAATTTCATTAAAGCAAATTTAGATCTGGAGATTCAAGATGTAATAAAACGGATGCAAGAGTTTCGTGCTGATGTGACATTAAACAGATTTATGTTGCAAAGAAGCTATAAATCTCTTTGATGTTGTGGGTTTTGTTTTGTTTTCTAAGATCTGCGGTGGCGTAATAGCTAACAGGCTTGCCGGTCAAAGTTATGGTCGTGTGTTCAAATTTCCCGTGTAGCGGCTGGTCAATCAGTTATAACGCTAGGCTCTCAAGCGGGAGAGCCGGGTTCGAATCTTCAGTAAGGCTGGGAATGTGTGTTTTTTTCTGTCGGGAGCAATAGGAAGTCCTCAATTGCACAGCCATGGCGACAGCACTAGCCATGCGGCCCTAAATCCTCAGGCTTAAGGACCCACGTGCCTAAATCGCAAAAATGGTATAATAAAGCCAGTAACCGGAAGTTTAAATTCCCCAACGTGAGCGGGCCGTATACAAATTAACCAGAGTTTGGTAACTCCCCCAGCCTAAAGTGGATACGAGGAAATTATCTGGGAAGAAAGGTTAGTCGGCGTGATACTGATCACCTAGCTCGAGTGGCGATTGGTATATATATATATATATATATATATATATATATATATATATATATATATATATACGCGTCTAGCACTATGTGTCCGATGAAGCTTTATATCTACTGTAGGCATATATGTGTCAGGTATTCTAATGACTAGACGGAAATGCGATTTTTATCGGAGATTTGCCAATAAAGTGATTTTTGTGCATTTTTTGTTTCCCAGATCGTCGTCCCAATATGGGACTACATTTTTAATTTTTGTGAAGCCCCCACCCTGGGATCTCTCTTCCGCATAGTTGCACTTTGTGTCACCGGATGTTTATGTCTCTTTGTGATGTACTGGCGGGGTACAACTTACTTATTTACTACTTACACTTTTGTTTCCCATTTATAGTTTTGTAGATTTATGTAATGTGCGAATAAAGGCTATTTAGACACAATGTTCACCTGTTTTTGTGATATTGCGAATTTTACCAGTTCCACTTTTGATCTGGTGTGATGTCCTTTCATGGACATATACTTCAATAGTCAATTAAACAGGCACTGTCTCTATAGAGATGGTCGGCTGCAGGGGTCCTAACACTTTCTTGTCTCTCGGTCTAGCTGTACTCTCAGTTAGACTACTATTATCCTTTTCAAGTTATTCTCCTACTTGAATGTGAAGATGGGTGTGTGTGTTTGTATGGAATATGTATGGGTTCTTTATTAATATCCTATTCCATGGCCACAGTCAACCTAGAAATAGGCTTGACGTCTTCCTCCGAAGTCGGAGTACATCTGCCGGAGAGGCGGGGAACGAGTACTGCAAACAAATAAGCCAGTAAAACGGATGTACACGCAAAACTCAGGTCAAGGTAAAAGCCAAAAGTCCATTTTGGACGAACAACCGTGACTTACCGCCGGAATTCACAGCCGGTGAACAAGAAGAAGAAGAAGAAATATCCTATTCCCAGGTGACGTCACAGGACTGTCCAACATTTTAGAGGGTGGTTAGACTGGGTTTCCCGGCTTTATGATGCTTTTAACGAATCCAAAACATCTAGAACTGGCCCTAACCCCAAACCACCTAGGTCCCACGAGAGAGTGCAGCGTAGGTCCCACGACTGCATGCAGCCTAGGTCCAACTACTGCTTGCAGCCTATCTACCACCCCTGAAATGTTAGACTGTCCCGTGACCTGTGAGTTTCCCCTGTTTGGGGTAGGATATTAATAAGGCAATGGAATATGTGTATGTGTATGGAATATTGGGGTTTGTATGGAATATATGGGTATGCATGGAATATGTGAGTGTGTAAGGAATTTGTTGGTGTCTATGGAATATGAGGGTGTGTATGGAACATAAAGGTGTGTATGTTGGTGTGTAAATGAGTAAACGAATAGGTTGGCGTGTGTATCTGGTTGTGTGTGCGCGCTCGCGAGTGTGCCCATGCATTTTGACACCCATGCTTGTGGGTTTTTTTTCTAGATATTCATAATATGCATATTATTATAGGAACATAACATGCTTGACTGATAAAATACAGCTGCTGTGTGAAAGATGGGTTTTTGGAAGGGCCGAATGTAAGACGGGCCAGCGTACCTAATTTGTAACGCTTTGAAAAAAAAGTTCCTTCGTTATTCGTTCGTTCGTTTTCCTGGGTTAGGCGTTTCCCTTTATTGCGGTTTATATAAAAATGTCTTGTTGTTTGATGTGGCAGAAATATGTTCCTTATCTCATTCATATTCCGTTTAATAGCTCTCTTTGATTAAAGTTTCTATGGAAACTGCATTTAACTGTTGTTTTCAGAAAATGCAATGCTTTTTTCTGGATTTCCACATCTTTGTAACTGCGTGTGAATTCTCCAGATGCTGCGCCACACATTAGGTTTTGGCGTACATACAAATTAGCAATTATCATGTATCGTCTATTCCTTGCCTAGAAGTAGTAGTAGTAGTAGTAGTAGTAGTAGTAGTAGTAGTAGTAGTAGTAGTAGTAGTAGTAGTAGTAGTAGTAGTAGTAGTAGTAGTAGTAGTAGTGGTGGTGGTGGTGGTGGTGGTGGTAGTAGTAGTAGTTGTTGTTGTAGAAGTAGCAGTAGCAGTAGTAGTAGTAGCAGCAGCAGCAGCAGCAGCATATTTTACCCCACCAAGACATCACACAGAACGATAAACACCCGATGACACAAAGTGCCACCATGCGGATGAGGTTCACCCGTAGAGAGGTCCTGGAAAAAAGCGTTCAGCCGTTAGGTCATATTTAAGGCTTGGCAATATTGCGGCCTTTGGAAAGACTCAGGGTGGGGCTTCAAAAATAACGAAAAATTGCAACCCACAAGAGGATGTCGATGTATGATATAATGTGGCTAATACACTTAGAAGTCAGCGAATGCGGTTAACAACTACATATTTTCCCGTCCAAACGTGGGACCCTTTTTTTTACCACAGTCCGCATCCTGGCTATCGTCTGGTGCTCCCTAAATGTAACCTACAGGTTGAACGGGGTTTCTGTGACTTTCGTTCGGGTGCTTCTCATCCGAATGATGACACGCTGTGTCCCAGTGTGTTTATTGCTCATTGTGCGGGCCTGGTGGGGTTAACAGTAAATATATTAACCAATCAACACTGAACCTCGAGTACTGTGGGTTATTCCCTGTGGTGGGCAGTTCAAAATCCCTTCTTGCAGTTTTCAGACAATGGTATGAGAGTCACGCCGTGGAAAAGACTTGGGCCTAACCAAGTAATATTCCTAAAGACAGCAGTGGTATACTGTTTCCAACCTTTATTTGGGGAGACGACACATAGTACATACATAATTTAGTAATTGTCACCTTTTGTTTAAAAAAAATAAAATTACAAATATTCCGAGCCCGGGACCTGGCAATGCTACAATATCGGCTAGCATCATAAACCCAGTAGTATAAAAGAAAGACTGTACAGTCACTAAAGTGTGCCTGTCAGACAGAACCACAAACATCTGAGCACATTCTGCAGACCTGCCCACTCGACCTAGAACTTCGAAAATAAACCTGGCTTCAAGAGCAAAGTGTGCAGAGCAAGCTGGCGGGGAACCATGAAGGTTCTGGAATAAGACTACAGTCTAGAAGCTGACGATCAACCATGATTGTATGCTTCAGTTTACAGCCATGTAACGCTAAGAAGAAAATAAAAAAGAAGAATTAAAATCCACTTCTTCCCTAGTATGCAGACATTTTTTCTCCCAGCTGACATGCGAGTTCATAGAGGAAACCCACCTGATGGTCTGACTACCTTTTGTGACGCATTTTGTGTGTGGTTATTTTGAAGCCCTACCTTGGCTCTTGCCAGGGGCCGCAATATAGCCCGGCCATAAATATGACCTAATGGCTGAACGCGGTTTCCAGAACCTCTCCACGGGAGACCCTTATCCATTTGGTGGAACTTTGTGTCATCGGGTGTTTATCGCTTGTGTGATGTCCTGGTGGGATAAAAATACTACTACTACTAACCGAGCATACAAAACCGATCCCAAAGAAGATAAACCCACTAGGTAGACAAAAGCCCTTTACTAAATACGTTTGGTTTTTCTATGGTCAGACAGAACTTAGGAGTGTTCATTGCTCTTTCGCCATGAAATTTATGGTTAGGATTTAAATAATGCATCGTTTTAACCTTTCGCTTGGTTTTGCCCAGGGCAGCGTTGAAGCTTCCTTTTTCGTATTCCGTTTATTGATCGCTGTTTCAGCGTATGGTAAACAAACAGGATTTGAGGTTTGAACAACGGTTCAAAATCATGGCACACTGGTTGTTATCCATAAGTGCTCCGTTCTTCTTCTAACTCAAGTTAAGTCCGAAAAAGCTCAGCACAGTCCAAATGCTCTGTAACACCGGCGAGGATCTTGAAATATTTTCGGTTGATTTTAACTCCAAATTTTTGCTCTGGCAGAGCCTTTAGACTACTCTTTTTGATTTTCAACTACCAATGGATGTTTTTACGTGCGCAACAATGCACACTTGCGTCTGATCTCACTACCCAGAGACCGAGGGTAATTTATAGAAGTCTAAGTCCACGTGGAAAAAATATCAGCCCTTACCGGGGGTTGAACCCGTGACCTCTAGCACTCCAGGCGGACACCGTGCCTTGAGACCATGCAGCCCAAACAAGGAGGAAGATAAACGTAACCCCGAGATAACACGCAGAGGGATTCAAGGAAATTATGCATTCCAACACGTGAAATAAATAGTAAGGTGTCGTCTTCACAATGAAAGTTTCATGAAAATATATCAAGCCAAGAGAAAAGAAGAAACAGTCAGTTTTATATAATCACAATCACTAACAACAAGGGGATGTTTCGGTCGGAAAACTTTCATTACACAAAACATGAATAAACAGTGTTATATTTACAAACACGAAAACCACTTAACTGACGTATCTATATGAAAAATCCACACGTGTGTCTGACCAGTTGAATCTCGGAGGCATGTGTGAATACAGAAAATGAGAACAGCCAGACAAATTATATAAAAGGCTAGGGCTGAAACTAAAAAAAAAAAAACTATATAAAGCTGCGTTGGACGTTAAGTCCCCTCGTTAGACCCCAATAGATATATAAAGAAGTTCTCAAGAGACCAACCTACTAACTGATTGGTGTGGCTAGACCAGATGGTTGTAAACTCCACGTCGAAAATACATCGATGACCCTGAGAACTATATTGTGTCGGCACTGGTCTGAGGGCACCCTTCTGCACATCAGAAATGTGTTGCCTGAATCTGACAACTAGTTTTACCGCTGTGTGAGCGAATTTAATACCACATCTTTTGCAGATGATGGCGTCAATTACATTCCAGCTAGTACAATAGAATCCCTCACGTATGTAGGAAGTATCATTAGTAAATGCTAGACTACCCATGTGAATCACAGATGGACAAGTTGAACATAGAATGAGAAGGGACTGTGCTGGAACAGGGAAGAATTTATACTATCGGGGGTAGAAGTGGAAAAATGTCTGCATACTAGGAAAGTAGTGGACGTTTCTTCTTCTTTTTCATCTTCTTCATAGCGTTACCCTGACCGACACGAAGATGGGCACAGGATATAAGTGACTCCTTGAGTGTGAAAGTTCATGGGGCGGGGGAACTGGCAAGAGACTGAGTTTCTTACAGGCAGACTGTGATGAGAGCGACGTTCTGCAAAGGACCTGCTACATGATGATGATGATGATCATAGCGTTACATGGCTGTAAACTCGGGCAGAAAATTATAGTTTATCGTCTGCATCTGGACGGTATTTTTAATCCAGAACTTGAGTGTGCTGTGTGCACATCCGTTTTACGGATCTGGCAGTGGAGTATTAAAGAAGATGGACATAGATAGGAACACATTTTGAAGTTTAAGAGAACAGACGAACCCATCACTGCAAATCAAACGTCTTTAAGTGCCATACAATTTAGTGTTGTAGGACCGAGGGAGAGTGGAAGAATGGTTTAGGGTGCGAGAATTTTAGGCCACATGGGCTAGTGCAGTCACCACGAAGTGTGTAGGTTAGGATGTTCATTTTGGCCCCCGACAGAAATGTATCGCCTCCCCTTTTAACCTACTGTTTCTTACTTTACAGAAGTATCTATAAGAAAAATCCACATGTGTGTCTGACCAGTTGAATCTCTGAGGCATGTGGGAATATTAGAAATGAATACAACCAGACAAATTATGTGGAAGGCAAGGACCGAATCTCAAAAAGCATTAGATGAAGCTGTGCTGGACATTAAGTCCCCTAGGCGAGCTGGACCCCAATATGTGTGCACATAAAAAAGATCTCAAGAGACTTACCGACTGTATTAGGAGTGGCCAGACGTGACGGGTGGTTGAGGGTCCAAGGATTTAGGCAACATGGCGAGTGCAATCGCCGCGAACTGTGCAAGTTAGTATTTTTATTTTGGGCCCCCCCCCCCCCCCCCCCCCCCGACAGGAATAAATCACCCACAACCCTTTTAATGTACTTTCTCAGAGCATTGCACAGCCACCATCTCTATTACATTCCGCAACGTCTGTCTTTGCAAATCAATACAGATAACTGCCTGCTTCTGTTATGAAAGTGGCCTATATCTTAATCACTCCACAGTGGCCATAAGATCTGATACACAAAAACAATGCACGAGTTCCGGTGTCAACAACCGCATAGAAACGGGATTTGATTTCATTAGTGGAAAGGTGGAAGTGTTAAATCTAGTTCTTAGATGTTTCCACGGAGTATTTCTTTCTTTCTTTCTTTCTTTCTTTCTTTCTTTCTTTCTTTCTTTCTTTCTTTCTTTCTTTCTTTCTTTCTTTCTTTCTTTCTTTCTTTCTTTCTTTCTTTCTTTCTTTCTTTCTTTCTTTCTTTCTTTCTTTCTTTCTTTCTTTCCTTTCTTTCTTTCTTTCTTTCTTTCTTTCTTTCTTTCTTTCTTTCTTTCTTTCTTTCTTTCTTTCTTTCTTTCTTTCTTTCTTTCTTTCTTTCTTTCTTTCTTTCTTTCTTTCTTTCTTTCTTTCTTTCTTTCTTTCTTTCTTTCTTTCTTTCTTTCTTTCTTTCTTTCTTTCTTTCTTTCTTTTTCTTTCTTTCTTTCTTTCTTTCTTTCTTTCTTTCTTTCTTTCTTTCTTTCTTTCTTTCTTTCTTTCTTTTTTCTTTTTTCTTTCTTTCTTTCTTTTTTTCTTTCTTTTTTTCTTTTTTTTTTTTTTTTTTTCTTTCTTTCTTTCGTTCTTTCTTTCTTTCTTTCTTTCTTTCTTTCTTTCTTTTTCTTTTTCTTTCTTTCTTTTTTTTTCTTTCTTTCTTTTTTTTTTTTCTTTTTTCTTTCTTTCGTTCTTTTTTTTCTTTCTTTCTTTCTTTCTTTCTTTCTTTCTTTCTTTCTTTCTTTCTTTCTTTCTTTCTTTCTTTCTTTCTTTCTTTCTTCTTTCTTTTTCTTTCTTTCTTTCTTTCTTTCTTTCTTTCTTTTCTTTCTTTCTTTCTTTCTTTCTTTTTATCTTTATTTCTCTGTTTCTTGTTTACCTTCCTTTTTTCTTCGTTTACTTCTTCCTTTCTGTTATCTGTCTCCACGTCTTTTTTACTTCTATATTGTATTCTGCCTGTCCTAAGGTACCTTATTTATGCTGTCAATTTCTATTAATTTTATGTGGCATTTTTTTTTTTTTTTTTTTTTTGCTTTCTTCATCTTTGCCGCGTCTGCCTTCTTGTTTTTCTTCACTAATTGTTTTCCGTCTCTTTTCTTTTTTTAACGTTACATTGTTTTTATGTCTCCCTGTCTGCCTGTCTGTATGTATCTAATGTTTCTCCTAAGTTCACTATATATGCATCTGACTGGCCAGTTAGGATTCGGGTGAAAACCGCGTATGTATCAATGAAGGATGTGCGTCCGATCACAACTTTAATAGAAAAATATGATCCTCTCATCTGAAAACCACTGGCCAGTAAGGAGAGCCAACACCCCCAAGTCATATCTGTAGATATGTCTTTCTTTCCATGATTCTTTCTTTCATTAATTACATTTTCTATAGTTTTTTTTTCTTTCTTCCTTTGTCAGTCTGTGTGTATCTCTGTTTATATTTTTTCAATACATTCTTTCTGTCAGTATGTCTTCACGGTTACCTGTTTATATATATTTCCTCTTTCCTTGCTTCTTTCCCCATTTCCTGCTTTTTTTTTTTTTTTTTTTTTTTGGCTAGTATTATTTTCCTTTGTTTTTCTTCTTTTTGATTAATTAATTCATTCGTTCGTTCATTTATTCATTCATTCATTCATTCTTTCATTCATTCATTCATTCATTCATTCATTCATTTATCGATCTTTAGTTCTCATTCTTTGTTCTTTTATACTTGATGTATATTTCACATTTGGTTACAACTGCTTGTTTTGTCTGGCTGTCTGCGTGTCTGCATGTCTGTTTTGATTCTTTCTTACTTTCTGTTATTCTTTTTTCTTTTCTTTTTTTTTCTTCAATTCTTTCATAATTCCTTTTCTTACTTTCCTTCTTTGTTTGTCTTTGCATGTCATTATCTTTCTTTCTTTCTGTTTCTATGTGTATGTATATCTGAATCTTTCTTTCTGTTCCATTATTTATGTTCGCCTTTACATTCGTACGTTCAGTCTGCTTCTCTTCCTTCTTCTTGTCTCTGTTTGTGGCTGGAGTTTCTCCCAGTTCATTTAACCTATCCTTTCTTTATTGCTTTCATTCATTAATTCATTCATTTATTCATTCATTTATTCATTCATTCATTTATTCATTCATTCATGCGTTCATTTGCGCTTTATGTTCATTCAGTTATTCCTTTCTTTATTGCTTTAATTTGTTTATTCATTGGGAGTCCCCGTGGTAGAGCGACTAGACGCCGGAAGGTCGTGGGTTCACTCCCTGGCAGAGCCGGACTTTTTTCAAAAATTACCTTGGCTCCCAGGTCGACCCAGCCTTGAGTGGGTACAGGGTGCAGTCCCGGGAAAGTAAAGGCTGTCGGTGTGATGCTGACCACATCACCCATTTTGTGCCGACTGGTCTATAAAAATATAGGTCTAGCCCTATATGCCCTATACGCCTAAAGGCGTTGAAAAGGGTCCTTTACTTAGTTTTTTGTGTCATTCATTCATTGATTCATTCATTCATTCATTCTTTCATGCATTCTCACTTCCTGTCCCGCAGCCCAACGATCCAGTCTTAAGTAATCAAACAATGCATAGATTCTGGTGGCAACAGATGAAACAGAAAGTGAGAATCGATTCCATTAGTTACAATGTATGTGCTCGCATTTCAACAGATTCAACCCATGTTCACCGCATGTGCATGGGTGAGCACACAGATGAGACAAACCTGGCCAGCCAGAAACTCGTTCACACAAACACCATGATTGTAGGATTGTGGGGGAGGAAGAGAGAACGCTTAAAGTGCGATCTATGTATTTTCAAATCTGTTTGCCCGCTTGAATTTGATAAAATGAGTTTAGGATTGTACTGTTTTTGTCTCATTACTGCTGTCTTCCTGTCTGTCTTCCAGTCTGTCTTCCTTCCCGTCTGTCTCTCGGCCCCCCCCCCCTCTTTTCTTTGTTTTGCAATTGTGTATTCATCTCTTTCTGCATATCTATGTCTTTTCCGCTTTAATTAGTTCCAACTGTCTGTCAACGTATTTGTCTGTGTGAATATCTAATTGCCTTTATTTCTTTCAGTCTGCATGTCTGTCTGTATTTCCTGTTTACTCGTTATTCCTACTGGTTTGTTGTTGTTGTTGTTGCTACGGTTCCTTTACTAATATGTACATGGTAAAGTGAAAAACAACTTTATAGTCAAAACATTATTAATTACGTTGCGACTTCTTCTTTTTCCTAATTATAAATTTTTTTTTTTTGTATCCAGAAAATATGAGTTGTAAACCCTTTGGCTCGGCACTATGGATATCGCAACCCTTCGGCATTGATTCCATTATAGGTACCGTTAATCTGGGAGAAATGTGGCTTTTCTGCCTACCCCCGGGAGTGAACCCGGACCACAAGGAGTTCGTCACCCGGCCGCCGCGAAAGTCAGGTTTAACCAACTTCGCTAGAGAGCCGGGCCCTAATTATAAATTAAGTAGATACACTTTACTTACCCTGAAATCGCCTCAAATCACATTTAACGTGATAAATTTATAATTTATCATGACGCTCTATCATCTTTATCCAATCCCCAATTTTCGCCTCAGTTGGGCTCCAGTGCCCGATTTTTTTTTTTTGGGGGGGGGGGGGGGGGGGGGTGGGGGGGGGGGGTTAGGGTGGAGATAGAGAACAAAGGACCCTAAGCCCACTAACGTTTGTCATAAAAGCGACTAACAATGGGTTTGCTGAAATTTGATGTGTTTTGTTAAAATGCTTAGATTTTTTTATTTTATTTTTTTTAAGTATCCAGAAGTGATGAGTTGTTAACCCTTAGGCTCGGTACTATGGATATCGCAACCTTTCGGCCTTGATTCCATTTTAAATACCATAAATCTGGGAGAAATGTGGCTTTTCTGCCCACCCCCGGAAGTGAACCCGGACCACAAGGAGTTCGTCACCCGCTCACCGCGCAATCGGGTTTAGCCAACTACGCTAGAGAGTCTGCCAACAGCCCTTACATGGGCGAACAGATAATACGAGCTACTTACCCTGAAATTCCTTCCTAGCAGCGCTAACGTTGGTCACGATATTAGCAATGTGTCCCAAAACCGTTGCAAACAAGAGTAAGGCGAACACCAGTTCAAAGATCACGAATAAATATTCCGAAAGTGATTTGGGAGACGGTGGATCTCCGATAGTTGTCAAAGTCAAGACGCTCCAGTACAGGGCGTTGAGATATTGCAGCAGTGTGTCGTGTTTTTCCTTGGGGAAATTCCAGCTGTTGGGGAGTCGCTCCATCTTGAACGCCACTATATGATATACACAGGCATTCCAATGAAACAAAGCTAGCAGATGATGGATTAGCGTGGCTGTTCTGATGACGTTTGGGTAGTTAGTGTGTCGCTCTGTACGGTCAAGAAACGACCAGAAACGATATACTTTGACCAGACGAAAACAGCGTAAGATGGAGCAGAAACCAATGCTGAGGTATAAAAAATCAATGGGTAACAGGCATAAACAATCGATATAAAACATTGTAGTGTTCATGTAGTGTATTCGGAGTTTGGTTGGGTCCGTCTGCAAGACACCATCTTCTAAATAGCCGGATCTGAAGTGGAAGGCAATGTCTAGTATGTACAATAAATCCGCGGAGTAATCCAAAGTAAACCAAATGGCAATATTGCTGGAGTTAATCTCCTGGAAGGCAAATCTGTAGATGATGATCCAGAAATTGTACAGGAAAGCGATGCTGACCACACTGGACCACCAATAGCACAATCGTCCAGATGGATCGAATACAAAAGTCCAGTTGCAGCCGCTGTGGTCAGTGCTGGTCGATGTGGCTGTCTCGATCCGGTTATCGCCTTTGATGCTCTTCTTACCGAAATCCCGTTTGATGTCCTTGCGACGCTGTTTGCGTTGATGTCTTGTGGTGTGGCCAATGATGTTTCCATCACTCGGCCGCGGCCTCTTCATCAGCGACGTCTGCGCCAAGGAGAAGCGCTTACGGTTGGCCTTGACCTTATCCAGCCTGGCGCTAAATAGGTCAAGGAGGCTCTGTTTGGAGGCGGACCTGATCTTCTGTTCTATCACACTGTTGGAGTAGATGGGGGAGGGCAAGCTGATCTTGTCACTGGAACTCAGCCTGTTTGAAGAATAAAGATGCACATTTATTGTTTAAAACAAGGGAAAGCATAAGACGTATTTGACACCTTTTACGAATTAGGCGTGTTATGTTATCACAGATGACGTCACTGCATAGGCGTGCTTCACCATGTTGTACTCCAAAGTCACGCAAACGGGATATAGTGCTACACGTTTTTTAAAGGTTATTCGGGACTCAGCGAGTGATGTGGTCAACATCACGCCGACCGTCTTTACTTCCCATAACATTACATAGTGCCCATTGTAACCTAGATCAGTCCGGGAGAGAAGGTCAGTTACGAAAACAATAACAATCCTACTCGATGCGGACTTGAACTTCAGACCTTCCGGCCGGCAGGCGAGCAGATAGTCACTACGCTATAGCAGCTTAAATAATTTTTGACTTGTCAAGAAACATCCTGTGTAGATCGATAACATAAACCGAATACTTCATTATTTCTAGACTCAGTAGGCAGCAAACATATTTTCTTTGTTTTAAGCAATCACTATATATCTCATCTCAGTTTGTTAGTGAACTCACTTTAAAAAACAAAAACAAACAACAACAAAATAATACAGTTTTTGCGTATCTTTCACAGAACGTGGCAGAACCAACACCAGCCTTTTTTTTTACTGTTGTGACTTTTCAAGGCACACATAATACGGTAAAAAGAAAAATAGCATACATCTTAGCTCATTCAGTTACAAAACTTACTATATGCTAAACAATGACTGACTGTTCTTATTATTTCACAACCTCATGTAGCTTATGATCTGCAACTTGTAGAGGAAGGCGATGCTGACCACACTCGGCCACCAATAACGCGTTTTTCCAGATGGATCGAAGACAAAAGTCAAAGATGGATCAAAGACAAAAGTCAAAGATGGATCAAAGACAAAAAAAAAAAAAAAAAAAACACCAGTCGCTGTGGTCTGAGCTTGTGAATGTCGCATCACGGTTATTGTCTTTGATGCTTTTCTGATCAACTAATTGATCAACGTACAGCTCTTTTGTGGTTATAGAATGACCTGATAATATAGAAAGGAGTATATTCTGTGCAATTTACCTCCCCCCCCCCCCCCCTTTTTTTTTCTCCCAAATTAGGGAAGGAAGAGAGATGTTAAGATCTGTGCTGAACCAATTCTGATTTATGGGACCTAGTCATGGACAGTCGGCAAATTAGTTAGAAATTTTGTGAAAGATCCCAAGACATGGTTATACTAAAGAACAGGTTGCACTTCAATGTAACAAAACAAGTAAGTACAGAAGCTAAGGAGCGCCTAAAAATAAAGAGCAAAGTTTTAAAAAGTTAGTTAATCGATATATTATCCTCAGTGCATATCGGACAAGTCCATAGGCACTCGTATCCCATCTTCAGTATATCCCCCTAGGGTATTGCGACTGATAACACCAGCTAGCTCTGTGTTAGTTAACTATTCTTCTTTGGCTGCCTGTATAGTGTCCAAGTTTGCCGACACCTCTTTGACCTGAAGTTCTTGTAGTCTTTTGAGTGTTGAAGACTCACCGTCATCACCCGAATCATCTTCTCGTCCTGTCTGTTTGGGAGCGCTGAGAATGTTGACCAGGTCCAATGCTTTTCCTGTATCTAACGTAGCCCTACCAGCAAGCCAATCCATTCGTTTATTCTCTCTTTCCCCAGAATGTCCTGGCACAAAAATATAACTTACTTCTATCATACATTTCCTCAGCGACGCGACTACAACCATTCTTTGAATCTATCCTGTCTCTATCTTTTTAAGCATGCTTATGGAATCACTTAAAAAGCAGGTATGGGAAAAATGAAGTGTCTCTAGCCACATCCTTGCGTTTGTTACAGCCATCACCTCCATAGTGTACTTGTAGTCGAGGTAAAAGCACCGCTATATTCTTTAGGATTTCCCTCAAACTACAACGATGAAAGCTCATGAAAGTGTTGAACGAGGTATCCGTCAGTATAGATAACTGCACCTTCGTCAGTTGAATTTTCAAAAATTAATACTTGAACTTCTGCCTCAACCCCCAACGGGTCTTGTTGTCTGCATTTTCTGTCCAGTGTTATGCAGACTGAAAAAGACGTGCACCACCCTGCTGGCACTCGTGCCGATTCCTCACCAGGATCTATGTCCTTATTTGAACAAACGTGTTGAATAATGTCCTCAATCCCGGATTGTTCTCTTTATAACCTGCTTCCCTTCTTGCGAATCTCACTGTGCGATGGATGTTGTGTATCGGCATTGATAGGCAGATACTCACACCCTCGGCAGATCACTGTTCTCTTTTCCATGGTTGGAAGATCAAGGAAATAACGCATCGTCCTGCAAGCCGTAAATTGTGTGTATCCAAGTATGATGTGCATGGCTTATTCTATATCCGATCTAGAGATAAGTGAAATATTTCGGCCATTTTTAAGACATAAAGCTCTTACATAAACCATACTGGGGGGAAACCATTTTTAATGAACCTTGTTTGTGGTATATGAAAAAACAGACACCGATTTAACGCATTCAATTAGCGTGTTTACAGTAAGTGACTTAAAGCGAACATGGCAAGACATCAGTGAGCGCAGGTGTATTTTTGGTGGTAGGGTGGGGGTGTGTGGTGGGGGTGGGGGACTGTGCGAATAACTCAGGCACGTTTGAATACTAAAGTTGCTAAATTTAAGTAATGCCCTAATACACCTTGAATTGCTCATAAAATGTAAACATTTTTTGTCAATTATTTTCTTTTTTTTTTGTGTGCACATATTATCAGTCCGACAAAGCTTCAAGACTTCGCCGCTGTACGAAAACAGCAGCATCTGTGCAACTATAAATTATGAAATCATAAAAACATGGGGGATCTAAGACAACACGCCAACATTCCTGTTGATCCGCAAAGGAGTTTTCGAGACATCTGTTAAAGCTTGAGGACCCGACTGTTGGAACGGACTATAAAATATTTTTCATTTTAATTACGCACCAAAATTTAGCAAGTATAAAAAACAAGATGGCGCTGCCAGCATGATTTAGAGTGTGATCTCCCCTGGGCCTTGTGCAACATCAGACCAAAATAACAAATATCAATTAGACCAGTGTTTCCCAAACTTGTTTTTAGTCACGGCACCCTTTTTTTTTTTTTCAAATAAAATTTGTCCATGGCGTCCTAACCTAAGTAAAAGTATGACTGTTTGTGTGTAAAAAAAATATAAAAAAAAAACTCGTGAATCTTGGAATATTTCGCGGCACCCCTGTGAAGAGGTCGCGGCACCCCTGTGAAGAGGTCGCGGCACCCCTGTGAAGAGGTCGCGGCACCCCTGTGAAGAGGTCGCGGCTCCCAGAGCGCCGCGGCGCACAGTTTTGGAATCACTGATGTAGACACCAAAAAAAAATGTTAACCATCACACGGATATTTCAACACTAAATTACTATTTGTTGGTGATTGTTTCTGTCCTGCTATTTGACACTTTTAATTAGGGGATGTTTTCTCCAAATTCTTGTTAGTAGTGCTTTTTTTAAATGTGTGTTTCCTCTTCTGAAACAAATTTTATGTTGCCGAGGTAAAGAGGAAAAGGGGAGGGGAGGGGGGGGAGGAGGTGTGGGCGCATTGTCACATATTCTGGGGTAAAAGGAAAGGAAAGTGGTGCTGGTGGGGGTGGGGGGGGGTGGGGGGGGGAGAGAACCATAAACAAGTCGTAAACCACTGGTTTAGCTGAGGAACATCCGTAACAAAATAGCTATTAAAAAGGTTATCTGTTAAAAGGCTTTAGAGAACGAACGTTCGTTCGAACAAACATTTGTTGAAGATGTTAGGAATTGGGGACGCAGGCCTGTCTGTCTTTCCGGCCTTGTGACGTCCCTCTTTTCAGATATTTCATTCCGTCATTTGTTCAACAGATTACATTTAACTAAACATTATGGACAACATCTAAATACTGATTGCAAATACTGACATGCGTCATGTTTTGAGTAAAAGAAAATTGGAACATTTTGTAACCACTGGACTGAAATGTGGAAAAAGAAACAGAGGTTTGACCAGGCTAGAAGATTCTTGACAGCATTTTGCTGTGACATGGAAGGATGTCAACACACGAACTGATACATGCTGTTGAAGTTCGCGCACTGTGGAGAAACCCGATCACCACGCCACTAGGCAAGAAACTTGATCATGATGATGATGTAATCACAAGAAGAAGATATTAGCCAGCTCTGCATTACGGCTTGGAGAAATATCCGTGTTAGGGAGACAAAATGACAAGACTGCTAACGACCGGATCAGGCCAACAGAAGTCATGCCGTTTTGAATGTTGAATATTATATTAGAAATCTGTTTCCCGTGTGGGTTCCGGGGCCCTATTATAGGGGAAAGCAAGAATAGACCCACTGCCTGGCCAAAAGCATGTCGTAAGCGTCGACTAATTGGGAGCTTCCTTCGAGGTCAGAGTGCATCTGCCTGAGAGGCAAGGAACCAACAGTCTGCATACAAATTAGTCAGATCCATCAAATGGATGCACACAAAACACTTATGTACTGGAACATAACTGCAGTCCAGAAGTGGGCGAACAACCAGAACTTTGTGCCGGAGTTTACAGCCGGTGTACCTGAAGAAGAAGAAGAATTAGGAATCGACATCTCAGCCCCAGGACACTCCCATAAGCGCTCCGTCCCCATGTTCAGCAGCAAATGAAGAGTTCCAATTGTACATCCGTCTCGACTTTGACTTGAGTGTTGAGCATCGGCCTGACCCCCTGGAAACTCCTCGTAGCTCCATTCTCCTCAGACCGTAATGGTCTATGTGTTCTTGCGCACTATTCACTCGCTCCCAGAGGGCCCTCACATCAGTTCACAACCAAGTGGTGCAGAACCGGCCAGTCTGTCTACCTGCTCATTTCCCAACACACCGACTGTGACATGGAGAGAATATTCAAAGGATGGTAACTACCCGGGACCTCTGAAGTGATGCTTGCCACTCTGCACGGAGCATACCTGTCTCCACCTTTCTCAGCATGCTCTGTGAGTCGGTTACAGTCATGTTTTGACTTCCTACTCCACTCATACATATGCTGGACTGACAGACCTGTATCACCACACTGGACTTTCCTTCGCGCCGACGAATGTCTCTAGGTTTCACCCCTTCAGTGATTAAAAAAAAAAAAAAACGATAACAGAACACTGCTCCTCTTTGGTGCATGTGAAAAGTGAGGCGGCCATCTTTACATTGTCATTATGACTTCATCGTCTTGATCTGCGCCGAGATGTCACGTGTTTAACACTATTTACATCATAAACAACAATACTGACAGGTTACAAGACACTGGCATGACTGTTGCAATTTCTATAACACTTTTTAAAGCTTCCTTTTGAAGACTTGTCGCATTTCGGTTGAGACTTTTCGCATTTCGGTTGATAAGATTCGTATTATGTGCGTCGTTAAATGTTGATGTAAACGGTGTTAATAGGGGTCTCTGTGGCGAAGTGGTCAAGCTGTTCACCTCGCGCACTGAAGGTCGTGGGTTCGTTTCACAGCTGCACCGTACAGTTCTAAAGTGCAATTCTAACAGAGATTCCTGGAATCGTCGGCGGAGCTACGGAGTTTGTGCTCTGTGTGGCGCTCTGGGCAGGCGGATAGCTCTTTTGCGGAGAGAGACAGAGCTATAAAGCATAAAACCCATGTGCAATGAAGTCGGTCCTCTCAACTTTATCCTGTAACCTTTAAACGCTATACATGCACCTGGCGAAATACAGCGGAATATACAAGACGATAAAGTGTTTACTTCTTCATTATTTAAACAAATTTCCCACGACCAGTGGGTAGAACCGTATATCTTTGATGCCCTAAGCACTTAAACAATTTTTGTCCACCTCCCTACCCCCCGCTACTTTTATTCCTACCGCTCCCCCCCCCCCCCTCATAAGAACGGATTTAACAGCATTATGGGACCCTGGGCAGACTAGTGTGCTGCAGACCCTGCGACAACCACCGACAAGAATGAAATGTAAATGACCACTTGACTTGCACAGATTAGCAGGGGGTCCTTATGCTCGAGAGGGTCCCGGTCACGTGCACCTGTGATAATACGGCACTATATGCAATTGAACATATAAACAATAATAACGCTTACGATAAAATTAATTTATTGAAATTAATCGAAACTTACAGTAAAATGGAAAATAATGTTTTTTTATACCTCCATTTTTTTATATTTAAAAAGTTTTCTCCTGCTTTTTTAATATACAGTATCTAATCTGATTCTCAAAACGAAAATTTTTTTAGATCACATCTGCAGCTATACTTATTATAGACACGGCACCCAATCTGCCTTGTTGAATTGTTGTTCTAATAATGGGCTATCCTCCGAATAACGGTCCCAAATTATCGAGGCCAAAAATATAACCTAACAGGGCTTCAGTCATGAGTCAATTGCGTACTTACGGGGAATATACCGCCACCGCCAAATTGCGAACTTCCGGGGACTATACCGCCACCGCCGAGAGTATCCCAGACGCCGCTCACGCGGCGTGGATTGGGGCTAAACTAGATGACTGGGACTCACGAGCAAATAAAATGAAGAAAGCTGCAGGAGATGCGGTAGTTGCTGCTTGTGAGTCCCAGCCATCTAGTTTAGCCCCAATCTACGCCGCGTGGGGATACTCTCGGCGGTGGCGGAAGTGTGCAATTTAAGTCCCCGGAAGTACGCAATTGACACTTGACTGAGGCCCTGTAAGGGTATATTTTGGCCTCGATAATTTTGGGACCGTTAATCAGAGAATAGCCTGATAATGTATTTTTTTTTTAAAACTATACAATAAATGAGAAAGTAAACGATGAGATCCGATGCTCCTGAAAATGTCGATGGTGCCCCCTACGTTTATGATGTCCTACGCACGTGCTTAGTGTGCTTAAAGGTTAATACAGTCATGCCAATTGGCTCCTATAATTTTAACACTGGGCAACTCAGCCCTGGCAGTGATTAAACTAGAAGAAACAACAGCCGGTTTATTTTTTATTTGTTATAACTATACTTTAAATGAGAAAGTAAACGTTCAAATTCAATACTACTGAAAATGTCGGTGGTACCCCTCAGTTTGGATGCCCTAAGCACGTGCTTAGTGTACTTAATGGTTAATCCTACTCCGACAATGGGCTCCTATATTTTAAACACTGGGTAACTCAGCCCTGGCAGTGATAAAACTGTAGGAAACAACTGTCGCTTCTCATCCCAAGGAGTCTGAAAAACAAAATGTGCTGGTGCTTACCACAACGTGTCTATTATGGTGGATCAAAAGATGGTGCCCAAAAAGGTGCCGGTACTGTCTTTCACTGAGTGACGTTCAACCCCAGCAGGATGACACAACGAGGGATAAACAGCTGGTGAAACAAAGTGCCACCATTCGGATGAGCATCCTAAGGGCACAATTCATAGAAACCCCATCCAACTGTGATTTTATATATATATATATATTAGGACACCCTTGGACAGCCATGGTGGGACTTAAGGAAAGAATGCATCATATACTGGGACGGGACGGTGTTAAGCCTATAACAGCATAACGCTAGAGAAAACAACAGCGCACATGGACCTAACATGTGTGAACAAAACATTTTGATATTCCCGCCATTTCAATATAAAAAAAAAAAAATCAAAGTACCACAAAGAAATATAAAAAGTCCTACCTACCGGTTTAGATCGTTCGGTGTCCAATCAATCAATGAAAGAAAAAATACTACACAGCACAAAGTTGAAAGAAGGGCTTCGAGAAGAACAACTCGAAAACAGTCGCACTCAAGTGAACACATCTAGGGTTTCACTCCAGCGATTTGACCCTGTCCAGGTTTGTTGTTTCCTCCATCTGCAGCCTTCTTCACTACAAGTGTGTTGTGACACGAGAGCTAACACATAGCTACACCACGAATATGTCGGCCCAATGCTGATCGTATTGATTTCCACTTCCCGCTTGGAATTTTGGCTTCTCTAATCTCCTGATTTGTTTCTGTCCGTCAGTCTCTTATGTAGGAGTTTAAAACAGAACGTGATATATACAAACTCCCATGTGAATATATCTTCATGCTTTGTTGCCTGGTGTGTAATATCACTGGAACCCTCAACGCGATGTTGGAGAGATAAAGGACTGGCAGAGATTGGCCGGTAGACCAGTCAGAAACTGGTACCCGGGTGACAGCGCTCTCAACCAGATTGAGTAGCGAGTGATTGCAATCATGTGTAATTCATAGCTTTCTGCCGGTCATGCTATCTATCGACGGCGACCAAGGTGCCGATGGGACAGAGGGGTGGGAGAGAAACGCACAAAAAACGCGTACGCTCACGCACTTTCCCCCCCAACCGACCCTGCATCTGTTGCCATTGGAGATATTGTAGCGTGAGTGGCTACACACGTGCGTGTATTGCTTTGGCCAACGTGAAGAAAGGGGAGAGTGAATGTCGGGGGTTGTTCGTGTGTTTGAGGTGCCTGTGATTGACTACAAAAGAGCAGATTTGTTGTCTGTTTGTGTACGGTAAATAGACAACTGTGGCAGCTCGAGGACTGTCCCATAGCTGGCACGGTGCTAAGGTAATCCAAGTGGTAAATCCTTGTTTCTAGTAAAGTCGTGCTTGAGTATTGAGTCACAAATGAAAATGGTATAGTTGCGTAACAAATAATACTTCATTTTAAAATATGTGGAATATGTTTAACTTTGGCATTTTGTAAAGTGACATATAGCCTTTACAACGCACATGTGACAATCGAAAATACATTCAAACTTTGATCAAACGTTACTTGTTTGTGGGTGTCAGTTTCTGTTATTCGTCATCGCCCCCCCCCCCTACTCCGCCCCCCCCCCCAAAAAAAAAATACAACATAAAATACCCTAGTTTCACTGTCGCCACTGCCTGGACTGACCTTACTGACCTAAAGAATAAGTGGACTAAACTCTTGCCTGAACCTACTGATAAAACTGAAAAAACTGAAACTGTTAAATGATGACGAAATTATATAATTGTGCAACAATGCAGGACAAAGACACAGAAGGCAGTCACCAATTTTTTTAAAGTAACGTTGGTTTGTGATATTGCAATAAATTTATGTACATCATTACTCTTCTACTGGCATTTATATTGACCATTTTGCTAAAAAAAAAAAAAAAAAAAAAAAAAAACAATATGTGTGTATTTTTGTTGTTGTTGCTCTTAAAGGATTTTCATCTGTATCTTCATTTTCGACCCAAGCCAGCAGTGAAATCAGGTAACTGTACCTTTGTATTAAGAGATCTCTGTTCCTTCTTTATTCGATAATCCGTCACAGCTTAGGTCTGGACTGTGACGGTTAACCAAAGTTTTTATGTACAGAACTTGGGCAATTTTGACGTAGTTTAAACACACACACACATGCGTGCATGCGTGAGTGTGTGTGTGTGTGTGTGTGTGTGTGTGTGTGTGTGTGTGTGTTTATGTATGTATGTATATATGTATGTGTACATGTATGCATGCATGTAGAGGTTGTCTCCTGCTTGAAGAAAGTGAGAGTGCAGTTGTCTGCTCCTGGGAGAGAGTGAGATTGAGGTTGTCTCCTACTGGGAGCGAGTGAGAGTGCAGTTGTCTGCTGCTCGGAGAGAGTAGGATTGAAGTTGTTTCTTGCTGGGAGAGAGTGAGATTGAAGTTGTTTCCTGCTGGGAGAAAGTGAGATTGAAGTTGTTTCCTGCTGGGAGAGAGTGAGATTGAATTTGTTTCCTGCTGGGAGAGAGTGAGATTGAAGTTGTTTCCTGCTGGGAGAGAGTGAGATTGAAGTTGTTTCCTGCTGGGAGAGAGTGAAATTAAAGTTGTTTCCTGCTGGGAGAGAGTGAAATTAAAGTTGTTTCCTGCTGGGAGAGAGTGAGATTGAAGTTGTTTCCTGCTGGGAGAGAGTGAGATTGAGGTTGTTTCCTGCTGGGAGAGAGTGAGATTGAAGTTGTTTCCTGCTGGGAGAGAGTGAGATTGAAGTTGTTTCCTGCTGGGAGAGAGTGAGATTGAAGTTGTTTCCTGCTGGGAGAGAGTGAGATTGAAGTTGTTTCCTGCTGGGAGAGAGTGCTTTTTCCTATTCTGCTGCTGAGGTGTAGTAGTGTGCATTCTGAGCCTTCTCTTGTCTGTGTTTAACATGGTGTTACTGTTAGGTTATGATAGGTGACGTGCGAAAATACGGTCAAAACAAACAATCTGGCAAGTTGATGATCCCAGAGTGGGTTCATGGATCCCATTTAGAGGGACACAAGAAAAGACCCACTGCATCCTAAAAGCATGTCATTAAAGAGAGACTAATTAGGGGTGCTTCCTTCAAAGTCGGACTGCATCTGCCTTAGAGGAAAGGAACCAACATTCTGCATACAAATAAGCCAGATATGTAAAACGGATGCGCACGCAATACTGGGGTTCTGAAACAAGACCAAAGTCCAACAGTGTATGAACAACCATAACTTTCCACCACAATGTACAACCGATGAACGCCAACGAACGAACAAACTTTATTTTCAAAGGGTCACAATTTAAAATAAGAAGAAGAAGATTAATGTTATAAAAAAGGCTTATTTTATTGACATTATCTAAAACGGGTTTCAGCTGAACATTAATTTTGCTCTTGTTATTGTCAAAATTTGCACATTGTGTGTGCAGCTGAGGGTCAGTTAAAAAAAATATAATTGTCTAATAAAAACTTTTGTTGAAACGTTTGATAGCTGACTTTCTACCCCACCAGGACATCACACAAGCGATAAACCCCCGATGACACAATGTGGATGAGGATCACCGTGGAGAGGTCCCAGAAACCGCGTTCAGCCTTTAGGCCATATTTATGGCCAGGCTATATTGCGGCCCCCGGCAAGAGCCAGGGTGGGGCTTCAAATAAGGAAAAATGTCATCCTAAAAAGGACAGTGTACATCAACAATTTGCTAGCCATCTGCCAGGGTAAGGGATCTCAGGCGATGGTTATGAGGGAAGCGGTTGTGGAAAAAGTGGTGGACGAAAAAAAGCGAATAGAATAACAATTATCCCAGCACGTCTGCTGCAAATGGAATTGGAGACTGGTAACCAAACACGTGTCAGAATCCTAATTTGCAATCATTTATGGCAACAGCTGCAGTGTTGCCACTTTTCTTTGACAAAAAACATCTAAAACGGAGTAAAAAAATATCTAAAAACATCTACATTTGCGTGGAAAACATCTAGGAAAAAACATCCAAAATGAAAGAGTCACAAATAACAAAGCAATTGATATGACTTACCCTATAGAATCATGTCCGCATCTTTACTGAAGTCTGCCTTTCAAGATCCACAGGATAAACTTAGCTAGGATGATGAAGTTGAAGCTTTAGATCCAAAAGGACTCTGGTGTGCTTTAGCTGTTCCAATTTCTTTTAATACACAATCAGGGAGCTGATAAGTGAAACAACCATTTCCCACTCTTATCAGGCCAAATTTTATTGTCAAGACAGCATTTAAGAGGTCACATTTCATCGTATTTCTTAGGTTAGATTTGATAAATTTACTCCAAATGAAAAATATCTAGAAAAACATCTGCTATCTAAACGTCAAAAACGTCATCTAATTGCAGGGGATGACATCTAAATCTGGATGTAAAACATCCAAAGTGGCAACACTGAACAGCTGGTGTCACAGCATGTTGGGACGACGTGGGCATATTTACTGGAGCTGGAACAGCGGGGCTTCCTGTCCCTTGAGCCGGCAACCTATTTTGTTTAAAAAGGGGACTTAGTCTTCCAGTAATTCTGGAAGCGGCCGGCGTTATGCTGACCACATCACCCACCAAGTGCTGACTGGTCTATAAAATATAGATCTAGCCCTATATTATCCAGCATACCTGAAGGCATCAAAAAGGGTCCTTCACTTTATCAATTCTTTAAGGAGACTAACGGGACCATTTTAACAATATACAGAAATTCTCCTTAAAATTATTTGTTTGATTTGTTTATATGTTTGGGATTGTTTCAAGTACATTATTATACTTATTTGTCACTCAGTCACAAACTGCCAATAACTGCCTTTATTGCCACTTTTGCGGTGTAGGCAAAGAGAGAGGGGGAGGTGGGGTCTTTGAGCCTGAGAATTAACGGCCGCATGTCTAGTGCTGTCGCCACGACTGTGCAGGTGGGGATTTATTTTGCCCCCGACAGAAAAGAATCCCAGCCTTACCAAGTATTCGAACCCGGGTATCCCCTTGAGAGCCCAACGTTCCAACCGTTCGGCCAGCCGCTCAGCACAATAATAATTATGCGTTGACTTTTAAGCGATGTAATAATATACGAAACTTTTACAAAGAATTTCTATACATGATTAAAAGGGGTCTCTTGACCCATTTACAAGTTTATTGTCTAAGCTCGAATGCCCATTTTTGCCTAGACAAGTTTTAAGTCGGCAGGGTGATGTGGGGACTGAGCGCTGAGCTTCCTGATATTTTGTCTTGTGTCGGCACGCTTCGGTGTATTCAAAATGTATGCCCGGCGACAGTACTTCGCATTGCTACACTTTGAATTCAGTAGGTGGGAGCAGGGCTGTCGAAGTTGGTATTTTCGCACATTTTATTTTATATCTAGAAACCATGAGTTGTAAACCTTTTGGCTGGGTACTATGGAAATATCGCAATATCGAGGCATTAGGAAGGTTGAAAGCCACTGTTAAAGAGGTTCTTAACCTGCAGGTAGCGACCTCTTTGGCGGTCGAACGACACTTTCACAGAGGCCACCTAAGACTCATTTTCGCTGAAGTTATGAAGTAGCAAAGAAAATAATTTCATGGTTGTGGTAAGGGTTGGGGGGGGGGGGGGGGGGGGGGTCACCACGATATGATAAACTGTATTAAATGTTCACGGCAATCAAAAGGTTGAGAGCCACTGGTCTAGACGCTATAGAACGACGGCTCCCAACAGTTCTGTAGTGCCCCAGAAAAACAGTGCTTTATGGCTGTACAGTTGAACGAGGTTTTTGACATTGGTACCTGTTTGAAGAAGAGACAACAGGAGAAAGAGGGCGGGCTAGAAGAGGATGTATTAAGAAAGTTAAAGCTTGGCAAGGCGTGATAAGATCGCCTGTGTAAGTGTTACCAGGTAACGATCAAACTGGAAGGGTATCATAAGATATTTTCCTTCTCGTTGCATCGCTGTTGAAAATATTCTTGCGCAGCTAGCATCGTAGTACTAGTAACTAGTAGCTTTCCCACGTTAGTTTCTGCAAGAGTGGCGTATGCTTGCATACAGCGATCGTTTTTTTTTTCCTGCTCTGTTTGAGACGTAAACAGAGTTGTGTAGTGGTTGTGGATGGTAAGTAAAAGTAAAGTAAAGGACCCCTTTCTACGCCTTTAGGCGTATAGGGCATATAGGGCTAGACCTATAGTTGTATAGACCAATCGGCACAAGATGGGCGATGTGGTCAGCATAACGCCGGCCGCCTCTACTTCTCGTGACTGCACCCAGTACCCACTCAAGGCTGGGTCGACCTGGGAGCCAAGGGCGAACCCATGACCTTCCGATCCGTGGCGAGCGTCTAGCCGCTCCGCCACGGGGACTAAAAGTAAATGGTAGAGAGTGATAATTACAAAATAAAAGATATTCTCTTTGGCAACGAGAAGTGTGAGCGGCGATTACATTCATTCCATGCACACGCACCTCGCCACTGTTGTACAACCACACGCATTGACTACAGCCATTGCTACTCGGTGTGCCCTAGAGGACTAACTAATGCTCGCAAAGTGGATGATGATGATAAATTATGAATACATGAATCACTTACACATTATTCTCACAGCTCGCCATCATATACGTAAGTTAAAGTTACTCGCGTATCCTTTACAGGACGTTGCAGAACCAACCTTATCATTTTTGTTTTGGGCTGTTGCGGTTTTTCTAGGCATATTTACGTCCAGTAGTTTGCCACTGCTTTCTGGACAGTCGGTTTCTCGATACCACTGTAGAAACCAACGCAGCCGGCAAGGCCCGCAGCTGGGATCCAACCTGGTAATTTCCCCCCCCCCCCCACCCCCCGTTCGCAACGCCTAAGCCACAGACGAAAAACAAAGAGTAAGTAATTGACAGAAAACAAAACTTCTCTTATCGGCTCCACCATCAATCTTGTCTTCTATTTGTTGGAAATCACTTTATATAGGAAAGAAAAAATTAATAAAAGAATAGTGGGCAAATTTCTCTAAACGTTGCCACTGAGCCCAGCTTTGAATTTTGCAGAGTCAACGAATAATTAACTCTCGGCCGATGCATAGATAGCAATGTTTGAATTGAACGCCCAGCTTCCGTTTCCAGGCCTATATTTCCATCAAAGTTCAAAGGAACTCTTCGATATATTTTTTTTTTCCTAATGCCATTTGCAAAATTTATAGATAGATTTAATCAATCTGTAGCTAGAGTGGCGGTACCATGATGAAAGCACCAACAGTCGAGCGGCGCTGACACAAATAAAACATTTGTAAGGAGGTGGCCTCTCAGGGTCCTATGTAATTTTCTAGGGAAACTTTGGGGGGAGGGGGTGGAGCTCTAGTAGCCAGAGCTTGTTTAAGTGATTAAAAATAATAATACCTATCATTGTTATTGCTTATGAATGTAGAATAAATATAATATTATGTTTGAAATAACAATATTACACAACCTAAATTGACACCTTGTATACATAAGTAGGTGGGGAAGAAAAGGGAGGGCGGGGGGGGGGGGGGAGGCCAGCTCGGTCCTTTTATAAATTGGATGGGAAAATGAAAGGGAGGGGGGGGGGGGGGGAAGCCGAGCGCAGCTACCCCTTAAATATTAGGGTGGCAGCTCGAAGCATGTAAATCATCAGGTTTCGTGGTACCTGTCAGTTTTCTATTGCTGTGGATTTCAAAGGTTATTTGCAAGCGAATGGATATATCCAGGTCTGCCACTTGTATTATGTTCAAAACGTTATTTGTTAGCGAATGAATATGCAGTCTGTCCATTGTTATATATTCCAGACTGGCCACATACGGAGAGTCCCGATCTGCAGACCTGCCAGTGTAATTCGCAAGTGTGACCAAACCAAATTATTAACAGGGTACATAAATCTCTCCAGCCTTTTCACGCACCCCACCCCTCCCCTTTTTTTCTCCCCCAAAACATGTATGGCACTCCGACAAATAAGCAATAAATAACAATTATTGCCTACCAAACTCTCTAAACTCCTGTTCTACATTCCACCAAGTTACGGGTCATAGTCCACTGAAAAAAAATTAAATAATACTAATGACAGAACATACATCACGTTACTTGCAGCATAATGAACATACAACCAAGATAAAAGTTACTGCCAATGACAAATAAGCAAAGCATAGCTCGGCCAAGGAAAATGGAACAATGAACGCATACGTTCAGTGTAATGAATTACATAAATAATGGCAATAATAATCGAAACATCTTGTAAACACGACCGTTTTAACTTTCAAACTGTATCAGATCAGTAAAATCATTACAAACCTACCTCCATTCAACTCCTTAATAATAATGTTCTTTTAATGCAGTTAAAAATAACAAAATCATCACCGACATCCAGCAGGAAAAACTGCAAGACATCAGATACAGTATCATGATTCTTAACTGATCGAAGTTTTTCTTCAACGTCCAATAATTCTTTCCAGATCTTTCAGCTGCTTGTTCTCTCAGCCATGGAAATTACACGAGGTGTATTCAACCATTCTCAGTCGCGTGGCTTACGAGAGACATATTCCAACACTATATATCAGTCTTGCAGGATATCAGGAGCCTCTTTTGGCAATGTTGAAACTTCGCAAGCTACCTTGGTTTGGGCACTTGGTGAGACATGAATCGATTGCAAAAACTGTGCTTCAATGAACATTGGGGGTGGGTTGGGGGGGGGGGGCGGGGAGTAGTCTAAGAAGAGGAGGTAAAAGAAATATCTGGAATGATAACACCAAGAAACGGACAAGATTATGTTATCATACACCTTTTCATCAAGCGGAAGACAGAGAAAGATGGCGGGTTTTTTGTGCTAGTGCTTCCATCAATACACCTCCACGGCCCTGGCGGGTCAAAGGGTATGTTATAATATCAACCGTTTGGTTTACGAGGAAAAATATTCCATAACTGTCTCAGTCCCCTGGTTTACCAGAGACACATTTCACCATAATATAAGCCACGTAGTTTACCATTAGACATATTCTTTAATTGAATCAGCCGCGTGGCAAACGAGAGACTTATTCCACCATTGTCCTAGCCGCGTGGCTTACGAGAGATGGAAGAACAGCTGGTGTAGGAGGGACACACTAAATGGCGGACAGACAGAGCACTGCTTTTCTAATCTGGCAGCTTTTGCTGCGTTCTTTGTTCCAAGCGTACAGGTGTTACTTTTCCTTCGGAATAAACAAGGCAGACCGAGAGGGGTCATGATACACAGACAACATATCGTGTCTACAATACTGGCCAGGCTTTGTGCGTTAGAGAGGAGGAACTTCATTTCTGCCCCTAATTGGACTCGGAAACAAACCGATAGTTAGTAGTACACTCGCCATCGCCATGGCTGTGAGTCCAATGCCTCCACATAACACTGAAAAACTGTTAACTGTCACTAGGTTAGTTGCGTATCCTTTACATGACGTTGCAGAACCAACCCCAGCAGCCCCTGGCTGGTGTGTGGTTTCTCTAGGCAAATTTACGTCCAGTAGTTTGATATTGCTTTTTAGACGGTCAGCTATCTGATACCACTGTCGAAACCAACGCAAGGCACATGGCCCGCAGCTGGGATCGAACCCGGCACCCCGGCATTACGAAGCGTTCGCATCGACTTAGCCACAGAGCCGACTAACTGTCACTACTGGTAATCTTGTAAATTGGTAATCCTAGTTTCAGCTTCATAGCAAACGGGTCACCCCATAGTTGCTCCGCTCCTGTGCCAACGAAAAACACACGTAGCTTACAGTGTCACGCCATGCACTCAACTCAGAAGCTGGGCGACGAAACTATATCCTTCCAGTCTACAAATGGAGCAAAAATGCAACGGCCACTGTTTGGCAGGAAAAAAAAGGTGGCCGTGCCTAGCGTCCATTTTGACCTGATGCATTATATGAGGGTTAATAAACGGTCACCCCAGCAGTACCCTCATTATTAGCTGGGGAAGGGACTTAGGACATTACATCCACCAGCAGGCGTCGCCCCTACAACGACCTGCCTGCCTTCGTTAACGACTGTTAACCGAACAGCCATGCAGTTCTTTGGCACGAAAGAGACACCTTGAACTTGGGTTTCGGACTGCCGACTCCCTACAAGATGTTATTTTATGTTTTGTTATCACACTTGATGTCACTGCACATTGGGCATACCCATGCGTGGTCAGTTCTCCAAAGCAACAGCCACTCCAAAGTACTTCTACTAATTGTCCCCATGAGAAGCTGGTTATATCGTCTCCTTTCTTGGCCCCGAAGATGGCAAAGACGTGCATCACCACGCTTGATGCTCCCATGTCACGCAATTGTGTTAGTGTCAGAGATTCCTCATTCTCCACTAGTCCAGTTCGTACAGCGTTGACGATATCTGCTCTGTCCATGCTTTTCCCCGCAATCATTAGTGCAGTGCTTGCCAGTTGGTCCGCTCGCTCATTTCCCTTTACGCCCGCATGACCCGGTGTGTAGATCCAGATTACGGAGGTTAAGTGCGATTTCCGAATGCTTTCTATCCATTCAGAGCGCATACTGCCTGTTGCTATCTTCTGAAGCAGATTCGTTGAGTCTGAGACAATTACTGCCTGTGTGGTGTTTGCTCGGATACCCACGCTAAAGCTCTAGAAGCAGCGGCTATTTCCATTGTCATGCTTGACGTGGTTGTCTGGTAAGCGCCGCTATCCACATGTATTGTTTTCCCCCTTCTTTGCCCTGTGTATGCCCATGTTGACCTTGATCCGCGCTTCACGGATCCATCTGTGTAGATGATGATATCTTCTGGGTCTGAATGCTGATCTATCAGTTCCCTTACTTCTGTGTCTACGGCCTCAGGAATTTGATCCCTGCAGTACCTTCCGAGTGTGATGACAACCTAAGAGATGCAATGCATGTCTACTGGTGTATTCGTCCATTCCTTTCCGTGACTGATCACGTCTAGGTCACATACCTGCTGGATTAAATCCTCAGCCTTTGACATCCAAGAGCGGCCTCTTTTGAGAAGCGCTCCTTTTGTGTCGTGTATAGCTTTGTGCAAAGGGTGGTTAACGTCTGCCGATACCCTCTTGAAAGCCTTGACTTGTGCCACTTTGTATCTGCTAGTCATCGTCGGCAAACCCAGGACATAACGCATGGCGTTGCAGGAGGTGTCTTTTGTGCAGCCGAGTATGAGCCTCATGGCCTCATTATGTACTCGGTCCAGTCTTTCTAGCTGTGTTTTGCTGACAGTGAGGAGGGCAAGACCATAGTCAATGACGCTAAGCACAAGCCCTTGATAGAGAAGGAAAAGTAGGCGTTGTTCAATATCAGCTGCTGCTAGCACCTTGAGTGCTGTCAAACCTTTCCTGGCTCTAAGTATGACGTTGTCTATGTGGAATTTGTATGACAAGCATCTGTCAAATGTCATGCCTAGGTATTTCATGGTGTCCATTCTCACGATGTCCACACCACAGATGCTTACGATTGGCGTTGGTGTACTAACGCTGTGGGTATTCAGAGAGAACAATGTTGAGGAGGCTTTGGACGGGTTCATCTAAGCTCTTGATTCCTGGTACCACTCACTAAGTCTGTCTAGTTCGTGTTGTAGTGTGGTTGTAATTTCCTGCCTGTTTTTACCTCGACGGTAAACAAGGATATCATCTGCATACGACATTGTTCTGCCTAGGCCTGCGCTTTGTGCTCTCGTGACTCCTGCTGTGTACACATTGAAAAGCACAGGCGACAGTGGTGATCCCTGGGGCAGAACCATTATGACGTGTTGAGGTTCGGATGTCCATTCACCACATCGAAGCGACACTGTTCTTTCAAATAAGGCTGCTGCGATCCAGTTGAACAATTTTGTTTCTATCTGCATATCCAACAGCAGTCTGATGAGCATGCTGTATGGAACGCTGTTGTACGCATCTTCTAAGTCAATAGCGGCTGCAGTCGTTTCCATTCCCTCCTGGAAACCCTCATATGTGTCGTAGGCAAATACCGCAGCATTGCACCATGTATCTCTTCCTGGTCGGTAGCCACCTAGTGTAGCGGGGAATAGGCCACCTGACTCCAATGTTTGGGTCAACATTCTGGCAATGATTTTTTCCATGAGTTTTCCTACAGTGTTCTGGAGTGTGATGATTCTGTAGCCATTAATTCTCGTGTGGTCTTTTCCTGGCTTAGGAACCGGTCTGAGGTAGCTGTGGAGCCAGTCATCAGGAATAAGGCCAGTTTTCATGGTGTTGTTAAAAATCGTGGATAGTTCATCCACATCTGTCGCCTCGAGGCTTCTGAAGTCGCTGTATCTAATGCCATCAGGCCCTGGAGCTGTGTCTAGACAGGTCTTCAGTGTTGCTTTGATGCAGTCCGTTGAGATGTGTACTGTATCATCGACCTCCTCGATTTCAACCATCTGGACATCGTGTAAACTCTGTTTCATCTACTCCCTCTCTTCCCTATCTTTCTTTTCCGTCTGCAGGAGAAATCTGTGCACTATAGTCTCGCCTTTGTGTTTATCCGATTGTAACACCACCCCGTTGTCCATCTTTAGCTCGGGCATAACAGAGGGTTGTTTGCCTCCGTTCATCTTTTGGCGGAGCCGCCAGAATTTTCTGAGAGATTTTTCGGAACCTATTTCTTGGCAAAAATGTTCCCACATTGTGTGCTTAGATTCTTTTGCGAGTTGTTTAAAATGTTCAGTGAGGTCTTTTTTGTGTTTAGTGTCTTGTTTCTGCGCCTCAGTAAAATTCGAAGACTTTCTGCATTTTTCCCAGTCATTGGTGGCACCTCGTTTCTCTGTCCAGGCTTCTGCGACTTCAGGTGTCCACCACGAGGGCTGTTGAAAGATAGCTTTCTTCTTTCCCGGTGTTCTGCGTGGCCTGTCTCGCAGACGCCCAAATACATTACACTGATGTGCAGCGTACTGGAAAGTAGTCGCTGGAATTATTAACTACTGTCTGTTTTATCAATTTTTGGGGGCCATTTAGACGGGGGGTCGGGTGGGACGGGGGCGGGGAGCGTCTTGAGCCCTATGATTTAGGGCCGCCTGGCTAGTGCTGTCATCACGGACTGTACAGGTTAGCTTGTTTAATTTTGTCACTGACCAAAAAAACAACAACTCCATCACATTACTACGAGTCGAAACCGGGTCTCCCGCATGAGCGCCCCACGTTGAAACCGCTATTACACTATCGTCTGGAAAGACGGAAAGGTGCCAGCTATACAGTTGAACTGGTTTCTAGGATTTGCTACTGTCTGAGGTGTTAATAATCCCAGCGGACAGCAATCCTGAAAATGAACAATGACCACCACTGTAACAGCCGGGCCAGAATGGGTTATAAAATAGGGATAAAGTGCGTAATTTAAACAACCGGGAAAGAGTAGACTGATGTAACGTTGCATAAAGCTAGAGTAACTCAATGCAAGAATTGCGACTAAGAGGTTTGTGGTTTTAAACAATGAATCAACATCATGGGCCACTCGTAATAACCCATAAGTGCTCCGTTCTTCTTCTAACTCAAGTCTGAGTCCGAAGAAGCACAGCACAGTGCACAGGCTCTGTAGCACCTGCTTGGATCCTAAGATACTTGGCCCGGGCAGCGCGGTTAGGCTACTCTTTTCGATTACCAACTGCCAAGGGATTTTTTTCCGCGCGCAACAATGCACACGGACGTCTGATCTCACTACCCAGAGACCAGGGGGAATTACTAGAAAAGTCCAAGTCCACGTGAAAAAATCCCAGCCCTTACCAGGGATCGAAACTGGAACCTTTAGCACTCGAAGCGGACACCATACCTCGAGACCACACAGCCTCCTTGCGACTAAGAAAGTTAGCGTAATGATTGTGATAAAGTACCTTACTGTGATAAATGGAAAGTAACCGTTGTAATAGAGTAGGATAACGTAGCATTTGCAATAGAGTGTGCTGGGATTAATTTTGTGGAAAAAGTGGGCTGTTAGTAAGTTGTAATTGGGCAGTAAATGTTGGGATAGAGTGGGCTATGGTAACTGAAAAAGAGTTAGCATTTGGGAAAGAATTGCTTAAGTTCGAGTTCTGTAATATTGTGGGTTAACGTAACATTAAAGACATAGTGTAAAAGTAAAGTAAATGACCTATTTCCCCGCTTTGAGGCATAGTAGGCACATAGGGCTAGACCTATATTTTATACACCACTCGGCAATGGCAGGGTGATGTGGTCAACATCACACCTGTCATCTTTACTTCTAAGAACTTTACCTATTGACGGCTGGATTGATCTGGGAGCCAAGGTCATGTAAAACAAAACAAAAATCTTGAGGCGTGCCAGGACTTGTACCAACGACATGCTGATCCACAGGAAATGTATTGATCGGCACTCATAGAATGAATAGAAAAATAGAAGTACACATTAGACAAGATACAAATCGAAAGCTATAGTTACCGTGCCGGGAATCGAACATGTCACATCCAGACGGCGTTTGCGCCTCGCTATGTAAACAAACGTACTAAGAACATGGTCAACTCTGGCCTATCAAAGAACTGTACAAACTGGAGCAATTCCGTGGATTTTAGACGAACTGATGTCTGTCAACGTTCTATTCATTGTCATCCCCTGGGCCATTAAATTTACAGTGGGCATGTCATGTACACCGGCAATGAGTTTCTGTATCGATTTACAATGAGTTCCTGAAAACTCTCACCGGCACTAGGACTTACATGAAAACAAACCAGTTACACTGATAATAAAACTAAAGCTAAAATTACAGGACGCCCCAAACAAACAAGCCCCTTCATTTGCTGGTGGTTGTGTGGTTTTAGTTAGCACTTTTAATGTCAGTAGTTTGAAATAGAGTTTATGTTATCCACAGTTGGAATAGTTAGTTATTGTTACGGTCGATGATCATACTATTATCGACATAAAGGCAAGATTGCCTGCTGTCAAACCTCGGCTGATAACACAATTTCTATGTTAGTTTACTATTCTTCTTGGCCACCTGTATAGTGTTCATATCTGGCAGTACGACTTTTGACCTAAATTTCTTGTAGTCTTTTGAATGTTGTTGAGTCAGTGTCGTCTTCTGCATCGTTTACTCGTCCTACCTCCTTGAGAGCATTGAGAACTTCGGCCCCGTCCACCACTGACCTACTTGCAAGCCAAACCGCTAGTTTTTTTTTCTTTCTTACCCCACCGTTTCCTGGTATAGAAATGATACTTTTTCCTTCCAGATGAGATTTCCTCAGCGATTTTAACCATTGTCTTCAAACTTAACATGTCTCCATCTTCTTAAGCATGCTCGCGGAATCCCTTAGAAAGCAAACATGGGGAGAAAACAAAAATCAAGTCTTTAGCCACGTCATTGCTTTTGTTTCCCCTGTCACCGTCGTGGCTAGACCACAAGTAGTCGAGGAAAAAAAAAAAAAAACACTGTTTGTATGTTGTGGATTAATAAAACTTTAGAGGAAAGATGGGAAGGGGAAGACGATATTATTGTTACAGTCACGCCAGTTTTCACACGCCGAGGGGGCCGACCTTTCAGGGCAATGGCAAACTACTGGACGTAAATTTGCCTAGAGAAACCACACAACAGCCAGGGGCTGCTGAGGTTGGTTCTGCAACGCCCTGTAAAGGATACGCAACTAACCTTTATGAAATAATTCAAGCATATACACTACTGCTTCGCGGAATGCAACAAGCAAAGAAACTGCGAAAGAGATAGCCAGATTTATGTAGTAAGTGCTGACTTAACGGAGGTAAAAATAAAATCAGGCACATACCACGGTTTTTGGGGTATGGGAGACGCGGGATTCACACATGGATGTTGAAATATATAATTTAAGTGATAAGACAAGAATTATGTCAATATTGCACCGCTGTTGTTCACTTGAGTGTACAATTTGTCTTACTAATAATAAAACATTCTCAAGGGATTGGGGGGGGGGGAGGGAGGGGGAGGGCGGGAAGCGTCTTTGTGGCACCGCATCGATGCACACTCGTTCCTGCATTGATCTGCTTTAATCGTTTGATATGAAATTGGTTAATGCGACATTTCGCGCAGAACTGACAAACACCAATAGATTATAAACACACATTTATCAGTCTACGTTCCATCAACTCTCCTCTCTACAGCCCCAGAGTTTACAAAAAGGCGCACATGCGAACGAGGACGGAGTTTAATTATCGATTTTCCAGCGCTAAAATAAATCACCAACGCCGCGGAAGACAAATGTTATTAAATACCTGAAATCAGAACCTTGGACGCGCCGGGCAATACGGGATTTCTATAGCGGATAGTCACGCACCGTACACGGACAGTGATCTCTATCACACACGCGTGCTCTGACACTCGAAACTAGCTGAATTTATTTTCGCATGCAGGTGATTTTCGCAACTGGACATGTGTCTGGGGTATAGTGGGAAAAGTAAATAGTACCTAGGCAATTTTTAAAATGTAGCTAAAAGATTCATCATCATCATCAAGCGGCTTACTGAGTGATGTTGGCGATTCTGCTTCAACTAAATATAAAGGTTTGAGTAAGCCCTATCATGCCTAAAGTGGGAAAATGTATCTAAAAAGATAAATCATCATCATCATCATCATCATCATCATCATCATCAAGTGGCTTGCTGAGTGATGTGTGCGATTCTGCTTCAGCTCAAATATAAAGGTTTGAGTAAGCCCTATCATACCTTCTATGTCAAATGTTTGTTGTATACACGACACAGCATTGTACACGACCCAGCATTATGTTTTAAAGTAGCTGTACTTTTATTGTTTTTTATTTGATTCCTGCGTGGTCTATATAAACGTATCTTGCTGATAGTGCTTTTTTTTTTAACTGTTAAAAAAAGAATTGTGTCAATATTCCATTGTTGTACTCATGTGTGTGATAGGCTTGGCAAATGATGACACCTTCTTGGGAATGGGGGCGGTGGGGTGAGGGTCGTGTCGGCAGAGCGTTGAAACACTCTGGTTCCTGCAGCGAATTGCTTCCGTCGGAACTGTTCACGTTTCCCGGCGTATCTACATTCTTTATTAGTCTAAGCTAGGGCAGAGGGGTGTCACGTTGGTCTGCTTTCTTCCAAAAGAGTCTTTCGTGTGACCTAGACTGAGGCTGGGATAGGGGGGTGTTTGGGTTATGGTCGGTTCTACATGTTCTGGGGTTGTGGAAAGCTGTGTCGTCGAGTAGTATAGAACAAGCGACACCGGCGCTGATGTAATTGGAGGGAAAACAACGTGACACCACTGCGACGTAGACGAGTCAGAGAAAGTATGAATGAAAAGTCAAGGAGTGTGCAAATGGGTCGGGAAATGTGAACAGGACCCTTCCATCTTTCGGTGCAAATTGGATCAATGCAACCATTTTGGCAAGAATGGGTAAATACCATTGGATTATAATCCAACATTGATGAGTCTACCTACCTCCCATCAGCTATCCAATCTAGGGCCCGATGGGGCTCACAGACAGACGAGGACGGAGTGTAATAGTCGATTTTCCGGTGCAAAAATAAACCAACAGCTAGCCGGAGACACATGTTGTTGTCATTAACCGCCTTTACTGTCTGTATTTACCACTTCTGCCGTGTAAGCTGGCGACATGAGCGTTTATAAATGCATGGTCAGTGCTGTCGCCACAGACTGCGCAGGTAAGGATTTTTTGGGGGGTCAGACATTTAAAACAAATCCCCAACCTTACCGAGGATTCGAACCAGGGTCTCCTGCTTTAGAATTCAGCATTTTAACCATTCGGCCAGCGGCCTATCACAAATGTTCTTTAATATATAAAACCTAAACCCGGGACGCACCAGGCTAATGGGGTGTTTTTGATGACGATAATCACGCAATGTACACAGGTAGTGATCTCACACACGCACTCGCATGTGGTGATACTGGAAACTAGTTCAAATAATTTTCCCATACAGACGAATATCAATATGGGACATGTGTCCAGCAAAATAATGTGAAAAGTAAATACTACTGGCAAACCGGTTAGGTTTAAACTAGTCTGCCCAAACAAAGTAGGTCACGTTTCATTAGCGAGTTTGTTGGGCTGGTCTACTTTCCAAGAGGTTACGGGTGTGCCGCTTTGTTGTTTGCTTTCTGTGTTGTCTTGCATTTACCTTTTTTTTTTCCTTCAAAGAGAACGCCTGTGACATAGGTTGCAGCACTTTCTAGGGGGCTGTATTAGACCCAGTCTGTCCATGTTTTTGGTGTGTTAAAAGCGATGGTGTTCTGAAATATACAACACGTGATATCAACGCCATTGCGGAACAACACCGTAACCTCTTGTGCCAAGGTAACGTGACTCAAGGTCTAACAATCAGAAGTTAACTAGTGTGTTTTTGGGCGGGATCTGGGAAGCTAAACATTACTTTTACCGTCAAACATAATAATTTCTAATTTTTAACAGGTTTTACGTTAAAAAAGGGTGGGGGTGGGGGGGGGGGGAAGGAGAACTTTGATCCTGTAAATGGTTAAAAAAAATAGTGAGTAAAGAAGAACGACACTTTTTCACGCCTTAATGTTTGTTGGGTATATAGGGCTAGATGTATATTTTATAGACCAAGAGGTACGTGATAGGTGACGAGGTCAGCAACGCGCCGCCTGCCTTAATTTCCCAGGACTGTACCTGGCACCCACTCAAGGCTGGGTCAACCTCGGATAGAAATTATTTTCTGAAGAAAAAAAACCCAGCCCCCCCCCCCCCCCCCCCGTCAGGACCCGAACCCACGACCTCTGATCCGCAAGCGACCGTCTAGCCACTAGACCACAGCGGCTCCCACAAATAAATAGTACCTGTGCGATTTACAGACTGCGTAGGGATATATCATTATTATTATCATCATTTAACCAGAAGCGCCAGAATCTTGAAGATCAGGCACATTGAACAGCCCTCCCCCCTCCACTTTTTCCCCCAATACTTTTTTGTGAGTGGGGGGAGTGGGGGGGGGGGGGGGAGATCCAATAAATGCTGCATAGGTCCCACTTACTCTTCCCATTAATCGCATATACGCGTTCACTTTTTTCTTCAAAGTTCTCGTGGCCATCTTTCCCGTGTGGATTTCTATGCCCAATTCTTAGAGCAGGGTGGGGGGTGGGGGGGGGGGGGGTAGGACTAGACTCACTCTATCCCTAACAAGCATGTCGTAAAAGACGAATAATTTGGGGTTCGTATTTGTGTTGGCACGGTTATCGCAGCATATCTGTTAACGCAACGTACCAAATACCAGGGTAAGGGCGAATGAAGAAGAAGAAAAGAAGAAGAAGAAGAAGAAGAAGAAGAAGAAGAAGAAGAAGAAGAAGAAGAAGAAGAAGAAGAAGAAGAAGAAGAAGAAGAAGAAGAAGAAGAAGAAGAAGAAGAAGAAGAAGAAGACGAAGAAGAAGAAGACGAAGAAGAAGAAGAAGAAGAAGAAGACGAAAAAGAAGACGAAAAAGAAGAAGAAGAAGAAGCAGAAGAAGAAGAAGATGAAGAAGAAGAAGAAGAAGAAGAAGAAGAAGAAGAAGAAGAAGAAGAAGAAGAAGAAGAAGAAGAAGAAGAAGAAGAAGAAGAAGAAGATGAAGAAGAAGAAGAAGGAGAAGAAGAAGAAGAAGAAGAAGAAGAAGAAGAAGAAGAAGAAGAAGAAGAAGAAGAAGAAGAAGAAGAAGAAGAAGAAGAAGAAGAAGAAGAAGAAGAAGAAGAAGAAGAAGAAGATTTAAATTTATTCACCGTGTTTCTCCATAGCTGGCGATCTTCAACATTAAGCATCAGTTTATGCGATGTTATCTTCTCTTGTCATGATATAAGGCTGTCAAGATTCTTGTTTTGCTGCGCTGACTCCTGTTATACCTCCTGCCATAAACATGTCCAGTAATCGCCATATGTTGCAGGTTTGCCTTTTTTATAATCCGAGCAATATACGGCGATTGTGTTGTTTCTGATATTTGGGACACATATATCATGGAACTCACAATAGCCTTACTTAGTCTTTATAATCTGAAGTAAAAAAGTAAAGGACCCTTTTCCACGCCCTTCAGGCGTAATGTGTATATAGGGCTAGACCTATTTTTTATAGACCAAAGGCACAAGATGGGTAAGTGTGGTCAGCATCACACCGGCAGCCTTTACTTCCCAGGCTTGTACCCGGTACCCACTCAAGGCTGGGTCAACCTGTAAGCCAAGGTCATTTTTGAAAAAAGTCCGGCTCCACCAGGAGGCGAACCCACGCCTCTCCTATCTGCAGGCGGGCGTTTAGCCGCTACACCACGGCGACTCTTTATAATCTAAACATTTATTTTTTCTTTTTATCCCAGGTTTTGCAACAAAGGCTGGTATATGTTACTACCATAGTTAGTTTGAGAATGAAGGTAGACACAACTATTGCGGCCTTTCGCTGGCTTGAGAACACACGTAAAACAAGCTGAGCTAGCTGGAGACAAATTTGCACGGTGCAGAATGGCAAGCATATCTCCAGAGATCTCGGGTATTTAGCGATCTCTTGATAATGTTCTCCTCCAAAATATGCACGTGTGTTAAGATACGAACAGTGGGACAGAGTGCCTGGTTCTGCGTCACTTGGCAGTAAATAGATGCAATGCACACTAAATGTAATCAAAAACCCCTACGTTTGAGAGAACGATTATAAAGTACAAATATAAGATCATGATCTAAGAAGAATAATGCAGCGGGAAGTTTCTATGGGATCTGGCCGACTCTCTACACTCAGAGGCAACAGAAGACAGACATATTGTGAATACTACTAGTATCAGTAAAATAGCTCTCCTCCACTCTCTATTCGGCATATTGGGCTAGACCTATATTTTATAGACCTATCGCCATTTGGTGGCTGATTTAGTCAACATCACACCGGCCGCCTTTACTTCACAAGACTTTACAAGGTACCCATTTAAGGCTGGGTCAAACTGATAGCCAAGGTAATTTTTTCATTTAAAATCAATTCGGCTCTGAAAGGCCCTGAACCCACGATCTTCGAGACCATCAGCAAGAGTCTAGCCGCTACACCATGGCGGCTCCCACTGGTACCGTTAGTCTTTATTAAAACAACAACAATTTGAACATAAGCCAGAATGTTGTTCTTTTCAACCGTGTTTTCTAATAGAAGTAAATGATATTATATTAGGGATTAATGGAAACTAACAGAATCACATGAGAAACGTTCTGGATGAATGGAAACTAATAGAACTAAATGAGAAAAGTCAGAAATATGTGAAAACTAATAGAACTAAATGAGAAATGTTAGGAATATGTGAAAACCAATTGAACAAAATGAAAAATGTTATGGATAAGTGGAAACTAATAGAACCAAGTGAGAAAGAAATGTTAGGAATCAACTGAAAATAATAGAACCAAATGATAAATATTTTTGATAAATTGAAACCAACAGAATTAAGTGAGAAATGTAGGGATAAATGGAAACTAATAGAACTAAATATGAAATGTTAGGAATATATGAAAACTAATAGAATTAACTAAGAAACGTTAGAGATCAATGGAAATTAATAGAACTAAATGCGGAATTTTAGGAATAAGTGGAAACTAAAATAACTAAATGAAATATTTTAGGGATAAATTGAAGCTAAAAGTACCAAATTAGAAATGTTCGGGATAAATGGAAACTAGCAGAGCTAAATGAGAAATGTTAGGGATAAACTTAAGCTAATAGTAATAATTAGAAATGTTAGAGATAAATTAAAACTAGTACAACGAAATGAGAAATGTTAGGAATAAACGGATGACTTTTTCAATACTTTTCTTTACCACTTACTGCTTCGTGCGTATGTAATGCATTGTAAAGTTTTCCATATCAATGTGGGTCCTTTTTTTTTTTTTTTTAAATCCGTTTTCCAAATTTTTAACCTTCAATTTATTTTTTATTTATTATTTCTTTTTTAATTCATGCCCGACTACTTTCGTCAACGACAAACTGCATTTCCGGTGGCGACTGTTGGCTTCGGCCTCTCTAGCAACTGTCAGATGCATTTACTGCGTTCGCATATAAATAGGGTTTTTCGGGACTAATTGCTTGTTCCCCACTTTTTAAAATAGGACAGTGAAGGAAATTTCATTTGATTCGCACTGGCACAGGATCGGAGCAAGTATGGGAAAACCCGATTGCAGCGAAGGTGAAACCTCGACAAAGACATACCAAGGTTGAATCACTATCATAGCGCCTGTCGCTATCTCACATATAGTATTGCATTTCTTTACGTTGTATTATTTAATAGATGATACGTTTGACTGAACTTTATCTTTAGCGATTTTCAGTATGTAGATACATCTTTTGTGGTTGTCTAAGGACGTTTTTCTGGACCACTGAGCCTCTAAAAAGCTGTTTGCTTCTAGGCAGGGTTTGCTGATGAATATTTTCCTAATCTAGACCGGGAGTCCAACGATTCCGTGACCCAGCTACATAACTGGGTGGTGCAAAGCTGTTAGCAGGGAATTTCCTGTAGAATCGTTTTGTACCTGCAGCGGTTTTGTGTTTTGAACTGTACTGAAAAAAAATGTGGATGGCTGATTACGTAAAGAATGGCGTGTACGTATGCAGCATTGTGTATCCAATGCTGGCTTTCATAAGTTAAAGCTTGCCTTGCAACGACAGTGAGCTGCAATTCTGACTATCGACTGTTTGTGTTGGCATACCTGAGGACTGCTTTATGAATACAATTTTCGTGTGCCAGTTTGAAGATTTTTCTAGAATAGACACGTTTTTCATTAGTCTTTAAATGGCGCAGTGAGGATATCTTGTGTGATTTCCTCTAGCTCAGGAACTGAGCAGTTACAAGAGAATCCTCCCGCAGTAAAGATGGAAACACGATCACCGACTAACGACTAGAGATGTTTTCTAATCAACACATTATTTCACCTACACTTGCCAGAAGAATAGACTTAGGAGTTAAGATAGGCATAGCAAAAAAAAAACTATACGCACACCAGGGACATTACAAGACACGTTATTCAACATAGAACTGGTACTATTAGGCATCAGACGTTGGGGTTCATACTGAGGGGAGGATCTGAGCACCTATGGGAATGTGCTGAGTGCAGTGAAGATAACCCAACTAACTAACTCATCTAAAATTATTCTACCTTTTTTTTTTTTATTAGCCTTTGACAACATTTTGTTAATTATTTCTGCACTATAATCGCTTTCCAATCATTTCTTATTAAACGTACAGAGAGATTATCCTCAAACTGGGTTGATGTCGGCCAGAATAATCGTCTCTGCTGCAATGGATATGTTTGCCACTCTTGCACAAATACTAAGCCATCATTTGACCAACTCCATCAGAATATTCACTAGTATTTTCTATCTTTAGTTTATTGAAGAAATAGTATTTGAACAATGTAGGTCCTGAGGACTGCTAACGGCTAACAAAGGTACAATGTTAAAAAAAAAATAAAGAAAAGAAAAGAGGACAATTTCTAAGAAATTAAAAGAAGAACACATCTAGCTTGTGACGTTAGACTCATGTTTGGAGTTACAGGTCAGAGTCTGTGGCTTAGGCGTTGCACACGCATTTCTTTATCCCGGGCTGACGGGACTATTTGGTAGCGTTGGGTTTGACAGTGGCATCGACATCTGACCGTCCAGAAAGCAATGGCAAACTATATGAAGTAAATTTGCATAAAAAACCCATTTTCTTTTGATGTTGCGGACCACACGCATTCAGTGTGTGATACAATCAACCTTTCACCAACCGACTCAATATCTGTTAACTTTATCTAGTACCCACTTTGAGTAGGATCGATTTGGAAGCCAAGGTCATTTTTCCCCTTCAAATATCAGACTCAGTGTGGAATCGATCCCCAGACCTTTAGGCCAGCAGGTAAGTGGCATCTCCGCTACACCACTGTTCCGAGGCGTATCGACACTCCTCTTGATGCTTCTTCTTTTTCTTTTCTCCACTCTTTCAATGTCTTGATCTATGGAACGTGCCCTTCTGTCTGCTTCTTATAAAGTACTTTTCAGAGTCTCTGATACGTCTCAGGCCTGTCTTCTGCGTGGTCGACTCTGGCTCCGTTACTGCTCTATCTGTATAACACTGCTCTCTGTGGTGCCCTGTCTCACGTCAATCTTGTTATATGACCAGACAATTTGATTTGTTGTCTGCCTATAAAGTTCAGTATCGAGTGATACTAGCAGCGCTTAAAATGTGGACATTTCTTCTTTTTGTTCACCGGCTGTAAACTCCGGTGGAAAGTTCTGGTCATTTGTCCACTTCTAAAATTTAGTCTTGTTCCAGAACTCGAGTTTTGCGTGCACACGGGTTTTACCGATTTGGGTTCTTTGTATGCAGATTGTTGATTCATAGCCCTTCAGATAGACGCTGGCAGACATCGAAGGAATCACCCCCATTTAGTCGGCTTTTACGACATGCTTATTAGAAGGCCAGAAGGTCTATTCTGGAGACAACGCTTTATTTTTTTTTTGCTCTAATGTCCTCTTGTGTTTGTGGCTTAGACGTTGCAAACACGTTTTGTAATGCTGTGTTGCGGGGTTTGATGCCAGCTGCAGGCCTTGCGCCTTGCGTTGGTTTCGATAGTGGTATCGAGAAGCCGACTGTCTAGAAAGCAATGGCAAACTACTTGACGTAAACTCGTGTAGAAAAACTACAACAGTAAAAAAGATGCTGGGGTTGATTCTGCAATGTCCTGTAAATGATATGCAACTAACTTTTAAAAAAGGTCTTCCTATTTTTTAAAAGATGCCGTTAATACTTATGCAGTTATTTCTGGTATTATTCAAACGTAATAGCACTAATCTGCAATTCAAGCGTGACATAAAAACATTACAAACTGCTTTTATGATGTGCACGCCTACAAACAGCTGTCGCGGTGTAGCGGCTAGAGGCTCACCTGCGCATCCAAAGGATGTGGGTTCAGATCCTAACTAACTTCTTTTTCTTCGATATTGACCTTGCCTCCCAGGTCGACCCAGCATTAAATGGGAACTAGATAAAGTCCTGGGAAGTAAATGCGACCGGCATGTTGTTGAGCACATCACCCACCGAGTGCTGATTGGTCTATAAAATATCTAGCCCAGTATGCCCAATCTTACTGCTTAATTACTCCCACGAACTACAAGCAAAATAAAGAAATCGACCTCAGAGTTTCCTATTTGCCCATGATAAGCTGCAATTTCTAAAGCTATGATTAATCCTTAATGATCCAGTAGAATAATACAGCGCAAATGCAATGCTTAATGATCCGTAAATAAATAAAAGTTAATTCTTTATCGACTGCAAAGTTTTATCTCTAGATGCGCGTCCTTAAAACATAATCCTAGCCGAATCCGATTACTTGCGTCTGAAAGTGTCGATTACTGCCAACTGCCAATCACTGACATTTTACCATTTTTGAGGTGTAGGCGCGGGTGGAAAAGGGGGGAGGGGGTGGTCTTTGAGCCTAAGGATTTACTGCCGCAACATGCTAGTGCTGTCGACACGACTGTGCAGGTGAGGATTTAATTTTAGAAGAAAAAAACCAGCCTTACCGAGGATTCGAACCCGGGTCTCCCGCCTGAAAGTTCCGCGTTTTAATCGTTCGGCCAGCCGCTCCTAGTCGGTTACTAATCTCAAATGATTATCTTCCAAAGATTTTATCATTAGATCTGTTTTTCCGCCTCAGTTGTGACCAAGCGAGACATGTTGCAGGCTTTTGCTAGGTTCACACCAGGTGAACTAGACCAATGTAAACTAAGGAAAATGTATCACAATGAGGGTAAGTAAAGGTAAAGTCGGGAGATGTGAACCAGCGCCACTGCACACGGTCATAAACCATAAGTGCTCTGCCACCAGTACGGACCGCTGATAAGAATTGTCTGCCTGTGTTCCGTTCGCACGTAACTCTGAAGCTACAGCGACGTTCCTCCATTTACCCCAGAGTGTCGACTTCCTAGAGGCTGGGTGTACCCCGGGAACCTCCCGGTATCGAACACCAACCGTGGCTGCAGCGAGTCGCAGCTGGATTTGAAAACGAGCCTCTTATCGACTGCACTAACGCAATTAGATGACAACCAATAGGGCACCCGAGCAGAAAATAACTACATGTGAAATGGGCCTTCTCCTCAAAGTCCCTGGAAACACAAGAAGAGACAGGATTACGAACACCAGCATTAGAGAGACAGTCGGGAAAAGACCATCGCTGGATTATATTCACAGACAAAGAATGAAAAAGTTAAGCCATCTAGTGAGAATGCAGCCAGACCAATCTGCAGATGAGACTTTTTACAGCAGAACATTGGGAGGAACATAAGAGAAGACCAGGAAGAAGATGGATAAATGGTGTAGCAAAAACCTGCAAAAAGATGAAGAAAAAAAAAATTCATCACCCAAGCCACCCGAGAAGCGAAAGACAAATACAGAAAACCACGACGGTAGGCTATAACCTGGTATCTGTAAGCCGACACAGAAGCAGAAGGTAATTAGATTAATGCAAATTTGTGTTTATCTTTTTCTAGTGAAACTTGCTTCTTCTTCTTTTTCGTTTTCACCGGCTGTAAACTCCGACGGAAAGTTTTGGTTGTTCCACCACCTCTGGATTTTAGTCTCATTCCAGAACCTGAGTGTTGCGTGCACAATCGTTTAACAAATCTGATTTATATATATATATATATATTAGGGCTGTACCGAATATTTGCTTCGTATTCGCTTCGGGGCGGAATAGTGCACCTATTGACTATTCTGTATTCGGCCGTATAGTTGCGGTCGGGCCGAATACGAATAGTAGTTACCTTACACCTGCTTCTGTATACACGGCCCTAATACTGACAACATGGAACGATTGGTTTTGTTGAAAGCTAATGCAGATTTCATGCATTAACTAATATGTCAGTGAAAATGTCCAAGTTTAGTTACTACTTAATACTTTTTTTTTCATTCTAGTTATTAGTTAACACAGACTGACTGAAGAATGAGAAACATAAATGTTTTTAAATGTTTACTATTCTGTACGAATACTAACTAGACATGGAAAGAATATAAACTCCGGCCACATCCAAGTCGATAATATGAAAATCAAACGAACGGAAACATATAAGTACTTGGGTGCATACTTTAACTGCTCCAACATGCTGAGAGAAGAAATACAATCTAGAATACAATCTAGAAATAAAGTATACTATGCCCTTCAACATCTGCTAAAGTCAAAGTGTCAGTCTCGCAACACCAAAACCAAAATATATAAAACGTTAATAAGACCAGTCGTTTAATATGGCTCTGAAAATTGAAGCAGAAATAAAAGAGACGAGGCCTTATTACAGGTTTTCGAAAACAGTCTTACGACAAATCTTTTGACCCATCAAAGATGCTAACAGCGGAAAATGGACAATGAGAAGCAACAACGTAAGAGATAATCTGTTTAAATCACTTTTGATCACTGGCATCATGAGAGCTAACAGACTAAAATGGTTGGGGTATATTGAAAGAATGTCAGATGACAGAAAAGTAAAACTGTATACACCTGAGAAAGGAATGGGCGTAGACCACGAGGCAGACAAAAAAGAAGTTCGAGAGATAATGTCCAGTCAGACCTGCAAACAACTAGTGCCACAAATTGTGAAGATAAGGCCAGCCAGAGAGATTAATGGAGACGAGTGATATCTGCAGCAGTAAACCTCAAGAGCTCAGAATGCTAAAGAAGAAGATGACTATTCTGTGCTACTTTATGTGAAGTAAAAGTTCAGCGTACATTTGACATTATGAATGTTTTTTTCTTTTAGACACAATACACTATTCGTATTCGTATTCTGCCGAATAGTTGGTCCCGTTATTCGAATTCGGCCGAATAGTGAAAATCACTATTCGGTACAGCCCTAATATATATATATATATATATATATATATATATATATATATATATATATATATATATATATATATATATATATATATGTATAAGGATTCTTGGGTAATTGTCTCTCAGGCAGATGCACTGTGAGGAAGCCCCCAATTAGTCGACTCTTAAGACATGCTTGTTGTGGAGGCAGTAGGTCTGTGCTTGTTTTCTCCACAATGGGATCTCGAAACTTGCTACTGTTGAACTTTCTGGGATGCTGGAAATGTATATAGTAAAGACCCGTTTCAACAGATATTTCATTACAGGCACCAGGATGATTAGCAACCGTGTTCTCCCAGCTGTCAATGTCGATACAACCAACCTTCCATATAGGTGTTTTGTCTAATTGTTGATAAATAAATAAAAAAAATTGTGTGAAATCTTTGATTATCATATTTACAAGGTTACATAAAAATGAACAGAAGAAGAGGATCACATGAAGATCGCTACTTGTGGTATTCCGTCAAGTTGGCAATAGCCAAGTTTAACTGCGGATTTGGTAGAGATTTCTCTGTGCTTTCCCAATACCTCCCTTGTCACATATCACTCCTGTCGCGTGCCTAATGTAAGGATTTCTCCTTCAGAACCAACAGCACTCAGAAATAATTATGTTGAGTCGTTTGGCTCGTATTGGTCTAAGGGATTCCCCGTGGCCAATATACGCTCAACTTATCTCTGGAGTAGGGCAACTCAAGTATTGGCACTACAAAATATGTCAGTATATGAATACAATATTTCTAGGCACACTTGGCTGGACACCCCCACTACTTACTAAAGAAAGCCCCCAGGTTATGATAGTTCATTATCATAACCATGTTAACACATATAATGAAGATACATACACACACAACTGCTAAACACTTAAAAATGTGCAATAGAGACACCTAAGTCAGCCATGAAAATGAATGCACGTAATCAATATAAAATATATATATAATAATGAAACAAATGCCATATCTCCTAGGCTAGATCTCAGGATATCTTGTCAAAATCACAAAGATACTACACAGACAGAAGGTCCTAGAGATGACATCTTCTCATCATTGGGAAACATAGGAGCTGTGAGGAATAAAGCACATAAGGCATCAAACTGCACTTAGCCTCTTTCTGTCTATGATGCCTCCCTCAGCTCCAGATGATTCGACTGTCTTTGACTCTGGTAATTCTGCTCAACTGGATCAGGTAGTGAAAGAGTATTTCACCATAGAGGACACAGCAACTGTACCGGTATTCAGCGAGTCTCTCCCCCCAGTTAGGTCGCAACAGGGTATCTGCTACACCAAGCTCTTGCACTGGTAGGCTGTTTGAGTTATCTGTCCCCACATAGTGGTAATGTCAGAAACCTTCACAGGCGTTAGCTGGTGGGTAGTTGGTTGATAGTTGGTTTATGGTTGGTGGGTGTTGGTTGGACTCTGAAACTTCTGCCAGCTCCTCACAAAGGATTCATCCCAAGCATATGAAAAGTCCGAGACATTCCAGATTGCCTTATGAAAGTGAAATTATACAGGCATAGATTGACACGTCTGGACGCTTGGAACCGGCAAGAGAGAATCGCGCAAATTAAGCACTTCAAGCGTTGGTAAAAAAGGAGTTCCCAGTATACATGGGCAAGGAGTAAATCGGTTTTTAAGAAACCTCAAATAACTCCACTAATATTTATCCAATGGATATACATTTAAAAATGGAGTTAAGTCAAAGCAACCAGAAAATGTAGACATAATAATGTTGTCTAATAAAGACATATATATATAGATATAAGGGACTATATCTTTCCGGACGAGTCCAAGTTTGAATTTTTGCCGATTACAGGTAAGTCAAGTTACCAGTCTTACGGACTGATGCGTAATGGCTTATCATTCCACGACATACCTCTAGGATGACGTCACAGGACGTCAATATTTGCGAAAGTGGTAAGTGCAGGCTTCCAGGCTTTCTAATGCCTTTAACTACCCCAAAACATACTGAAACGGGCCTAACCCCAATCCACCTACGTCCCACAAGAGAGTGCAGCCTAGGTCCAACAACTGCATGCAGCCTAGGTCCCACGACTGCATGCAGCCTATCTACCACCCCCTTAATATTCCACTGTCTGCTGGGGAAGGTGGGGGGGGGGCCGAAGGATTTTGGGATCAATCAATCAGGTGCCGTCTCCACAATGAAGGTTGGCTGCAATGGATCTCCAACAAGCCCTGTCTCTTGCCCTTGATGTACACTCACTCATACTGCTGTTCGTCCATCTCTTGATGTTATCCTCCCACTTGTAACGCTATCTGCCTTTTGCTCGCCTACCTTGAACCTTTCCCTCTAAGAATTTAGGGATAGAACCCCTCCATTACAAGGTGCTTTCTTCTTCTCTTCTAAAAGCACTAATCAATACCCATGCGTTCATTTCTTTTGTTATTATAAAACGTCAGTATCAATTTGTAATCAAGGTTTCACAAACAGGCAATGCAAACTACTTTTATAAAGTGCACTCCTGCGAACTACAAGCAAAATAATGAAATCGAACTTGGCGTTTCCTACTTGCATATAACGAGCTGTAGTTTCTGAAGTTCTATTTAATGTGGAATCGATCAATTACAATATTGTGGCCATCAATGCCGGCGGAGCGCGGGTAAACAGCAGACGACAACTAGCAGACGACTTCCAGCAAATGTCCTTGATGACATTGTCACATTTGGCCAGGATTCTGTCTCAAAGGTCGTTTAAATGATTCCTGGAGCTTTAAACCTTAATGATAGAGTGACTATACGTCACGTTTTTACCGGGACAATCCAGTTTTTAGATGTGTCCAGGCCGTTCTGACTGACTGACTTTCTACCCCACCAGGACATCACTCAAGCGATAAACACTCGATGTCACAATGTGCCACCATGTGTATGAGGATCACCGTGGAGAGGTCCCAGAAACCGCGTTCAGCCTTTAGGCCATATTTATGGCCAGGCTATATTGCGGCAACTGGCAAAAGCCAGAGTAGGGCTTCAAATTACGACAAATTTCATCCTAAAAAGGATGGAAAGTTTAATCCAGGCCGTACACTAAAATTCACCATTTGTACTGTTTTATATAAATCTAGGAATTAGTTTAAAAAATTAGCATAAGGCTTACACTAAAATGGTTCGGTCACCTGGTCAGAATGGATCCAGCGTCACCGGTTGCGAGAAAATACAACATGAGGA
>CAJHNH020001441.1:125000-128040 GCA_905116865.2 Candidula unifasciata
GTAAAGGCGGCAGGCGTGGTGCTGACCATATCACCCACCAAGTGCCGATTGGTCTATAAAAATATAGGTCTAGCCCTGAATTCCCAACACTCTTAAAGGCGTGGGAATATAGACCTTTACTATGTGGACAATACACCTGAAGGGCTGGAAAAGGGTCCTCTGCTTGTTCAATAACGCAGTACCCGTCGCACTGGCTTATGGAACAGACAACAAAGGAAAAGGATGGGTTGAGGGGAGTCAAGAACTGACATCACAACACTAGGAGCATTCCAATGCGCGCTTCGTCCCCATCTTCAGCAGCCAACGCAAAGATCCAATACTGATGGACTTGTCATAGTCTGGTTAGATGGCCGTCTTGCCTCTGAGTATAGTAAGCCGGCCAGACCCTCTGGTTACACCCATGTGCCTCATTCTCTCCAGACAATAATAATCTTCTTTCTCTACTAATTTCATTGCTTGTTTCCAAAAGGCCTTGACCATATCTGCTTGTCATGTATCAATTCACCACCCAGTGGTGTAGATCCAGCCACTCCGTCTGACTGTTGATTACCCACCACGCCGGCATAACCTGGAGAAAAGATCCAAAGTATGCTCACTACCCGTGACCTTCCCAGTGAGGCTTGCCACTGTGCTCGAAGTATCCCTGTCTTCACCTTTCTCAGCATGCTTTCAGAGTCTGTTACAATTACGACATGTGTGTGCATCTTGTTCTCTAGCCACCGGAGAGTTGGAGTGCGGGTAAGGCTGAGAGCTCCTGTTATATTATAGTCGACCGGTTCACCTACTGGCTTGCCGGTAGACGACTTAATCGCTGGTCGGGAAAATATCTGGAACTGTCTCTTTTGATCGCATTAACACTGCAGAAGTCTTTTTTTATGTCCCTTGGTGACGTGCAGTGCTAAGGCATTTTGAATTGCACACATAGCCTAGTCACAGTTGTAACCTAAAGCTCTCCCTTCAGGGATGCTGGTTGGTGACGATTTGTTTCCTCCAGCAACGCACCTACCTAAGATACAGTTTTAGGTGAGCCCTTAAACTTTTCTGGGTGGGGGGGGGGGCGGAGCGGGCGAGGAGGGGCCCTCAAAGGGGTCATAGCCTCCAGGCTGCGGCGACTCTGCGCTTACCTAAAGAGCTGATAAATTGTGTTCGCATCTCTTTAGCAGTCGCTAGTTTTCACCGGCCTAGAGAAGGACGCAGAAATATGTGTACATAGACATGTTCCACGAAAGTAGGTTAGAGTGGTACTAAACATATCACCTGCCGACTATCGATTGGACTAAATGTATGTAGATGACATCCTGTACATTTTATGTATCATGGAGAGAAAGCTGATTGTCTACATGCAGTCAGCAGACTATGATGATAAAATGAGCTCGAGCTTAATCGTTGTGTGCACAGAGACCGAGCCAAAGGTAAAAACCTGGTGCATTAAAGTAGATGCTCTCACCTTTAACCTTTAACCTTTTAGATGACATCATTTACATTATATGTATCATGGAGCGAAAGCTGATCATCTGAATGCCGTCAGCAGACTTTGATTATAAACCAACGGTATCCTGTACTGTACATTATTCAGCGTCCGTGGCTAAGACGTTGCGAACACGCTTCGTAGTGCAGGGGTACTGTTTTCGATCCCAGCTGCTGATGATTTGTCTTGCGTTGGTTTCGACAGTGGTACCGAGAGCTGACTATTCAGAGAGCAGTGGCAAACTACTGGACGTAAAATTAGACTACAAAAATCACAACAGCCAAAATATTCTAGAGGTGGTTCGGCAGCGACCTGTAAAGGATGCGCAACTAGCCGTACTATATATCAGTGTTCCTCAAACCATGGTTTGTGGTCCTCTGGTGGCCGTGGAAAAGTCCAGGCAGCCCGCCAAAAATGTCTGCCTAATCATGTAACGCGGTAGAATATGTAGTTCTCCAACTCCCCCCCCCCCCCCACACACACACACACACACAATTGCAGTCTGGAGGATTAAATCTTTCAGTCCCAAACAACGCATAGTGTATGATGAAACCCCCATAGTAAGTCTCAGCCATTGAGCAATGTGCTCTCCTACGTTTTAATTGTGGTCAGGAAATATAAGGAAATCTGGCAACCAAAGTTGCTATATGATCTATGTCCAGCCTTATATTTGGTTCCATAATTTGTTGCTAGAGTAGGCACTGGCTGCAACATTTTCTGGTACTGAAAGAGTTAACACCTCCAGGATAAGAATCCGACAGACGCAATTGATATTCAACATTACCAGTCAACATTTTAAGTCTCTAGTCGAAAACTCTGAAAACCTTGACAAATAAAAGCTGATCGCGTTGTCTTCTGATGTCTGTCTTAAGTGCAGACATTGTCTGAGTTTTAGATATTACTTAAAATCGAATAAGTGTTCTTGATTACAGGGTTTTGTCTATCCAAATTAACGCTTCAGCCACATGTATTAGATATTCTAAACCTCCAAGTAGCAGCAGATTTCACATTCTTCTAAAACTGTAATTTTGTGACATCAGATTTGACAGATAAACTGCCATCTTCTTTTGTATTTGTTTTTATGTTTTGTGAGCACAACATGGACGACCGGGCCACCTACAGACTCGCCGGCAGACGACTTCGTCGCCAGTCGGGACAGTATTTATGTCTGTCTCCTTTGATCGCGTCAATACTGCAGGAGTCTTTTTTAGGGCTCTGGGTGGCGTGCAATCCTAAGCCATTTTATGTGGCGCACATAACCTGATCACAGGTATAACCTAAAGCTCCACAGTCAGGGATGCTGGTTGAACGTTTGAACGTGACGAATGTTTTTTTCTCTCTCTCTAAATCATAAATGGTTGGTTTTGTTAGCAGTCAGGTGGACCGCGAAAAAATGTTCCCCGTTTTATTGGGCCACATGTGTTAAGAAGTTGAGAAACACTGCGTGACTACATAACCAAGACCGTCTTGATCTGACGGGCATGCTGCTGACGTCACCAAACCGGCTAATGATACGTTGAGTTTTCACTTTGACAGACTAGTTTTCCGCTGTGTTCTAGGAATAGGCTTGAG
>CAJHNH020001441.1:140406-151252 GCA_905116865.2 Candidula unifasciata
GTCGCTTTTATGTTTTATGTTACTCTGCTTGGACACTTGAGTGGCAAGTAACAGTTCTCCGCGACTGACCAATGGTCAGTGTAAGTTTCGAAATAAGAATAGACCCACCCCCTCCCTAACAAGAATGTCATTAAATACGAGGAAATTGTGATTTTTTTAAAAGTCAGAGCGCATCTGCCTAAGCAACAAGGAACCAACAGTCTGCATACATGTAAGCTACATCTCTGAAACGGATGTGCATGCAAAATTCAAGTTCTGGAGCAAGACTAAAGTCCAGAAGTGGACGAATAACCATAATTTTTCGTCGGAGTTTACAGCCGGTGACCTCTAAGAAAAACAAGAAGGGTTTCTTGGACAGCCGTTTTACCAAAAACACACAAATAAACTCTTGTTCAGGCTGCAGTAAGAGAGTCGCGGTGTGGGAGAGATTATTGGACTTTACTACGTAATACTCTCAACAGACAGCTGCGAGTGCACTGTATTTACTCCTCATTGCGGAAAAGGCACACAGTTGTTTCTTCAGTGTACCTCGAAAGAAACAACTATAGTATACCTCAAAAATATCATAAAACAGCCCGCCTAAACATCAGTGTTATAAAAGACTCAACAGTCGCCTAGTGGATGGTGAACTATCATACGCACAGCCATAACACTGTTCGTGGGTTAATTCTACGTAATAATTTTCAAACTGTGGCAACAGGTGTTCCGGAGCCTTGGTGACCGGTGGTTCTCAGTGTATCTACAAAGCACACCTTGTTGTTGTCAGAGTATTCGTAAAGTACACACAGTAAAGTGCAGTGAGATTGTAAAGGATACCCGATTGCTCTCTGTGCATTCAAGAACATCAAATAGTGCTCAATGTGTTTATAAAGAACACCAAATAGTACTTAGTGTGTACACAAAGAACAACACATAGTGCTCAGTGTGTACATAAAGAACACCAAATAGTGCTCAGTGTGCACATAAAGAACACCAAATAGTACTTAGTGTGTACACAAAGAACAACACATAGTGCTCAGTGTGCACATAAAGAACACCAAATAGTGCTCAGTGTGCACATAAAGAACACCAAATAGTGCTCAGTGTGCACATAAAGAACACCAAATAGTGCTCAGTGTGCACATAAAGAACACCAAATAGTGCTCAGTGTGCACATAAAGAACACCAAATAGTACTTAGTGTGCACATAAAGAAAACCAAATAGTACTTAGTGTGTACACAAAGAACAACACATAGTGCTCAGTGTGTACATAAAGAACACCAAATAGTGCTCAGTGTGCACATAAAGAACACCAAATAGTGCTCAGTGTGCACATAAAGAACACCAAATAGTGCTCAGTGCATTTAAAAAGGACATCACATGTACTTAGGTGCTCTGCTGGGGTGGGGGGGGGATCGTCACGTTCAAACAGCGTCCCTAAAGGGGGAGCTTCAGGTTATAATTGTGACTAGGATATGTACACCATATCAAATAGCTTGGCATGGCACGCCACAAAAAGCCCTGAAAAGGACGCATGCTGTGTTGCTGCGATGAAAGGAGACAGACCCAAATACGGTCTCGACTGTCGACGAAGTCCTCTACCGGCAAGCCAACAGGCGACCAGTCGTTTACGTGGGACATCATATAGTGTTTAGTGTATTTAAAAAAGACATCACATAGTAGTCAGTGTATTCAGACAAGCACACAATAGTGTTCAGTGCATTCATGAGAGACAAGGAACCATCAGTCTGCACACAAATGAGTAAGATCTATCAAACGGATGTACATGCAACTCTCAAGTTCTGAAACAGGACTGCAGTCCAGAAGTAGACGAACAACCTGAACTTTTCGCCGCGATTTACAGGTGGTGTACGTGAAGAGGAAGAAGAAGAAGAAGAAGAAGAAGAAGAAGAAGAAGAAGAAGAAGAAGAAGAAGAAGAAGAAGAAGAAGAAGAAGAAGAAGAAGAAGAAGAAGAAGAAGAAGAAGAAGAAGAAGAAGAAGAAGACGAAAAAGAAGAAGAAGAAGAAGAAGAAAAAGAAGAAGAAGAAGAAGAAGAAGAAGAAGAAGAAGAAGAAGAAGAAGAAGAAGAAGAAGAAGAAGAAGAAGAAGAAGAAGAAGAAGAAGAAGAAGAAGAAGAAGAAGAAGAAGAAGAAGAAGAAGAAGAAGAAGAAGAAGAAGAAGAAGGAAAAGAAGAAGAAGAAGAAGTATTTAGGTTAGTCATAAAGTATGCCGGACAGTGCCTGTGTGGTGACTCTTCTAGCTTCTATTTAGGAGGAGTCGCCGTGGTGTAGCGGCTAGACGCTCGCGTGTAGATCGGAAGGTCGTGGGTTCGCCTTCTGGCGGAGCCGGACTTTTTTCAAAAAAGACCTTGACTCCCAGGTCGACCCAGCCTTGAGTGGGTACCAGGTGCAGTCCTGAGAAGTAAAGGTGGTCAGCGTAATGCTGACCACATCATTCATCTTGTGCCGATCGGTCTATAAAAATAAAGGTCTAGCCCTATATGCCCTATACGCCAAAGGGCGTGAAAAGGGACCTTTACTTTAATTCTATTGAGGATGTGCCCAGCATAGAGCCACGGTCGTTGACTTAATGCTGTTGATAGAAGTACTTGTACGTATAGTTAGTTCCCTGATATCAGGTCGACAGTTAGCAGTATCCTGCATCGTCTGACAAATTCTTATCTCAGTGTTTACTATCTCTCCTATCTCAAGCCAGTGATGAAAGTCCTGCCTTTGTTCTACACCACGCATTTTCGGATAAGAACAGGAAACCACAGACTTATCTGGTACATGCACATAATGAAATCTTCACAATCTGAAATGTATTTCTACCAAACGCACTCACTCGAAACACCCGAATACATGCTGTAGACACTGCTACTCTACAGTAAAATCTGCGAAAAATCACATGGTCAGAGAAAGTGGCGTTTGGAGACTATTTTTGTAGCTGTGCTTGCCATGCGGCCCTAAATACTCAAGGCTCTTTTCCCTATATTGCCCCTAATAAGTGGGAAGATAAGAACATGTAGGACAGTTTACGCAACATCTGCCTGTGTCTACAACTAGCATATCTGTCAGCATGTAGATTTACTGAATCTGTGTGTATCTGTTTATGCATATATATATATATCTATCTCTCTCTCTCTCTCTCTTTCTTTCTCTTTCTCTCTCTCTCTGTCTCTCTCTCTCTCTCTCTCTGTGTCTCTCTCTCTCTTTCTCTCTCTTTCTTTCTCTCTCTCTTTCTCTCTCTTTCTCTCTCTCTCTCTCTGTGTGTGTGTGAGTGTGTGTGTGTATGTGTGGCATTTTCTATTATTTGTTTAAAAAAACGCATAAGAAAAGACGCTGCCATTGCATAGGACACATTTAAAACACACACACACACACATACACACACAGGAGAACAATATAATTAGAATGTATTTCCACTGCAATCCACAGGGGTATAGAAATAAAGGCAGATGAATAAATAGAGAAGAGAGCTTGTGGGTGATTTTAAAACGATGGGAAGGACATATGGTGAGTTACTTGCAAAGGATAGCACGATTTGCCGCGAGTTGATTGAAGGGTTGAGCTCCATTGGGGTACAGAGGGCAGAATAAGAAGAAGAGGAAGAATTAAATTCTTTAAGAGCCACGAAAGCCCGATTGTTGGACGCTTGCCTTCTGTCTGAAGATACTGGTCAACCCAAGATAAAATGGATACAGTAAATGCTATGGGAAATAACGACTGAAACATGTTGATCATAACCCTCTTGAATAAAGAAAAAACACTGTCCAATCCGAACACTTGAGCACATACATACACCTCAGAGAAATGGGAAGGAAAGAGGACTTTGGGAGCAGTGAATCCACATCACTCGCCAGAATGGTAGACTTGGGAATTAAGATCGGCATAGCAAAAAACGAGACGCACACCAGACACACCAGAAGACTTGTTCATCAACATAGAACTGGTGCTATTAGCTATCGGACGTTGGGGTTCATACTGAGGGGAGAATCTGAGCACCTACGGACATGTTCGGAGTGCAATGATGTTAACCCAACTAACTAACTAACTAACTAACTAACTAACTAACTAACTAACTAACTAACTAACTAACTAACTAACTAACTAACTAACTAACTAACTAACTAACTAACTAACTAACTAACTAACTTATTAACTAACTAACTCACTAACTAACTCTTTTTTGTGTGTGTGTTCTCCATTCGTACATGCGTTCCCAGTGACTCAGTGGGTATGTTCAGGAAGATGAATATGGGCTGGGTACGAAGACAGTGGTTGGTCCCTCTAAAGCTGACACGGATCTGTTTTAATGTTGTGCTAGGTTACTCAGGAGTGCAAGAATATAAACACGCTGATAGGCTTGCAGGTTAGGCTGCTATGAAAGGCGGACAAGCCATTGGCCAGGCAGATATTTTGAAGGCTCTACGAGAAGTAATACATTAGCCAGAATCAAGTTAAGACTGTGAATCTGCAACCCTGACCAGGCTGCAAGAAAAGCAATTTAAAAGGGGTGTGGCCAGACAAGAGCACTAAAAATGGACAAGAAGCAGACACACGACTGGTGTTGTCAGCCGCTTCACGCTACAGGAGTGACAGAGGAGGGGATCCGGGCTCTTATAGACTGAATGGTTCGATGTTTAATGAGGATAGTCTGTCGACTTACTAAATAACTAAGTAATCTGGCTAACTAACTGATTAACTAACTAACTAACTAAGTAACTAAGTAACTAAATAACTGACTGACTGACTAACTAACTAACTAACTAACTAACTAACCAGCTAACTAACTAACTAACTAACTAACTAACTAACTAACTAACTAACTAACTAACTAACTAACTAACTAACTAACTAACTAACTAACTAACTAACTAACTAACTAACTAACTAGCTAACTAACTAACTAACTAACTAACTAACTAACTAACTAACTAACTAACTAACTAACTAACTAACTAACTAACTAACTAATTAACTAACTAATTAAATAACTAATTAAATAACTAATTAACTAACTAACTAACTAACTAACTAACTAACTAACTAACTAACTAACTAACTAACTAACTAACTAACTAACTAACTAACTAACTAACTAACTAACTAACTAACTAACTAACTAGCTAGCTAGCTAACTAGCTAACTAACTTACTAGCTAACCAGCTAACTAGCTAACCAGCTAACTAACAAATCACCCAACTAGCTCACTAGCTAACTAACTAGCTGAGTAGCTAACTAACTAACTAACATGCTAAAGACCTGTCACCTAGAGCTAAAGCCGGCGAGAAAATCCATGACCAGAGGAAAGAGGCATCCTGGATAAACTTTGAGGAAGCCCTAGAGACTTGCTGCTGGGGTGCCGGTTTATGGAGGCAAAATAATAATTGCTACAGAGAACAAGTGTTTACAGGGCACAAGACAATATGCTCATTTAGCAGTGTCATGTCAATGCTTCGAAAACGCAGCGGGATGGATTTTAAAATAAACTGACGTTCGATTCCAGATCGATCTAGCTAAAACTGGGTGCTATGTAATTTCCTGGGAAGTAAAGGCAGCCGGCTCAATGTTGCCCACATCACCCATCACTGGTTTATTAAAAGACTTCCGGTTAAAATGGACGCTAGACAGCGGCGCTGTTCGGAGCAGGGGCAAATGTTTTTGCTTCTGCCGGACGGTGGCCGATGTATTTCTGCTCCATTTGTAGACTGGATATAGTTTCGTCGCCCAGCTTCTGAGTTGAATGCATGGCGTGATACTGTGAGCTGCGGATTGCATTTGGAATGTTTTTTCGACTGTGACCAACGTGGTGGTGTAAATTGTAGATTCAGAAAATGGCGCGATGCCTGTCGTGCAATGCTGGCGGGGCCCGTATTAAAATTGATCGCGTTGGCAACTGCTGATCTGTTGGCGACAAGTTCTGCTATCATCAATGATGAACTGAATTTCTAATGTTGGACTGTTTGTGTTAGCACTTCGGATGGCTACCATATGCTTTAATGCGAGTGTATGCTAGATATGCTGAGACAGCAGTCTGTCAATCTTTCCACAAGGGACTGTGATAAACATTTTGGGTGTTTTTCGCTGGCACAGGAGCGGAGCAAAGATGGGGCGACCCATTGCTATGAAGCTGAAACTAAGTCTACAAGACTACCAGACTTCCAGACATTTAAAAAAAAAAAGTCTAGTACTATATACACCCGAAACGTATGTTGACAAGAGAGGCCAAAGCTGCCCGACTTGATTCTATCTATGACATAATATCCAGAAACCATGAGTTCTTAACCCTTAGGCTCGGTACTGTGGGTATCGCAACCCTTCGGCCTTGATTCCATGATATTTACTGTAAATCTGGGAGAAATGTGGCTTTTTCTGTCTACTCCCGGGCGTGAACCCGGACCACAAGGAGTTCGTCACCCGGTCGTCGCAAAGTCAGGTTTAGCCAACTACGCTAGAGATCCGGGCATCTATGACATTAAGCTGATTGCACATGATAAAACGAAATAAAGGAAAAGATTGTGCACCCTATGTGACACATAATAACACAACAGGTTATCGAAGGAATTAATATATCCAAAGGCATGAAATATATAATTTATGTTTTATGTGATATATAAATTACCACCCTGTTTACAGTTTGTCTTTTTTAAAATTTTGTTTGAATATTACAGCTGATATCATTCTAGTAATTTTCTTCTTTCCTCTTCCTTCCCATTCACCTATGCCTTGTTTTCTTTTACCTCACCTCCTCAATCTTCTTTGCTCCTTCTTTGTTCATGTGACATTTTTATATATGTATAAATGCGTTTGAGGTTTGAACAGCGGATCAACATCATGGCATACAGGTAGTAACCCATAAGTGCTTTGTTCTTCTTCTAACTCAAGCCTGAGTCCGATGAAGCTCAGCACAGTGAACAGGCTCTGTAGCACCGGCGAAGATCCTGAAATACTCTGGGCAGATTTTAAATTCCAAATTTTGCCTGGGCTACTCTTTTCGATTACCAACTGCCAAGGGAGGTTTTTTTTAACGTGCGCAACAATACACACGAGCGTTCGATCTCACTACCCAGAGACTAGGGGGAATAACTAGAAGTCCAAATCCACGTGAAAAAAATTCCAGTCCTTTCCGGCGATTGAACCCGGAACCTCTAGCACTTGAGGCGGACACCATTGCTCGAGACCGCGAAGCCCCTTATTATATGTGTATAAATGTCCTTTTACACCAGATGCTATACGCAGCTAGACCGATTTGTGTGTGTCTGTGTATGGGCGGAAGTTCAAGGACATCTGACAAGTAGATTCTTCTGCAGAATTAAAAAAATGTTCAATAAATTAGATATGATGAATAATGTATTTTAAAACACAACAATACTCCAAGAGCCGAGAAAAACAGCGATGTTGAAGATTTATTTGTGTTGAAGATAGATTTGTGTTTAGGTCAACACGTTTATAAAATAAGTGAAAAATAGCAAAATTGTCATCAAGAGATATACAAAATACCCCACTTACCGCCTCTCTTCGACGCATACGACATTTGCAGCATTGACTCATTCACACAAGCAAACACTTTCAAATGTAGGCACTGAACTATCCCGTGTTCAACTAAAAGCCTAAATATATTTAAAAAAAAACAAGTAACAGCCTCGAGACTAGACCGAACTGCTAACAACAGCTGCGGCAGCTATATGTGTGTTGAATTATATGTACTAGGGGTTTGCAAGTTGCCAGCTGGTGGAGCCTGCTGGTAGATTTAATATATAACCAGGGAGATGCGGTTTATTTACTGTGTGAATTAGTTGTACTCGTTCTTTCGATAAATGATCCAGTGTTGGTCGTCACACGTTTTGAATAATGGCTGATTGCACAGTGTGAATGGGGAAAATGTTGATAGCAAAGAAATAACGTCATTGTTGATGAAAGTTGTTGGGAGTTATTATCTTTCTCCTGGTCTCTCTCTCTCTCTCTCTCTCTCTCTCTCTCTCTCTCTCTCTTTCTCTTTCTCTCTTTCTTTCTCTCTCTTTCTCTGGCACGCTCTCTCTCTGGCACGCTCTCTTTTTGGCACGCTCTCTCTCTGGCACGCTGTCTCTATATAAATATATACCTCTCTTCACACACGCGCGCGCATATATATATATCTTCTTTTCGTTTGTGAAGTGACCTAATTAATTTGTGTCTGTTTTCGGCGAAGCTGCGATATTTGAGCAATTCGGCCTAAACATCCGACCTTATCGGACATTTGTTCACCAGATTAGCCTTCCCAGTTGGTTTTATGGTACATGATGTAGCCTCATTTGTGTGGCGTCCTCTCTGTTACATTATCTACAGCTGCTGCCTCTAGATAATCCTACTAGAGCAACCTCGTGTGGATGGTTGTCTCTCAAGGAAATGCTTGGGCAGATCATGGGCAGATCATTGGTATTACACGTCATCAAGAAAGGTGAAAAAAAAAAAAAAACGTCAAGTCGAGCGATGTGAACTAGAGTCACTGCACACGGTTATAAACCACAAGTGCTCTGCAACCAGTACGGACAGCTAATGAGAAACTGTCCACCAGTTTCGCTGTCCGCACGCAACTCCGTAGCTACAGCGACGTTCCTCCATTTACCCCAGAGTGTTAACTCTGGTACCCATTACCTAGAGACTTGGTGAACCCCGGGAACCGCTCGGTTTCGAACACAAGTCGTGTGTTGCATCGAGTCGCAGCTGGACTTAAAAATTAGTCTCCTATTGACTGCGCTAACGTTGCCCTTAAAGTGAGGCTTTCATAAATGCAGAGCTGACGTATGATGCTCTGCTTTGATCCTGGTCTCAACCATGGAATGGTCACGTCCTGCACATGACTTCTTATATCCACATCCGCCCGGCTCTCTAGCGTATTCGGCTAAACCGGACTGCGCGATGATAGTGTGAAGAACTCCTTGTGGTTTGGGTTCACTCCCAGGGGTAGGCAGAAAAGCAACATGCTTTCATTTCAGTGGTTTCCAGGGTAAAGACATTATAGTTTAACTGTTCTCAGATTTTCTCAGCGTGTGTCTTATCAAACGCCAGCGTCTTTTCTTCATCTCTTGATCCACTGGAACTTGTTTGGTTCTCTCCCAAAACTCAACGTAAGCGATTCTAACAGATCATATAATTCCATCTACACTGCGCTGACCCCAGTTACTGAATGTTTGTTGTTTCTTAGTCACTGTTGTGGTTCTGCATTTTTCCTCCTAGCCTTCTTGCCAACAACAAGGCAGAAAACAGAAGAAGAAGAAGAAGAAGAAGAAGAAGAAGAAGAAGAAGAAGAAGAAGAAGAAGAAGAAGAAGAAGAAGAAGAAGAAGAAAACAAGAAGAAAAAAGAAATAAAGAAGCAAAAAAAATCAGCGACTCAAAATACAACCTGGCTGACTGACTGCCCCGACAGCACCAGACTGCAACGCCATTGAAAACAACTATTATGGCAGTCTTGTTTTGGGTAGTTTTGTTGATGTTAATATCGACCCAGCGACACTGAAGTTCCTCGCCCTTTGACCTACAACCGTGGAGTGATACTTGCATGTGTTTATAATCTCTCGCTTTGCTTCGTGCATGATTTTGTAAATATCTAGTGCTTAGAGACATTAATGAGTGAAAAGTTATGTTGCAGCTGATGAGACAGTGTTTTATAGAAGAATCAGGATCAAATGAATCACTGACAGTTGGTCAACTAGTAACGACTTTTTTGGAAGCCTCGGAGATGTGGTTTTAAAGACGAATGATAAGAATACCCTGGATACACACACACACACACATACACACACACACACACACACACATATATATACACACACTCACACACACACACACGCACGTACGCACGCACACACAACAGTTAAGAAGATGTCTTGAAAAAAACTGACTCACAAAGTGAAATGAATGCCCACATCAGAAAGAGACAATCTACATTCTGTGGTCATGTGATGAGAACGAGAAAACTGGAGTGCATCTTGACTAGGGATGCACCGAATATTCGCTTCGTATTTGCTTCAGGGCCGAATAGTGGACCTAATAACTATTCGGTATTCGGCCGAATAGTTGCGGTCGGGCCGAATACGAATAGTGATTACCTTACACCCGTTCCTGGACTGGTGGAAAATAAACATATCAAGATTTCCCACCTTGGTTCATACTGTCCAGGGTTATCTCTGTGCACCACCTACGAGCGTACCTAGTAAACGTCTGTTTAGTACAGCTGGAAATACCTTCGGTGAGAAAAGAAGCTGCCTTAATGCTGACAACATGGAACGATTTTTTGTGTGTGGAAAGCTAATGCCGCTTTCATGGATTAATTAAGCTGTCAGTGACAATTTACAAGTTTAGTTACTTGTTATAAAACTAAGAATACTTTCACTCCTATGTATTAGTTACCACAGACTGACTGACTGAAGAATGCAAAACATGAAAAGTGTTTAAATGTTTACTATTCTGTACTACATTGTGTGAAGTAAAATATCAGCGTACATTTGACATTATGGATGTTTTCTTTTTGGATCTATTTTATACACGAAAGTGGAAGAATGGGCCTCAGCGTGAATAGTGGGAAAACAGAAGTAATAGTGGTACCAAAGAAAATAATTACTCCTAAATGTGTAATAAAAGCTAATGGTTTTATTTTAGGAAAAGTACGGAAATTTAAGTATCTTGGCACACGGATAACATCAGATGGAAGATGCATTACTGAAATAAGAATCAGAATAGGACAGGCAAAAACTGCATTTTATAAAATGAAGAACATCTTATGCAATATAGCTTTGTCATTGAAGGTTAGAAACATAATTCTTGCTTGCTACATACATCCAGTGTTAACATATGGCTGTGTGTCCTGGACAATCGGTAGGCAGG
>CAJHNH020001441.1:152587-169055 GCA_905116865.2 Candidula unifasciata
TACTACTGTCGAAACCAACGCAAAACGAACCGTCTGCAGCTGGGATCGAACCCGACATCCCGGCATTACGAAGCACGTTCTCTACACATAAGCCACATACATGCTTGTATCTCACTATAAAAGTGTATTTTTGGGAGTCGACGGTCTTGCAAACGGATGAGGTGACCTGCCCATCCAGTCTATGACAACGTCGTGATGGTATAGATGTTCTTTTTCTTCTTCTACTTTATCTACATACTTAGTTCCATGCCCTTATTGTCCTAGATCAGTGCCTCTTAACTTTTCTAATGCCGCATCCTTTCAATAGGTCCCTCATGTTGTGGCGACCCCCTACCCACCCAAACAATTATTTGCCTCCATAACTTCAATGAATGTGTGTTTTCCGATGGTCTAAGGCGACCCCAATGAAAGGACCGTTAGACCCCAAAAAGGGTCACGACTAACAGGTTGAGAACAGCTGTCAGATCCTTTCAGACAGGTACTAGGCTTATAAGTCACCTCTAAACTCACGTAAAATCAAGAAGTTTTATGATGGATAAAAAAAAAAGGTGGTCCTTGTCACTTTGGAAGGACAAAAAACATATTTTATCCCATATCATAATGTGTAATAAATCAGTGTAAAGTTAAAAAAAAATTGAGTCTGCATAGAAACAAACTAGATTTATGCAACGGATACAGCAAAACTCCAGTTCTGGAACAAACCACAGAAGTAGACGAACAGCCAGGGCTTTCTGTCGGAGTATACAGCAAGTGGACGCAAGAAACAGAGAAGAAGAATGAGGTAGAAGTGCCCGACAGGTGAGCTGCCCACAGTGGAAATAGGGCCTGGAGTATTTCGGGAACTACACTCAGTACAGTGATGTCGAACTTTTCAACCTCAAACACGCGACCATGTACCAGCTTAGACACTAAAATACCAAGTTGTTCACCGCGACATTCATCGATTCAGTTAGCAACTTTGGCTAGTATAATTAAGTCATGATTAAACAGAAGGCAGACACATATTCAAGAAAGTAGAGTCAACAAGCAAACGTGCAAATTCTCTGGCTAGCCGAAATAGCTATTGCCGAGAATCGATTGGCCAAACAAATGCTGGCTTATTGATCTCAGTACGGTAATTATGAGCTTTTCAATATAAAGGTTGCGCAGGTGGCCATGGTTGTGTTATGTGCACTATTCTGTGAAAACTTAATGACGTGAAACAATCTGCGAAGTAATAATACGATTGCTGACATAATGAAATAGTGTATTTGTCTGTGTTTACGTGATTATTGTATCCCCCCCCCCCCCCCAATCTCCTTCCCTTTTTTCCCCTCATATCATTAATATGTAACAAGTTGTTATTGCGAAAGAACAAGAGAAATTATAAACCCCAGTTTTATCCCTCAGATCTTTTTTTTTTTATTTAAGAATGGGCGCATTTACACTAAACAAACAAATGTTACCGTCGTATATTTTACTATTTTAGCTGTTTAGCAGTCCATCGCTGCATCCCTCAGTTTTCTGTAAACACAATATCAGCAAAGTCCGCAGTTTTTAAAATTTTAAGGTATAAGGCAGAGGGTATTAACTTTATTGGACACGAATTTAATCCATGTAACTGAGTCTACATATTTCTCAGACATAGTGAATCGTGGACATTTGGCCAATTAGTCTTCTTTCTTCTTCTTCTTCTTCTTCTTCTTCTTCTTCTTCTTCTTCTTCTTCTTCTTCTTCTTCTTCTTCTTCTTCTTCTTCTTCTTCTTCTTCTTCTTCTTCTTCTTCTTCTTCTTCTTCTTCTTCTTCTTCTTCTTCTTCTTCCTTCTTCTTCTTCTTCTTCTTCTTCTTCTTCTTCTTCTTCTTCTTCTTCTTCTTCTCTTCTTCTTCTTCTTCTTCTTCTTCTTCTTTTTCTTCTTTGTGGCGTGACGCGTGGTTTAAATGTTTATGTTGTTGAGTAGGGATCTTCCTTTCAACACATTCTCTCCACTAGATACACCGAACTAAAATCTGAGCTATGTTGCTCTCAGACAAAGTCCTGGATATCCAAGAAAACAGCCATATTGGCTCGTTAAGTATATTAACATTAGCTGAACTTGGTACCCACAAGAGAAGGCAAGGAATTTTAGATGTCTATCATACTTAATGTTAATGAATTATTAGACAGGGCAAGTGATTCCTCCGTCATCTACCTTCTCCCGGTGTTATTATTAATAATTAAAGAATTATTATATTATTTGAGCCCCCACCAAATGGTAATCTATCTTAACAGTTTAATTAAACATGTAAGAACAGACATTTGGAATTTAACAAACTATGTAGTTTAAAACTTGACATACAGCTTTATTTACTACAATGAAATTCCCAGTTTGTTGATTTACACAAACAGTGACTGGTTAACTTGATGATGGTGGTAAGCTTCAGCGAGAAAAACAGCTCGGGGGTTAGAGTGGTATGATAATGATGATAATAGGTTAACATAAAGGGGTTAACTCAACTTATAAGCCTCTGACAGCCGTGAGGAACTGTCAAGCTTGTCCAACTCTTCCTTGCCTGTTGTCTGCCTGTTTCAGCTTATTCTCCACTTCATCCTCCACCTCGTTCTCCACCTCGTTCTCCACCTCGTCCTCCACCTCGTCCCCAGCTGGCCGAGTCTAACACAATGTAGGCTACTTCATGGACTGATCGTCACATGGGCGCTGTAATCATGGAAACAAAACACATACGTGTAGTATCTTCTTACACTTACATGTATCAATTAATACAACTATAATAATAAGATATAGCCCATCACTCCTCCTCATATTCCACATCCTCTCCAGTCTAGTCTGAAGGTCTTTTGTCTTACATGGGCGTCACATATCCTGCCTTCCCTCTTCATGCTATGTCATGATAGTTGACTTTCTAAGTCTGTTGTCCGTCATCACTCAGACTTCCAACAACTGGCTGACATAGATTTGACATACACATGTGGCGCAGGTTATGTGCTGAAAACGCAAACAATTTATATGTGCACGCTGTCCTGAATATTATCTTTCAGTGACAGTGAATTCTATACACCCATCATTCTTCCCCTGAGGTTATAAATCCCCTGTTCAGGTGAACACATTAAGTGAGCACATGGTGGGCACACAAAACGTAGCAACATCCCTGCACATATTTGGGCATCATTTCCCACAGTCCAAACTCATATTTTGGCTGATCGTGAAAACAATATAATTACATTTCATTATAGCAAACGTCATTGTTCACATCTTATTTTATACACATGAAAACATACAATGAAAAACATGTGACACAAACATACAAGAAATAGGAATAGTTTAGCAGTTCCCTAACTGAGATACTGAACATTCACAAAGAACTATTTCAAGCAGAATGTGCAGACAAATTAGGAAAAGGTAGTATAGACTAAAAGCTTAACTCCCTAACCTAAGTATACAAGATTAAAATTAATATTTTCTCTTACCTGGGAACTTTCCATTAATCGCCAAAACAGAATGCGACCGTAAAATTTACAATTTAAATCCGTGCGGTTTAAAGCAATATTAGGATAAAGCGCAGAGTAAATATAATTCTGTCTCTTTAGAACCAGAAGAACTTATTACAAGTACTAACTTCTGGAATCACTGAGATCGTCTCGTGACATTCTTCTTCTTCTTCTTCTTCTTCTTCTTCTTCTTCTTCTTCTTCTTCTTCTTCTTCTTCTTCTTCTTCTTCTTCTTCTTCTTCTTCTTCTTCTTCTTCTTCTTCTTCTTCTCTGCTTCTTCTTCTTCTTTTTCTTCTTCTTCTTCTTCTTCTTCTTCTTCTTCTTCTTCTTCTTCTTCTTCTTCTTCTTCTTCTTCTTCTTCTTCTTCTTCTTCTTCTTCTTCTTCTTCTTCTTCTTCTTCTTCTTCTTCTTCTTCTTCTTCTTCTTCTTCTTCTTTTTCTTCTTCTTCTTTTTATTCTGCCTTTCTATTCCCCAAAGGAGCAAAAACTCCTCAACAAACTCACGCCACGTCGTTCTGTCTTTGCCTATCGATTGCAGCTCTTATGTCCTCCCACATTTTTTAACTTTGTTCTTTAGCTCCGTTCGAAACATGTTTTCAATTTTTTAAATTTGTATGCTACTGTGTGTTCCAGTTCTTGTTATATTGATCTCAGATTTTCTCAACGTGTGTCTTATCCAACGTCAGCGTCTTTTCTTCACCTCTTGGTTCACTGTTTAACTCTCTCCCCAAATGATTTAATGATACAATTTAATGGTATGACCAAGCATGCAGGAATGGAAAATACATTCGCATAGGGCCACAAAGTCACTAAAGCATATATACAAAAATATCAGCCAACATATTTGACACAAACAAACCAGACCTTAAGTATAACTGAATGCTGTTCACAACGAAAGCTGTCTGCAGCAGGCTGAAAGTAGTTGATTTTTCCATTAGTTTATTTCGGTTTTGTACTCTTAGAATTTAATTTGGAACCAACCGACAACCTATAAACAGTATAGCTAACAGCTTAGTCACCTAGCTGTACTCCCCCCCCCCCTCTCCCTCCCCACCCGGCTTAATTTCCCCCAAGCTCTTTCTCCAATCGCTCACAGGTGGCTAATTGTTGATCACTCTATTTTATAGTGGAAAATGAAAGTACCAAAGTATGAGTCATATACCAGTGCACACGTGACCTGCCATACAATGTATGAGTCATATACCACTGCACACCTGACCTGCCATACAATGTATGAGTCACACGTTACTACACTAGTAAATACTACAGACGCATTTTACGAATTAGTTATTTAGACAAAACTAACAAATATGTCAAAGACAAAACATAAAAACTTGCAGGACATGAAGAGCCTACTTTGGCAGTGGTGAAACGTTACAAGCTAGTTTGGTTCGGGCTTGTTCGATTGCATAGACTGTACTTTAAGATACACCGTGGCTAGTCGAAAAAGCGGAAACCAAAAAAGAACTGGAATGACAACATCAAAAAATGGACATGTAGGTAGGTAATTATACCCCACCAGGACATAGCACAAGGATTAACACCCGATGACACAAAGTGCCACCATGTGGATGAGGAGCACCCGTGGAGAGGTCCCGGAAACAGCTTTTAGCCGTTAGGCCATATCTGAGGCCCGGCAATGTTTAGAGTTCCTGGCAAAAGCCAGTGTGGGGCTTCAAAATAGCTAAAAATTGCTTTCCACAAGGGAATGACAAGATAACATGGACAGGACTCAGTTATCATACACTTGTTCCTCAAGCGGACGACAGAGGAAGATGGCAGATTCGGTGTGCTAATGCTTTCACCGATACAACATCATGACCCCAACGGGTCAAGGGTTCTGTTATGTCATGTTACGTTACACTGTAAACATCTGAACTATTTTACGCTGTCGGACCACATCACTCATATAAGCCTAGATCAATAATAATGTCGGTTTGGCACTACATACAAAGCCGTCATAGCAGCATTACAGGTCTCTGAGCAAACTAGTGTGCTGGGGTCTTTACGGCAACCAGTCTTAGCAATAGAGTTTTAATTTATTACAAGACACTTGATGTACAGAGATTAGCATAGGCCCTTGTGCTGGTGGGCCCCGGACAAGTGCCCAACTGACGCATGGGTTAAGATGGCATCGGCCATATACCCGATGGGGATCTGGTCTGAAAAGGTTGCTGCACTTCTCGAGGAAGTGGATATGATAATCTTAGAAGACCTGAAGGCGATATAACTTGATTAAACTGAAAGCCCATAGGGCCCAAACAACAGCTGCATATGAAAAAAATTGAACATAGAATTAAAGTTGAAATGAAATTACTTGGGCACATATACGGTGTTTAAGAATAGGACGACCTGACACAGTTTTCAAGACGAGGCGATAGACTGCATTATACTGTGTTATTTAAAATAACTAGGCTTCTATGCGCAGAACAGCTAGCCAATACTGCAACAACAAGGTCTGCAAACGAATCAGACAAAACGGAGTTGTAACTTTGCCAAGGAGACCTATTGAGCTGCACGGTGGCTTAAATTTGGGCGAAGTCAGTTGAGGTGAAGGCAAAGATGAGAAGATCGATTTCATTGCACTGGATTTTCATTCCATATGGCTCAGCCGTTCATCGAAGATCAGATAGCTGCACAGAGCACGAGCACTCAGGGTTCTCTGTGAAAACTGCAGCTGTTGCGCGTGGGTAATCATCGGTGACCAGGTAGGTAGATGGCCTTATCGTCAGTCAGGACAGTGTTTGGATCTGTCTCCTAGGATCGCATCAGTTCTGCGAGAATCCCTTTCATGGCTTTTGGTAGCGAGCAATGCTAAATCATTTTAAATGTCGCACAAAACCTAGTCTCAATTATAAACAAAACCTCGCCTTTGGGGGATGCTGGTTAAACGTGACGATGTGTGTGTGTTTGTGCGTGTCTGTGTGCGTGTGTGTGTGCGTGTGTGTGTGTGTGCGCGCGCGCTCAAGATCGGATCGGCGTCAGTGTTGATGTTGGAACCTATACTAACTAAGCACCAAGCTTGTGGCTTGTCTGGTTTCTTTATGATGAGCTTCTGCTGTCCTACTGGTCACCTCCTCTGAAAATATTAGCGCCAGAACGATAGCTAGCTTCAGTAAAGTGCCACCAGTATTTACACAGACTGTCCTTAAATGAAGATAAACTTATGGAACGCAGTAGGTATAGCAAACTGAACATCGTTACATCTCCGCAGAACTTCATTCAATAAGGAAACCGGATGACAAGACAAAGATAAGGATAAAGAAATCCTTGAATCGTTTCTTTTGTCCTCCTAAGAAACGTTTTCCTTCTCTGTAACTTATGTAAAAGATTGTTTCCGGAAGTGGATCGTTTCACTTGCGGACCACATGACTAATCCAGTGAGTTATTTTTACTTTATAATATCATACGGATACTGGGTGGGTCAGCTCTGTGGAGTATCAATTATCTTGTCTCGTCCTTTGATTTTCACTGTTTTCAAATATATAAAGCGATGCTCTGTGGCAAAAAGGTTGGTTATGAAGAGACCGTTCTCCTAGCTTTTTGATAGTTTAACGAATGGTGTGCTGTGGGACCTTTATGCATTCTTTGTAGATCTGAACTGAAAAGTCAAGCTTATGATGCTGTCAATCCCTCAGCATGAGTTAAGAGTGGAGTTCCAACATCGCAGCACTCAGGACATTCCCATATGCACTCTGTCCCCATCTTCAGCAGCAAACGAAATCCAATTCCAATGATACTAGTAACAGACTGACTGCATATCCGTCTTACCATTCATTTGAGTGTTGATCGTCCGCAAGATCCTATGGTTACTGGTCACTTCACGTTTCTCTTTAGATCATGATGATCTATGTGTACCACTGGGGAAAGGGTAGGTGGGGGAGGGGAGGCGCTAATCCAAAAAACTTCAAGCCGACATTTCCAGGCACTTATCCACAACTCAATCCTATTATGGATTTCAAAGACATTTTATCGTTGGCCTTTGCCTTTACTGAAACTGGAAATCTAACAGCCAACAGAAAGCCGCCAATTAGCGTCAGACACGTCACCAATTAGTGGCCAAAAAGAAAATGTAGCTAGGGTGAGCTTTAGAAGAGGCATAGATGACTGTGTTTTTAGGAGTTCAAGAGCCCGACATGTCTGTCTATGTCCGTTTGACTTCTCTATTTGAAACCTACATCTGGATGTGTGTCTATTTTTGTGCACACCTGGGTGCTTCTATAAACGAGAAAGTAAATCAAAGGACCTTCTTCCGCGCCCTCAGGCGTATTGGGCATATATGGCTAGAAATATATTTTATATAACAATTAGCACTTGGTTAGGTGATGTGGTCAACATCACTCCAGCCGCCTTTACTTCCTAGGACTGTACCGAGTATCCTATATACGAGTATGTCAGAGGCTGGTGTCGGCATGAAACTTATGGTATGATAGCAGTAATTGTTTCACGTCTGCACTAAGTTGACCGAGGCATGACCCGGAGTTTACCGAGTCGAACTGACGATGCTAGGAAGTCGTGACTAACAGAGTTGTTCGCTTGTTAAGCTACGAGTTCCGCAAGAACATACTTAACTGCAGGACTGAAACTAAACGAGCAGACAGAAAGATTGAGAGAGTTGTTTTCCAGGACGTGGAGACTTATGATAGTTTGACGGCTAGATTACCGAATGTGTTTAGACCACAGTGACCGATGGTCTGTGTTACAATGTGTTTCATTATACAATAGCAGTACTTCTGTGCTACACAGCGCTAGACAGAGATAGATTCTGTGTACCTTGTTACGTAGGTAGCTGGTTAGGTATAACTGTTAATTTAGTAGCTAAGAATTGTTTGAAATGGTTGCTGTCCTCACTCACTTTGCCCCTCACTCTGCAGACGCTCCACGATCCTAGGGTAGACTTCAGTACAGAGGAAAGAGCTGTACGGAAGTGGCGTGGGTTCGGACCCGGTTATTATCCATGAAAACGTGATGGCCTGAAAGTGAGAAGTGATTTGTAAAGCTCTCATGGCTTTTGTGTCGGATAAGGGTGCTCTCGACTCTTAAGGCAAACTACCGTCTGTTATATTGACCTGTACATTAAAGATTGTTGCGCGCTCTGTGGGTGTTGCGTTTAGTGTGTTTATGGCAGGTTATCTCTCACGGTCCTACAACACGAGCCATATTCCGTTAGGGCAGGTATAAGGTCTCTGACAGATAAGATGTCTATTAATTAAACGGTGTGCCGTCTCCACAATAAACGTTTTCTGCTAACCTTGGAAAGATAAGCAGTTGATGCCCCATCTCTCTCAGAGTGTGACTTCAGTACCACTGTCTGAATTTTTTTTTCTCCCCAAACCGCCGGCAGAATTAAACCTAGGTACATGGAGGATCACAAAACTGTACATGGAGGATGACGAAATTGTACATGGAGGATCACGAAATTGTACATGGATGATCACGAAACTGTACATGGAGGATCACGAAACTGTACATGGAGGATCACGAAATTGTATATTGAGGATCACGAAATTGTATATTGAGGATCACGAAATTGTATATTGAGGATCACGAAATTGTACATGGAGGATCACGAAATTGTACATGGAGGATCACGAAATTGTACATGGAGGATCACGAAATTGTACATAGAGGATCACGAAATTGTACATGGATGATCAAGAAATTGTACATAGAGGATCACGAAATTGTATATTGAGGATCACGAAATTGAACATGGATCGCAAAGGTGTACATGGATGATTACAAAATTGTACATGGAGAATCACGAAATTTTACATCAAAGATCACGAAATTGTACATTGAGGATGACGAAATTGTACATTGAGGATCACGAAATTGTACATGGAGAATCACGAAATTGTACATGGAGGATCACGAAATTGTACATGGAGGATCACGAAATTGTACATGAAGCATCACGAAATTGTACATGAAGGATCACGAAATAGTACATGGAGGATCACGAAATTGTACATGGAGGATCACGAAATTGTACATGGAGGATCTTGAAATAGTACATGGAGGATCACGAAATAGTACATTTAGGATCACGAAACTGTACACGGAGGATCACGACATTGTATATTGAGGATCAAGAAATTTCGCAACCGAATCAATAATCAAAAAACAAATGAAATATTGGCATCCTAAAAGATCTCAGCATCAAGGAAGACTGCCTAGTAAACAGCATCTTGTCTCAGAAAGTGCGGATTATAAAAATTAATACCAGAAGGCATCGTACGAAAGAGAGAGGGCGGGGGACTGCTGGTCTAGAGGTATGGTGTCCACCCTAAGTGCTGGAGGTCCTGGGTTCAGGCGAAGCCAAGACCGGGATTATTTTTTTTTTATGTGGACTTCTAGGAATTTCCCCTGGTCTCTGGGTAGCAGGATCGGACACTTGTGTGTATTGCTGTGCACGTAAAAAAAAATCTCTTGGCAGTTGGAAATCGAAAAGAGTAGCCTAATGGTGCTGGCTGGGCAAAATTTGGAGAGAAAAATTTACTCAAAGTATATCAGGGTCCTCGCAGGTGCTACGGAGTTCTTGCACTGCGCTGAGATTCTCCGGACTCAGACTTGAGTTAGAAGTAGAACGGAGTACTTATGGGTTTCTACCCTTGTGCCATGATGTTTATCCGTTAATTAATCGGTAAATCTATGGTAACAAGGGGAGAGGGGCAGGTGTTAACCAGCACGAAGATGGACAGCAAGAGCACCAACACTATTTGGCATCCAGATAAGAGCCAGTGTGATGAAAGTGTGCATATTTAAGAAACAAATGCCAAGCATAGATAATAGCATTGTGATACTGACATATGCCGAGATTTTATCTTATCTGGATTAAATCAACAAAGAAGATGGCGGTGTTCGATGAATTTGTATCTACCATCTAGATATGCAAAGGCACAAATTATATAATCAAGTGGTAGCAATATAACATTTAATCTGAATCTATCATCTCGAAAGCTTCGATGTGGGTTCCGGTTTTTCTCACTGTGGGGAAAGATTATTAGGTGGACTCTGCGGTCACAGTGACTAGTCTGGTACTAGCCTGCCTGAAGCGATGTTGTTACAAAAAGAACTCACAGCAATGTTTCCCCGTTGTGAATGTGAACAAAGAAGACACAAATAACAGACAAATTATTGATATCCAGAGAATTACACAATTCGTGAAATATTATAATTTTAAAATGTCAGGTAACTCAATCCAGCTTTTTTCAGAAAACTGGACAATAAATAGGGCAATCTAAATTTCTGGATATGTGGATCATCATCATCATCATGTAGCAGGTTCTTCCCAGAAGGTCGCTGTCATCACGGTCTGCCTGAAAGAAACGCGGTCTCTCGCCAGCTCTCCCGCCTCATGCAATTTCATACTCAAGAAGTCTCTTATATCCGGTACCCATCTTCGTGCTGGTCAGCCCCTACCCCTCCTTCCTGGTAACATGCCTTCTGCTATAATTTTATTTTTTCAATCCGTCGTGGCGCTTAAAATGACCAAAATATTTCAGCTTCTGAGACAGGATGCTGTTTGTTAGCCAGTCTTCTTCGGAGTTCAGATCTTTCTTCTTCTTCTTCTTCTTCTTGTTCACCGGCTGTGAATTCCGGCGGTAAGTCCGGGTTAGATCTTTAAAGATGTGAATTTGTGGACACACACAAAAAATTTGCAGTATTTAATGGAAACAAAAACATCTAAATACCGGGGTTCTGAATCAATCGGGAATGGAAAGAATGTTGGTAAAAGAAAGGAAAAAGAGACAGACGAAATATTTTGGCTACATTAAAAGATATAACGCACTTTAAGCAAATCTGACTGAAAACTCATAGGCAAGAGAGCAATACTTAAACATCAAAACAACAAGGAGGACAAAATCAAAAGTTGGGTGAACATCAGTTTAAGAGAGTGTACAACAAAGACAAGAGACAGAGTGTTGTGATCCGCTGCTGCCAACCTCCACTGTAGAGTCAACATAACTATGTTAACATTTTGCACAAAATTGTCTTTCATTTTCTTCGACCAGCAGTTATGATTGTGGTCATTGTGTACTGGAAAACAAACATTCGACATTTATTAGGACTCTTGAGTTTAGATAAGGCGGAAGGATATCATAATAAAGGGATCTTACCAGGTTTCTGTCCATCGATTACGAAATGAAAGAGATCTTATTCGTGCCTGTTTGTTTCTTTCTTGTCACTGGAGTGGTTAAATAAACATATTCTTTTAGTTCACTGGGGAATGTAGAGCTTTAGTACGAGGGGTGTTTAGAAAGTGATGCCTTATATTTTGGTTTCACAAACTATTTGTGTAAAATGTGTGACATTTACTGACAACTCATGATGTCCTTTGAAAACTCTCTCTCGCTCTCTCTCTCTCTCGCTCTTTCTTTCTTTCTCTCTCTCTCTCTCGCGCGCGCGCTCTCTTGCGCTGTCTCTCTCTCTCTCTCGCTCTCTCTCTCTTTCTTTATTTCTCTCTCTCTTTCTCTCATTCTCTCTCTCTCTCTCTCTCTCTCTCTATATATATATATATATATATATATATATATACACATACATATATATATATATACATACATACACACACACATATGTATATATATATATATATATATATATATATATATATATATATATATATATATATATATATATAGATAGAGAGAGAGAGAGAGAGAGAATGAGAGAAAGAGAGAGAGAAATAAAGAAAGAGAGAGAGCGAGAGAGAGAGAGAGACAGCGCAAGAGAGCGCGCGCGCGCGAGAGAGAGAGAGAGAAAGAAAGAAAGAGCGAGAGAGAGAGAGAGCGAGAGAGAGTTTTCAAAGGACATCATGAGTTGTCAGTAAATGTCACACATTTTACACAAATAGTTTGTGAAACCAAAATATAAGGCATCACTTTCTAAACACCCCTCGTACTAAAGCTCTACATTCCCCAGTGAACTAAAAGAATATGTTTATTTAACCACTCCAGTGACAAGAAAGAATCAAACAGGCACGAATAAGATCTCTTTCATTTCGTAATCGATGGACAGAAACCTGGTAAGATCCCTTTATTATGATATCCTTCCGCCTTATCGAAACTCAAGAGTCCTAATAAATGTCGAATGTTTGTTTTCCAGTACACAATGACCACAATCATAACTGCTGGTCGAAGAAAATGAAAGACAATTTTGTGCAAAATGTTAACATAGTTATGTTGACTCTACAGTGGAGGTTGGCAGCAGCGGATCACAACACTCTGTCTCTTGTCTTTGTTGTACACTCTCTTAAACTGATGTTCACCCAACTTTTGATTTTGTCCTCCTTGTTGTTTTGATGTTTAAGTATTGCTCTCTTGCCTATGAGTTTTCAGTCAGATTTGCTTAAAGTGCGTTATATCTTTTAATGTAGCCAAAATATTTCGTCTGTCTCTTTTTCCTTTCTTTTACCAACATTCTTTCCATTCCCGATTGATTCAGAACCCCGGTATTTAGATGTTTTTGTTTCCATTAAATACTGCAAATTTTTTGTGTGTGTCCACAAATTCACATCTTTAAAGATCTAACCCGGACTTACCGCCGGAATTCACAGCCGGTGAACAAGAAGAAGAAGAAGAAGAAGAAGAAAGATCTGAACTCCGAAGAAGACTGGCTAACAAACAGCATCCTGTCTCAGAAGCTGAAATATTTTGGTCATTTTAAGCGCCACGACGGATTGAAAAAATAAAATTATAGCAGAAGGCATGTTACCAGGAAGGAGGGGTAGGAGCCGACCAGCACGAAGATGGGTACCGGATATAAGAGACTTCTTGAGTATGAAATTGCATGAGGCGGGAGAGCTGGCGAGAGACCGCGTTTCTTTCAGGCAGACCGTGATGACAGCGACCTTCTGGGAAGAACCTGCTACATGATGATGATGATGATCCACATATCCAGAAATTTAGATTGCCCTATTTATTGTCCAGTTTTCTGAAAAAAGCTGGATTGAGTTACCTGACATTTTAAAATTATAATATTTCACGAATTGTGTAATTCTCTGGATATCAATAATTTGTCTGTTATTTGTGTCTTCTTTGTTCACATTCACAACGGGGAAACATTGCTGTGAGTTCTTTTTGTAACAACATCGCTTCAGGCAGGCTAGTACCAGACTAGTCACTGTGACCGCAGAGTCCACCTAATAATCTTTCCCCACAGTGAGAAAAACCGGAACCCACATCGAAGCTTTCGAGATGATAGATTCAGATTAAATGTTATATTGCTACCACTTGATTATATAATTTGTGCCTTTGCATATCTAGATGGTAGATACAAATTCATCGAACACCGCCATCTTCTTTGTTGATTTAATCCAGATAAGATAAAATCTCGGCATATGTCAGTATCACAATGCTATTATCTATGCTTGGCATTTGTTTCTTAAATATGCACACTTTCATCACACTGGCTCTTATCTGGATGCCAAATAGTGTTGGTGCTCTTGCTGTCCATCTTCGTGCTGGTTAACACCTGCCCCTCTCCCCTTGTTACCATAGATTTACCGATTAATTAACGGATAAACATCATGGCACAAGGGTAGAAACCCATAAGTACTCCGTTCTACTTCTAACTCAAGTCTGAGTCCGGAGAATCTCAGCGCAGTGCAAGAACTCCGTAGCACCTGCGAGGACCCTGATATACTTTGAGTAAATTTTTCTCTCCAAATTTTGCCCAGCCAGCACCATTAGGCTACTCTTTTCGATTTTCAACTGCCAAGAGATTTTTTTTACGTGCACAGCAATACACACAAGTGTCCGATCTTGCTACCCAGAGACCAGGGGAAATTCCTAGAAGTCCACATAAAAAAAAAATAATCCCGGTCTTGTCTTCGCCTGAACCCAGGACCTCCAGCACTTAGGGTGGGACACCATACCTCTAGACCACAGTTCCCCCCCCCCCCGCCCTCTCTCTTTCGTACGATGCCTTCTGGTATTAATTTTTATAATCCGCACTTTCTGAGACAAGATGCTGTTTACTAGGCAGTCTTCCTTGATGCTGAGATCTTTTAGGATGCCAATATTTCATTTGTTTTTTGATTATTGATTCGGTTGCGAAATTTCTTGATCCTCATATACAATGTCGTGATCCTCCGTTGTACAGTTTCGTGATCCTAAATGTACTATTTCGTGATCCTCCATGTACTATTTCAAGATCCTCCATGTACAATTTCGTGATCCTCCATGTACAATTTCGTGATCCTCCATGTACTATTTCGTGATCCTTCATGTACAATTTCGTGATGCTTCATGTACAATTTCGTGATCCTCCATGTACAATTTCGTGATCCTCCATGTACAATTTCGTGATTCTCCATGTACAATTTCGTGATCCTCAATGTACAATTTCGTCATCCTCATGTACAATTTCGTGATCTTTGATGTAAAATTTCGTGATTCTCCATGTACAATTTTGTAATCATCCATGTACACCTTTGCGATCCATGTTCAATTTCGTGATCCTCAATATACAATTTCGTGATCCTCTATGTACAATTTCTTGATCATCCATGTACAATTTCGTGATCCTCTATGTACAATTTCGTTTGATCCTCCATGTACAATTTCGTGATCCTCCATGTACAATTTCGTGATCCTCCATGTACAATTTTCGTGATCCTCAATATACAATTTCGTGATCCTCAATATACAATTTCGTGATCCTCAATATACAGTTTCGTGATCCTCCCATGTACAGTTTCGTGATCCTCCATGTAGCAGTTTTCGTCGATCATCCCATGTACAACAATGCGTGATCCTCCAATGTACAATTTCGTCATCCTCCATGTACAGTTTTTGTGATCCTCCATGTACCTAGGTTAATTCTGCCGGGCGGTTTGGGGAGAAAAAAAATTCAGACAGTGTACTGAAGTCACACTCTGAGAGAGATGGTGGCATCAACTGCTTATCTTTCCAAGGTTAGGCAGAAAACGTTTATTGTGGAGCCGGCACACGTTTAATTTAATAGACATCTTATCTGTCAGGAGACCTTATACCTGCACTAACGGAATTGGCTCGTGTTGTAGGACCGTGAGAGATAACCTGCCATAACACACTAAAACGCAACACCCACAGAGCGCGCAACAATTCTTAATGTACAGGTCAATATAACAGACGGTAGTTTGGCCTTAAGAGTCGTAGAGCACCCTTATCCGACACAAAAGCCATGAGAGCTTTTTACAAAATCACTTCTCACTTTTCAGGCCATCACGTTTTCATGGATAATATAACCGGGTCCGAACCCACGCCACTTCCGTACAGCTCTTTCCTCTGTACTGAATTCTACCCTAGGATCGTGGAGCGTCTGCAGAGTGAGGGCAAAGTGAGTGAGGACAGCAACCTTTCAAACCATTCTTAGCTACTAAATTACAGTTATACCTAACCAGCTACCCTACGTAACAAGGTACACAGAAGTCATCTCTGTCTAGCGCTGTGTAGCACAGAAAGTACTGCTATTGTATAATGAAACCACATTGTATAACACAGACCATCGGTCACTGTGGTCTAAACACGATTCGGTAATCTAGCCGTCAAACTATCATAAGTCTCCCCGTCCTGGAAAACAACTCTCTCAATCTTTTCTGTCTGCTCGTTTAGTTTCAGTCCTGCAGTTAAGTATGTTCTTGCGGAACTCGTAGCTTAACAAGCGCGAACAACTCTGTTTAGTCACGACTTCTAGCATCGTCAGTTCGACTCGGTAAACTCCGGTCATGCCTCGAGTCAACTTAGTGCAGACGTGAACAATACTGCTATCATACCATAAGTTTCATGCGCGACACCAGCCTCTGACATACTCGTGATATAGGATACTCCCGTAGCAGTCATAGGAGTAAAAGGCGGCTGCGGAGTGATGTGGACCACATCACCTAACCAAAGTTGCTTAATTGTTTTATAAAATAATTTCTACCATATTGCCATACGCCTGAGGGGGCGGAAGAAAGGCCTTTGATTTACTTTTTTCCCTTTTTGAACACCCAGGGTGCACAAAAATAGACACA
>CAJHNH020001442.1:0-17500 GCA_905116865.2 Candidula unifasciata
CTAAGATCGTAAAGGACTCTTGCAACTAAGATCAGTAAAGGACTCTTGCAACTAAGATCAGTAAAGGACTCTTGCAACTAAGATCAGTAAAGGACTCTTGCAACTAAGATCAGTAAAGGACTCTTGCAACTAAGATCAGTAAAGGACTCTTACAACTAAGATCAGTAAAAGACTCTTGCAACTAAGATCAGTAAAGGACTCGTGCAACTAAGATCAGTAATAAAATAAGTAATCAAACTTTTCGTCCTTTTTAGGACGAAAATTTTCATTTTCTTTTGAAGCCCTACTCTGACTTTTGCCAGGGGCCGCAATATAGTCTGGCCATAAATATGGCCTAAAGGCTAAACGCGGTCTCTGGGACCTCTCCACAGTGATCCTCACCCACATGGTGGCACAGTGTCATCGGGTGTTTATCGCTTGTGTGATGTCCTGGTGGGGTAGAAAGTCAGTCAGTCAGTCAACTAAAATATGTAAAGGACTCTTTTGCACGCCTTCGGGGATACTGGGCACACAGGACTAGACCTATGTTTGATAGAATAATGGGCATTTGGGGGGTGGGGGTGGGTGGGTGGGTGATGTGGTCAGCATCCCTCCTGGAATCAAGACACCTAACGTGCAAATTACTATAATCCCTTTCCTTAGGGATGTGTGATAGATAGAGGTTGTTAAAATACGAAATTTTTCTAATTAGTTCTTGTTCGTCTTATATACCTTCCCTTCAACTTACGACCTGTGCTGTTTACGAGCATCTTAACACGCGACCACATTACATATGTAGAAATGTAAAGAAAGACAGATAACTACACTGGGTTAACAAGTTCTTGGAAGTGGTCCGAAAGCGCAGGAGGGTCTAATTCTTCATACAATGCTTGAATTGATATTTTGTATGTACAATATTTATAGGGAAATTTAGTGGGAGACACTGGAAGAGAGGTTTATAGACTTATGACTGGCCCTGATGCTAATGACAGCATTAACAATTTAACAAGAAATGATCAGGCCACCGTCTTCAGACTCAGAACACAACATACTCCACTCAATGGACATCTAAATAGAATACAGCCACAACACTCCCCAGAGTGCCAGCTATGTAACTACCCATAGGAAACTGTTTAACACCATCTCTTTGAGTGCCAAAAACTCAGCGAGACTAGAAGAATGCTACTCTCTCAGAGACCGGACAAGTTGAACACCTTGTACAGAGGAAAAGAACAGCTTATGAAAACATGCAAATTCCACTACATGGCATTGGGCCAAAGGGCAAAAGCTCAAGATGTGCTTGATCGATAACAACACTAACAACATAAGGAAATTTAAGTATCTAGGCACATAGATAACATCAGACGTAAGATATATCACAGAGACAAAGAATAAACAAGGACAGACCAGAACTGTATCTTACAAAATGAACATTTAATGCATTGAATCCATGTCATTGGATGTTAGAAAGAAAAGAATTCTCGCGTGCCATAGAGAGCCAGTTTTAACATACGGATGTGAAGCCTGGGCAATTAATAAACAAGTCGAACAATATCTTGAGGCCTCAGAGATGTGGCTTTACAGAAGAATCTTCAGAACTCATTGGACAGCTAAGAGCAGCCTAGACGTTTTGAAAGAGGCGAGTGCTCCAAGACAACTTATCACAAACAGCAGAGTGATGTTATGAGAAGATGAAAACTGGAACATGCTGTGATCACAGGAAAGATCTATGGAAAGAGAGACAACGGAAGACAGCGTGAGAAGATTCTTCACAGTCGTGTGTCATGACATGAAAGGGCGCTGTCACGCGCAGTTGCCGATCAAAAATATCGGATAGGCATGATCGCCTACGCCAGTCAGCAAGGCACTTGATGATTATGATGTGCAAGGTAACACTTGCATGAAGATAGTGATGACACTCAATTTACGACCAGTTCAACCTACGACTTATTAGTCAGAAGGAAACGCTGTCGTATGTCAGTTTCCATTTCTGTGTTGGTTTCGGGTGAGCATAAATGGACTGGATGCTTTCTTAATATCCAACCCCAAACAGGGGAAATCTACAGGTCACGGAACAATCTCATATTTCAGGGGTGGTAGATAGGCTGCATGCAGTCGTGGGACCTAGGCTGCATGCAGTCGTGGGACCTCTCTCGTGGGACTAGATGAGATAGGGTTAGGAGCAGTCCTAGAATTTTTAGGGTCGTAAAATGCATCAGAAAGCCGGGAAACCCAGTCGTATTCACCCTCTAAAATGTTGGACTGTCCTGTGACATTATCTGGGATTGGATATTACGAAAGAACCCTGGATTGAGACTTTTTATAGCATTGCTGAGATATTATAAATTCATGTTCGATACAAGTTACTTTTTTGGACATGTGTTGGCGGGTTAGACTTCTAATTTTACAGAACAAAATATTTATCACCGTATCGGTGACCTTTCTTCGAACGAGGTCATCTCCTAATAGAGCCCTCCATGACACCCGTGTATGTTGGTTGATCCCCAAACGATAGCGGGATGGGTCACCATTCTCACTGCTCATAATGGCATGATTCTTCAAACAATGATAAGAAGGGAGTAAGCATTCGTGGCGTAGCCTACTCGGAATCGAAGGTCGTGGGTTCAAATCTGCATCCAGCGTGATTTGTGTTCATAATCTGTAAGAATGCCATAAAAGTATACGGGACAGAAAGTTGCAGATAAACATGACTACTAACGTAAAAAAAACATGACGTACTGAAAATGATAAATGTCCGAAAGCGATTTAGTTAAACTAAACAGAAGTTTACAAATAGATATGATTACTAGCATCACACGACAGGGATTATGAAATGTCACCTATATCAAAAAGCTTTCAAAGTACACATGGCAGAAGGCTGTGGATACACATGACTACAAATGTCATTCAACATAAACTATGGAGGAACAACTATGTCAGAAAACGATTAAATCTAACTAGACAGAAGGCTGCAGATTGACATGACTAACGGAAAATCATACATGTTCGAAAGCGATTAAAATATTTACAACAAAAGTCTGTAGATGCAGGATGTCAGAAAGTGATAGAACTAAATGAGATAGAAAGGCTGTCGATAGACATGACAACACACGCCACAAAACATAGACTCTGAGACTAAGAGGGACTGTGAACGTCTCCTACCCGCAAACAGGTAGGCGGCTGGAGCTCCACTGTCACCCCTACAGATGTCTGTAGGTCCGTTTTTATATCCGGCGCAGAACTGACGTAGAGTAATTTGACCCTTGAAAAGTTGACTACATTCTTTCTGATCTATGAGAGGTAGCATGGTCATCTTCAGTATCGGCTGGGATGATGCTCCGGCTGTGTGATTACGTATTAGTGAACACAATGTATAGTTATGTGCAAAACGTTCAAGTACAAATAGCAACGTGAACAATGATAATACGTCCCACTCCTAGGATTTAGTCAATGCCAAAGGTTGCACCCAAGCATCCTGAAATTGAAATGCCAAACCTTCATGTTATCAAGGCTTCAACGTGCTCAAAGTTCAAGGGTTTGGTGCGTGGACAGTTTGCATGGAGGCACTACTACTGGTATTTGACCAATGAGGGCATTCAGTACTTGCGAGAATTCCTTCATCTGCCTGCTGAGATTGTTCCTGCCACGTTTAAATTCTGTTCGTCCTTCTTATGATGAATTTTTCGTTCTTTAAAGCCCAACTCTGGCTCTTGCCAGGGACGGCAATATAGCCTGGCCAAAAATATGGCCTAAAGGCTGAACGCGGTTTCTGGGACCTCTCTACGGTGACCCTCACCCGCATGGTGGCATATTGTGTCATCGGGTGTTTATCGCCTGTGTGATGTCCTGGTGGGATGGAAAGTCATTCAGCCAGTCAGTTCCTGCCACACTCAAGAGACAGACACGCCCAGAGGCACCCAGGCCAACCAGACCTAAGACTGCAGAAGGTCCCCGCTCTGGAGGTACTGATGGCCAGGAGTACAGAAAAGCTGCAGGACCTGGCACAGACACAAATCTAAGGTTGGGGCTGGATCACAGCAGTTTGAATGTAGATGTGGATATGGACGTGGCAGAGGTGGATTCGGTGGTAGTGCTCCTAGGGATCAGTAAATTTAAGTATCTGGCAAACTATGTGAATAAAATATATTGACATTTAGCATGACTGATGTCGAAAGCAGCAGAAGAAGAAGAAGACCGTTTTGAAACTTCGTTTCTACACCCTGAAGTAACAGGTGGACGCTCTGAACTTCATTAGGGAGTCACTACAGAAATAAAAAATTTTTTTTTACGTACAATGTTAGACAAATCATTTGTAGGCATGTATGTTGATACATTTGTAGACTTCAAGTTTGAAAAACATGGTTGCAATGGCAACAGCCGCCATCTTGATGAAAAAAACAACATGTACTTAGCCAGCTAAAATCTTAAAAGCAAACAGAGATAGTGAGAAACAGCAGATGGATTCATGAACTTTAAACTTATGTTTAGGGTCAGGTCTAGTTTATGTTCTTCAAAGATGTTTTTAAATATTTTTTTTAGAATATTAAAATATTGGTATGTTGAAAAAATACAAAAATGTAGCTTTTTCATTTAATAATCAAATTTAAAAAAAAATGACCTAATAAACTGTAATTTTAATTAGACCTGACCCTATAATATTGTATTAGGAGTATCCACAACAAATTGCACGTCTCTAATCTTTATATTAGCTGAGATTTTAGGAGATCCCACAAACAACAAACAGAAAAATAGAATTGTTAGAAAAGTGACTTTTAAACTTTTTTTTTAATCTAAAAAATGTGCATGTTTTGGTGTCTTTAGTATTGACTTTTCAATGCTAAACTGTTTACCAATGACACACATGTTGTGTGTAATCTATTCTACGAATGCCGAAGATTACAAAAATAAACAATTGAAAAAGTGATTTTTTTTTTGGGTCATAAATTGGAAAAAAATGGCGTGAAGTGACCCCTTAAGAACAGGATTGACAGGTAACAAAAAACACTGGCAAGTTTTTTATAATTTCTGTCAGTGTAAAAGATTGTTTTTTGTACACGCTTTGTATACGGAAAGAAACCATTAACTCGGGAACATTAAATGGTGTCCGGGTATGTAGGTGTGCGAAGTAATAAATAACTGGATGTTTTGTCTACAGAAGCGATGTCTACGAGAGAACTAGTACTGTTTATAGGAGACATATTGAAGACCATTTTTGAACGTATTCTGATAGAAGACACGAGGTTATAGGAAGTAATACATGAACGAGTGAACATTTAATCAGGAGTAGATATGAAAAGGTGCAGTCGCCGTGGCGTAGCGGCTGGACGCTCGCGTGAGGAAGGTCGGGTGTTCGCTCAATGGCGGAGCTTGAATTTTTTCAAAAATCACCTTGACTAACAATCAGGTCGACCCAGCCTTGAGTAGGTACCGAGTGCAGTCCCAGGATGTGAAGGCGGCCGGCGTTATGCTGACCACATCACCCGTCTTGTACTGATTGGTCTATACATTATAGGTCTACCCCTATATGCCCTATACGCCTAAAGGTGTGGAAAAGGGCTCTTTGCTTTTTTTTTTTTTTTTTTTTTGACTTTTCTTAGATCTGGCGAGAGGAGTGGAAGACAACAACTTGTGTACAATAAATGTGATACGGGAACAGTCAGTTTCTTTCCACAAGACATTTGCTGCGGGCAAAGGAGCATCTGTGGGTGTGCCCAGTTTTCTGTGATGTCAGCTCAGAAATCAGTAACCATAATATTTAAAAAACCATTGACTCTGATCATTTGAGCTCAATTTCCTGTGTGCGTTCCAGTGTGACATTGTGGAGGTGGTGGCAGGACGGAGAATAGACCTATAGCTCTCTAAGAAGCTGCTTGTAAGAATCCATTAATGACGGTGGTTTTCATTGGAGTAGAGCGGGAAACAAACGGTCTTTATTTTTAAAAAAGTTAGATCTAGAAAACGGATGTGCACACACAAAATCAGTTTTTAGAAAAAGATAAAATCCAGAAATGGATGGACAATCAGAAATTGCTGTCGCAGTTTAAATTCGGAGAACCGATAGAGGAAGAAGAAAATTCGAGCTGCGTAAAGCATGTTCTTAAAGGCTGTACAGTCAGTACTGTTGAAGGCAAGTTAATTATGGTCATTCGGCAGAACACATGGCAGATTTATAATAATCATTTAGCAGGTCCTTTGCAGAACGTCGCTCTCATCACGGTCTGCCTGAAAAGTACTCGGTCTCTCGCCAGCTCTCCCGCCTCATGCATATTCATACTCAAGGAGTCAATTATATCCTCTGTCCATCTTCGTGTTGGTCGGACCCTGCCCCTTCTTCCTGGTACCATGCCTTCTGATATAATTGTTTTCCAATCCGTCGTGGCGCTTGATATGATGAAAATATTTCATCTTCCGCATAGCAGACTACCTGGAATTTAATGTAATTTTCATTTTCATTTTTGTTTACAAACACATACTTTTAAAGAAGATATTTTTTTTTTAAATGTGGTTTAGATGCATGGTTAAGACTCTTAACAAACTGTTTGTGACATTTAGACCCCGACTCCACTCCTCCCCCTCCCCCAGCCCACCATCTTTTGATTTTTGGTTGGGTGGAGGGGTCTGTGAGGGAAGAGGGAGAGGGGGGGAGGAGGGTTCATGATACCTGTCGGAAATTATAACCCCCTATGCAGATATTTATTCTTATGACAAAATTCTACCAACTTCCAATGTAACTCCGGTGAGCGAGCATCTCAACTGACCGGTTTTCTGAAGCCTAGTTTTAACTGAAGTATTCTAACACGGCCTCTCTGATACCGCAGCACAAGGATGCTGAAACCTAGCCGACCAGACAGTATTTGGGTCTGTCTCCTTTGATGACATCAACATTGCAAGAGTTCTTTTCAGAGCAACCTGGCGGTTAACAATGGTAAGCCATTTTATTTGGCGCACATAACCTAGCCACAATGACAGCTAAAAGCTCCCCCTTCTGGGATGATGTTTGAATGTGACGATTTCCCCCCTCCCCCGCCCCTCCCCCCCCCCCCAGGCAGCAAAGCAAGCCAAGTGGGGCCTCATCCTTCCAACCAAATTTATGAGGGGACAAATCTCTTTCCACGCCCCCCCCCCTCCCTCCTATTCCATCTTTACATCGTTCGTCCCCATGTTGTTTTTGAGTGCCCCGTCTTCTCATTCCTCTCTTGTGCAAGTAAGAGCTGTTTTGGTAGGCATATCAGGATTCATTCTCATAATGTGGCCACTCCATTTCCATCTTTTCTTTGTTTTCATACTGGCTAGAGTATTTTAGTTTGTGACCTGAAGTACTTTAGTGTTTGAGATTATATCCAGAAAATTTTGATAATTCTACTTATACATGTATGGTGGAAAGTGGATAGCTTGTGTAACCCTTTCTGGTCATTCTCCATCATTCTGCTCCATAAGAAAGAACTGGTAAAAAGATGCTCGTGCAGAGTCAGAGTTTTATTCATCTGTAGTATTTATTAGATTTCCAGACTTGCCTCATTCTTCCAAAAGCGGCTCTAGCTTTCTTCATGCATGACTGTATGTCATTCTTTGTCCCTCCCAGTAGGGGCGCAACACTGCCAAGATATGTAAACTGTTCTACATGCAAATTCCTTTTGATAAGTTTATATCTAAAGTGAAATGTATGCCAAATCTTACAGAGCTTGTCCCGCCCCCAGCCAGACACTATCATATGTGTACCAAGTCCCGGGTAATCGGTCTCTTTCGGTAAACAGATGGGCTGAACAAAACTGTTGAACCTAATGCCGGCGCCAGATTTTGTTGGCTGGATCTTCAGTAGGGCAATATCGTAATCAAAGATCCCCACTATCCTCGGAGAGACAGAGTTACAAAATAAACATTGTGATATTAAAGCAGGTTTGATGCAAAACATTTTCTAAAAGCGAGACACATTTATAAAGAACACTTTCACATGCCTTCAGGAGTATTGGATATATATGATACGATCCGACTTGCCCGTTGTGTAAATCGAAGCAAACTCTTGAGCACGTCCTGTCCGCGTGCAGGAAAGCCCTAGGTCAAGGCCGATATACCTGGCGCCACAACAAGGTGCTAAAGGAGTTAGCAGCCGTTGTCGACCAGGCTAGAATGAGGGCTAACGCCAGAGCCAGTTCTAGTATCGTCCCCATTCGTTTCCTCAAGGCTGGGCAGGTTCCAAAAGGTAAGGTCAACCAAAACGCATTCGCTCCATCTGTGCTAGACTCTGCGAGGGACTGGTTACTGGCGGTTGATCTGCCAGGCCATGAACGGTACCCCGAGTTGATCCGTAAAACCGGCCTGCGACCGGACATCGTTCTCCATTCTGCGCAAAAACGGCAACTCATCCTGATTGAGTTGACTGTCCCGTTTGAGTCGCGTATGGAGGAGAATCATTTGTACAAGCTCGAGAAGTACAGTGATTTAGCAGCCGGTTTGAGGAGAAACGAGGCTTACACAGTACGGGTATTTGCCGTCGAAGTGGGAGCGAGAGGCCTCGTTTCCACTTCGCTCTACAATGTGGTGAAAGAATAGGATTACGCGGTAATGAACGGAAACGAACACTCAAAAAACTGGGAGAGGTGGCCGAAAGGGCCTCTAGCTGGCTTTGGACGCAGCGCAACAACGTAGGGGACGGGCCTCTGTGAGCTGGTCCGGGTATCTAGTGGAAAAGAGTTTCTCATCCCTTTGAAAGTCCATCGTGTCCGAATTGTCTGCCAGTGTTCTTCTGCCAACTGCTAATAAAAGTCCAACATGTGTTCGGTAAACCAAAGTAAGCTTGTCGCTCGGTCGTCCAGGCACGCTGACTGCTTTAATTAAGCTGCCGCGGCGGCTTCTTATCTCACAGTACCTCCTTCGAAACTACCAAGTCGTCTTGTCTCTGGCCGAAAGTAAAACACCATCCGGTAATTCCGTGCAGCGGGGAACCAGCCTTGAGCGTCATGAACTCAGGAGGGCCCACCTCCGAATACGTCTAGGAATCGTGGGCCGAAACGTGTGTCGACGAGGATAATTTCTACTGACGACTGGTAGATCCCCGCTGTACTTGCTCCCTGTGAGTTTATTCCTATTGGCTAGTCATATATTTTATAGACCAAACGGCGCATGGTGGGTGATGTGGTCAGCATCACGACGGCAACCTTTACTTCCCACGACGCTACCTGGTACCCACTCAAAACTGGGTCGAACTGGGAGCCAAGGCCATTTTTTAAAGAAGAAACAAGTATAGCTCCGTCAGGACCCGAACCCAAAACATTCAGACCCGCAACAGGACATCTAGACGCTAGACCACGGCGGTTCTGAGCCGCACTTTTACCACTGTGTATTGTGTTTAAGTATGTTTTCTTCAATGACATTTACTCTGCTGTATTCGTCGTCATGGCTATTTACCGCAATTTGCCTCCTCTACTACCCGTCATTTATGACATCTTGTTTCTTCATTCAGCCAATCAGACAATCAGTCTATCACAGCTGATACCATCATTCAGCTAATCAGTCAATCAGGTAATCACAGCTCAAACTTACAAACAGACGAGTCACCCCATAGCTGCTCCCAGTCAAAAGAAAAACCGAACTAAATGTCTATCACTATCCCTTATCTGCTGGCTGCATGGATTTTTTTCAATTTATGGGGCGTCGCAGGTCGACCCAGCCTTAAATGGGTACCAGGATGGCTGTTCTGTGAAAGTAAAGAGGCCGGCGTAATGCTGACCAAATTACTCACCTAATGCGGATTGGTCTGTAATAATATAGGTGCTCCTCCCATGTGCCCGTTGCGCCTTAGGCGCGAAAAGAGATCTTTACTTGACATTTTTTACTATCCCGTATAGAAAGAATTGACTCTCAGGAAATCCAATATCATCCCCGTGCATTAGACACCCGTCTGAAGATTATCGGTCTCAGAAAGCGATTCAAGTACTTGGGACGCGTCGATGTTTTTTTTTTTTTTTTTTGTCTCTTGTGTGCATGCGCTTACATCCGAGATAAGAAGGTGTACATCTTGTGAAGTGGGCTTTGTCGCAAAATGGAATGCCGATATAGTTTCCAGTGCCAAAACAAACAGCCCGATACTTGAAATACAATGCCTTGTCACTAGTAGCAGCAGTAAAAAAAGATCCGTTGTTGCACACAATTATTTTCGTAGGGCATTTATTATGTCTGGCAACAGGCTGGTGGTCATTTTTTGAATCTGCAGTTCACAACTCGAGGCCGGTTGGTCACAATCAAAAAGCATTCTGAATTAGATCTGCAGCTCAAGGTGCTGCGCCAGGAACTCAACTCAAGTAGCTGGGCAAGGTAACTATATATTTTTAGTCTATGTATCGGGGAAATAAAATTGCGACTGCTATAGTCATGGGAAGTAACTGATCCATCAACATCATCATCACCCTCAGTCATCATGTTGTGTAGTTATACGTCAGAGTTCGTGGTCGAGTCCTCAATCCTTTTCATCATATGCAATATTTTCGATATGACTAGGGAATCCATTACAGAACATTTGGCTTTTCTCACCAATGTTGTGTTCTGGGTTGTTTGGATATTCTCATTTCCTCAACCAGTTTGTTTCCTATGTCTGTCCATTTTGACTCATTGCGTGCCCAGTATATTGCAGTCTTTGTCAGTGTATAATTGATGATACGAGCACCCTATTCCCAAGATGTGTCACCCTGTGATTATTTTCGTTTTTCAAAATTAAAGTTACGATTAAAAGGACTCGTCTCTAACGATATTGTTGACATCCAAAGGGCTGTAACATCGACTTTAAGGGCCATAACAACAGAAGAATTACAGAGGTCGTTCCAGTTTTTGTGGGATCGTGCCACTTGCTGTATCAATACACAACGGGCTTACTTTGAATAAAATAAAGTTAATATCTTCAACTGTTGAATCTGTTAATTTGTATGAAATGTCTCTCTTTACTTGATTGTCGCTGTGGTGTAGCGGCAAGACGCACGCCTGCGGATCGGATGATGGGTTCGGGTCCCGATGGGGTCAAACTTTTTTCAAACCTTAGCCCTAAAGTCGACCAAGCCTTCAGTGGGTACCAGGTGCAGTCACTGGAAGAAAAGGGACGGGCGTGATGCTGACCACATTACCCATCCAATGCTCTATAAGCTCAATAGCTGAAAGGCGTGGGAAAAGGTCCTTTACGTTTACATATGTAAGAATGCAGGTAGGATGTATCGATATAGACACTAAGATCAGGTTGTGACACCTGCTAGATTTTCCACTATGACAGGGAGAACAGCGATCTACCATGCGCCTGCATACCAGCCAGTTACCTCTAAATCGTGTCAGAGTTTACGGTAATACGTGCAGCAGGAGCAGATCAAGCCTGAGCTTCATGAACTCAGGTGAGCCCACTCTCTGAAACTGTCTAGGAGCCCGTGGGACGAAACAGTTGTGGACGAGGGATCACTTCTATTGATGACTGGTAGACTCCTGCTGTAATGCTCTCCTGCGGAGTTTCTTCTTACAGAAAGAAGGCGCGCAGATTGATCAGATAAACATCTTGGATAGATAACGCCAAAAACATTAACAGCCGTTCCTTTTTTTTTTTTAAACTTGAGGACATAGGAATCGGGTGAGAATGTTTATGAGAACAAGCAGATTGGTGTTCATCCTTGTGAGGCTGCATTAAACTAGAGTCAAGAAAGTCAATTGTGCAGGACACTGAAGTTCAAGCTTCAATTCTAGAGAATTTTTCAGATGAAGGTACGGTTTTTTTGCACTGATGGATCCGTCGTTCGACATGTGCAAATCTCATGGGCTTTCTCAATTCTGGTTGGAGGGAAAACTGTAAAGGAAGACGATGGTGCTTTTACCTTGATTACAAGTAGTCTCATTAAGGAAACGATGGCGGCAAGAAAACTAATGACCTGGTTATTAAAGTTACACATTGTTCCCATGTGTGCATTCTGATTCCATTACTGTGTTTGAGAAGGTCACTGCAGGATGGCTTTAAAGACAATCGTTGGTATTTTTGAGGAAATCTCAAATCACAGGAAACAGTTTAAATCTGTGTCGTGTTAGGACACTATGGGGTAGGGCTAACGTATTGAGGTATAAAACCAATCTTGTAGAATATGGATTTTACAGTAAATAATACAAAGAATCATCACCGGAGCTACGGAGTGTGTGCTTGATACCATCTTCAGATGGCAACGGAGATAATTGGAGGAGGGGAAGACGAGGAGATGGAGAGGGCAATCAGACTGTTACTGGTACCATCTGAATTTTAACTCTTCGCTTGCTGCTGAAAATGGGGATGGAGTGAATATGGAAGTGTCTCGGGTGCTGTGATGTCGCTTCTTAATTCAACATTCAATATTCTACATTCTTGTAGAATGAGTAGTGTGTGGGCATATCGATACGTATGTAGGTAGTGTATATTATAAAAATTGAATATATATATATATATATATATATATATATATATATATATATATATATATATATATATATATATATATATATATATCGGCAACTAGCTAGGAATAATTATATGTAGATAATGTAGACGTATAGGTAGATATGTAAACAAGCATTATGCATATTCAAGTCTGTTGATATGTAGGCTGGGGCCGCGTTAGCTCAGTCGATAGGAGACTCGCTTTCAACTCCAACAACGACTCGCTGCAGCCCACGGCAGGTGTTCGTAACTGGGCGGTTCCCGGGTTCACTCCGCCTCTAGGTAATGGATACCAGAATTAACACAGGGGTAAAGTGAGGAACGTCTACAGAGGTACGTGCGGACGGCGACACAGGCGAACAGTTTCTTTTTAGCTGTCTGAACTGGTGGCAAAGCACGTATGGTTTCCAACCGTGTGCAATGACGCTGGTTCACATTTTCTGACTTTACCTTTTACTCTACCTTTAGATAGATAGTTAGGTGTATACATACGTCTGTAATTTTCATGACCTATGACCTTGCTGACTGCAAACTGTTGCTCGCCCCCGTCGTTCCGCGCCAAGTGATGATCCCCAACTGTTACTCTGAACGAGCTGGAAGCCTCGCCCCTGAAATGACACCACAGCAGTTTATAAATTCCTACATTAGGGGATTTATTACGCACGAAATGATACACGCAGCTGCGAATCGCAGATTGCGGAAAGGCATGATCACCCACGCCAGACGGCAAGGCACTTGATGATGAATTAGGGGATGAATATGACGATAAGGATGATGATGATGACGATGACGATGACGATGATGATGACACTAGGGGAAAGTGAGACATGCATGGGAAAAGCCGATAATCTTCCGTAGGGACAACGGAATGGTAACACCCACTAATTTTAACTCCTGGTTTCCATGACATGAGTTGGACGCGTATTTGTGGTACCGTGGTACAGTGGTACGGTGGCACGTGTGGTACGGTGGTACAGTGGTACGGTGGCACGTGGGGTACCGTGGTGCAGTTGTACTATGGCACGGTGGTACAGTGGTACGATGGCACGTGTGGTACAGTGGTGCTGTGGTACGTGTGGTACGGAGTTACAGGGGTACAGTGGTACAGTGGTACGGTGGTACAGGGGTACAGTGAGACTTTTTGATTGTCTGGTTCGGAGGTTTAGTGGTGGGGGGGGGGGGGGGGGGATCCTCATCGGTCGAGGGTCAAGCTTGTTAATTGAGGTCAAGTTATCCAATATGGCGGTAAACTTTGTCCTAGTTATTTTATTTAAAAAGTTAAAACAATTTTAAAAAGTTCGTAAAGTTTAAAGTTTTAAAAAGTTCAAATAGTTTGTAAAGTTCAAAAAAAGTTTTTTTTTGGGAAATCAGAAACGACTTCCCCCTCCCCTTGTCTAATACGTACATAATTTATGTTTGTTCAGCTTGCTACCTCCCCTAAAGCTATCAACCCATCTTCTCCTAGCGCGACTTGTTGTTGCCACATCAGATCTTGTCGTGTCTTGAGTCTGATACGGTATTTGTTCTGGCTGCATTCCAACCTGAGAACACAAATCGTTTGATCTTATGCTTGTAAATTAAAACGGTTTATGATGTTGTTCCCGCAGTATGTTTTAGATTGTCTTTTCTCAGACTTCTGGCAATTGTGGCAGAACAAAATGAAGCTATTTTTTTTTTTTAAATCTATATAGGGAATCTGTGGTTTCTGCGACGAATTATACGAATACCTTGGACGGCCAGAGTAGCTAACAACGATTGCATGAAAGAATCTAATAAAAGTAGATCTCTATATACAACAATACGAAAGAGACAAACACTATTCTTTAGCCACATCATGAGAAGGGAGACATAAGAAAACATCGTGACAACTGGAAAGATCAGTGGAAAAAGGGGGGGGGGGTAGAGGCAGACCAGGAGATGATGCTGAATGGGCTGAAACGATGGCATGGAGGGATAACATAAAGAGAGCTGTTTCAGGCAACCAGGGATCGTAATCTGTGGAGACGCATGAGCGCCTACGCCAGTTGGCAGGATATATGATGATGATGATATAGGCGATCACTGCAGCTAAGAATTTGATTTCAGAATACAAAGTTACTAGATGAATTATTGTGTCCGATTCTCAGTCGGCACTGCGGGAGGTTAAAAATTGACTAATGTGGCATGAGTGGATACCATACATCAGTACGCCGACATTGCAGGGAATCACGTGGATATATTGTCCAGGACATGCACCAGTGCAGGAGAATAAAACAGCTGATTTTCTAGCTATAAAAGCGAAAGCTATAGGAGCACTCGTACTGAACAAGGGAGATATTGTAAAGACCACATATGAACAACTGCTGACAGAAAAATACGAGATTAGGTGAAATAGCTTGTGCAATAATGTGTGAACGAATGAAGTGTGGATCCGACAAGGAGGGACGGATGAGAGAAAGAAAATTATATTTGTGTATAATTAGTGTGCTACAGGAATAGTTGGCATCTACACCTTCAGACATTTGCTGCGGGAGACGGAGCACAAATGGGTATGCCCGGGGTGCTATGATGTCGATTCTAAAATCAGCAATCAGTTCTGGCGACTTTTCCCAGGCATCGCATTGCACAGATTGTAATTTTACTTATGTTGACCTTTGATATGTCCAAGTTTGTCAATGGTGGCAAAGATAAGTATGATTTCTTCTTCTTTCTTTCTCTCAACGTCTCAACCCGTTGTAGCCCAGTGTCGTGGTTTTCTGTATTTGTCTTGCGCTTCTCGGGTGGCTTGGGTAATTAATTTGTCGATCGTTTTGCAGGTTTCAGCTACACTTTTTTTTTTCCATTTATTTCTTGGTCTTCCACTCGCCTTCCTCTGAGATGTTCTGCTGTAAATAGTATCATATCTAATTTGATATGGCTGCATTCTCACTAGATGGCCGAACCATTTCGTTCTTAGTCAAATATAGCTAAGATGACCTTAGTCCCATTTTCAGCGGGACAGTCCTTTTGTATTCGATGCATCCGGTAGTTTCGTTAGCGAACCTTTTCTCAAACTTTTAAATCCGTATGAATTTCCATTTTATAATCTGTATCTTGGCTGTCATACCTACGTTTTGATGTCTTGGTATGACAAATAATTTGTCAATGTAACTCAATAGTCTGAAAAGACTAAAATATGCCAGTTTAATGCAGACGCTGGCACTGTGGCTTATTGAGATGTTGGCTTGATAGCCAGTTGCTCGAATCTTTAAAGTCAACATTGATGTTGCTTTCTTTTCTAAAATTGACTTTAGCACTCAGCCCAAACTTTGTACAAGGTATAGTTATGGGAAATAAAGGCAACCTTCAAGGTATTTAACACATCGCTCACTGAGTGCCGATTGGTCTATCAAGACATAAGTCAAGAAATATATGCCTAAAAATTACTTTGACTCCCAGGTCGACACAGCCTCAAGTGGGTACCAGGAACAGTCCTGGGAATCAAAGATTCCAAGGATGTTGACCATATCACCCAATGAGTGCCGATTGGTCAACGATTTAGATCTAGCCCTATATAGTTCAATACGCCAAAAGGCGAGGTAAAGGGTCTTTGAATTTTACTCTATGCCATGTGTGCCACTGGCGTCTGAAAGTTCATTTACTCAAATGATTTGTTTCCAATCAATAGAACCTTTACATAATATTAAGGGCATATATAGAGACATTTTTTGATTAAAGGTAATCCTGTATCCTTTACAGGACGTTACAGAGCCAATCCCAGCATCTGTGTTACTGTCTGTCATTTCATTAGGCAGTTTATAGTTTAGCAATTTGTAATTGCTCTCTGAAGGTGGGCTCTAAATACCACAGCAGAAACAAACTCAAGGCATTACGAATCGCGTACGCAATGCTCAAGCCACAGACTCAGGCATAGATACATGGTCGCCGACATAATGTAACAAGAGATATGATGATGATGATGATGATGATGATGATGATGATGATGAATAAACTTACTTCACACAATGAGCAACTGTGATAATCCAGTACTCGTTTAGTATAGCTCCGGAGCATTCTGGCTTATATTCTGTACGGTCTTTATTCGGGGTCATAAGTCTGATATTTGCTTGCCAGGGAACTTCGCCATGTGAGGCAAAATTGCCACCTAGAATCCTGTCCTCCCCGTAAGTGTCTGGGTTGTCGTAGTCGCTCTCTAGAAGACTTTCCTGCCTTCGAGCTAGCACTTTTGCTGGTCTCAACCCACAGGTAACAGATGAGGCTTCTAACCCAGGTTTACCTCCAAGCTTTTGCAAACTATAGTATGCGCCATAAACATCTGAAGACAAACCACAGTAATATAACTCTTTCGAAATCATTTGATTTGTTAACAGGGGATCAAGGGAAGGTACCGCTATTTTGAAATTAGCAAATGTAACCCATTAAAACAAAACAAAAAACAACTAAAACTGTTTTACAATATCTTTCTTTATCGAGCCGTAATCAATTCTCACGTGTATGTGCTGGCAGGTAACGATTACCCTGAAATATCACTTGGCACTTTCCTACTCTTTCTTATCGATTTTAGAGAATGCGTGCTCAGCTTGCATTGAAGTACTGGTAACTGGTAGATTTAACAAATTACTTATATTGTGACTGTCGGGAGCCTTCAGCGAGTGATCGTTTGGATATGTTTATACTCTCAACGTACATTGTGGGCTTGACATTACGCAACCATAGTTCACAAATTGGTGGAATACCATTGCATGACAAGGCAGCCATGGTTAGGGCCTTGCCGGAGAACGTGTACAATTCGGATGCGCAAATTTATCACCATGAATGAATCTGGCTGCTACTTGACGGTTATAGGAAAGGCATAACGGAGATATTGGGCATTTCCCTAAGCGCTCTGTCCGTATCTTTACTCTTTAGCAGCCAGCGCAGAGTTCGATTAGCAAAAGCGCTTGGAGCATTATAATTTCAATTATACGGATTTCTTGCCTTTCCTCTGAGCGTCAAGCATTGGCTAGATTCCCCCGTCACTCCCAGCTCCATCACTCTCACGAGAGACTGTGGTGATCTATTTGCTCTTTCAAATGTTTCACGTTTTTCCACAAGGCCATAACCACGTCTGTCTTA
>CAJHNH020001442.1:22500-60000 GCA_905116865.2 Candidula unifasciata
CATACATACATACATACATACATACATACATACATACATACATACATACATACATACATACATACATACATACATACATACATACATACATACATACATACATACATACATACATACATACATACATACATACATACATACATACATACATACATACATACATACATACATACATACATACATACATACATACATACATACATACATACATACATACATACATACATACATACATACATACATACATACATACATACATACATACATACATACATACATACATACATACATACATACATACATACATACATACATACATACATACATACATACATACATACATACATACATACATACATACATACATACATACATACATACATACATACATACATACATACATACATACATACATACATACATACATACATACATACATACATACATACATACATACATACATACATACATACATACATACATACATACATACATACATACATACATACATACATACATACATACATACATACATACATACATACATACATACATACATACATACATACATACATACATACATACATACATACATACATACATACATACATACATACATACATACATACATACATACATACATACATACATACATACATACATACATACATACATACATACATACATACATACATACATACATACATACATACATACATACATACATACATACATACATACATACATACATACATACATACATACATACATACATACATACATACATACATACATACATACATACATACATACATACATACATACATACATACATACATACATACATACATACATACATACATACATACATACATACATACATACATACATACATACATACATACATACATACATACATACATACATACATACATACATACATACATACATACATACATACATACATACATACATACATACACATATGCATTCGTTTATATATTAACATTAAAAATCCCAACACACTAATACATGCCCTATTGCTCAGACATTCATAGAAACTCACACATTTATTAATACACATAAATAGACTATACTACATACACACATACAGGTAAATGGACACTTATACATTTACATGCAAACATTTATATTCAAAGACATATGCAAACACCTACATACTAACACTCGCACTTGCACTCAAACATTCACAAACACCCATACCCAACAAAACAACATTTCAGCTTCAGAGTTATCACTCACCCCGAAGAACATAGCCACCAATAACACAAGCGCGATAAATACACTAAACTTCATGTCCCCACAAAATGCGCAAGCTGACCTCTGATCTTTCTGTGTGTAAGTAGTGATATAAAGTGTTTCCCTTGGTCTAACTGAAAAGTACTACTGGCAATTACAATCAAATTTATAGTCAACATCAATTAAATAAAGCCATAAAAAACGGTATGCTAACATTGAATTAGTGGGATGTCATAAATGTGGTATAGTAATTTAGTAGGACAGATCTAGCCTTAGGCGTCATAGTTGTCTATAGTTTAGAGTGGTCACTACCACCCCACAATGTTATGAGTGTGTGGAGCTCAATGCCCAATGTGTGGTTTCAGGGGCCCTATTGTCGGAACATCATGAATGGACACATTGCCTCTCACCAAGCATATCGTTAGATATGTTTGCCGGTGTCCATCTGCCAATTGCCAACAAAGTCTAACATGTGTCCAATAAACCAATCGTAAGTTTGCCACATGGTCATCAAGGTATGCCGACTGATCTAAAAGGCTACCGCAGCGACTATGTAAATAAACTTTGAATCTCACAGTACCTGTTGCCAAGTCACAATTTTCGTCCTGTCTCTGTCCGAGAACATTTGGAAATACTAGAGGCAGGAGCAGATCACGACCGGCTTCAGCTGACGGGACGTGCTGCTGACCTCACCGGGTCGGGCTAACGATGCATTACCGCAGCGTTTCTCAAACTGGGTACCGAGGAGCCCTGGGGTGCCATGAGCGTATGCCAAAGAAGGCATGTAGATACTTTAAAAGTTAAAATGTAAGTCATCTTTCCTCGCCACTGTCAAAAATAGTTTATTTCTTGTTTGAGAACCGCTGCGTTAATGCGTCGTTAGCCCGACCCTGTGACGTCAGCAGCACGGCCCGTCAGCTGGAGCCGGTTGTGAGCAGATCAAGCATGAGCTTTGTGAACTCAGGTGGGCCCACCCTCTTATACTTAGGAGATCTTAGGCCGAAACAATTCTGGACAAGGGATCACTTCTACTGATGATTGGTAGACTCTTGCTGTACCTGCTCCCCTGTGGAGTTTCTTCTTATGAACAAAAAAGACGATGTTCTGACAATAGAGCGCCTAAAACAACACATTGGGCATTGAGCTCCACCCAGTCATATAAATGTGTAGTGGTGACCCCTCTAAACTATAGACAACTCTGACGCCTAAGGTTAGATGTGAATTGTTTGACATATTTCGCTGTATCTGGTTAGGCGGAAGATCCGTCCTTATGCATGGACACTCTAGGTACTTGGCTGGGGGCTACACGACCATATGAACCCCACTGTAACAGGGAGACGTCATTAGTTGTTTGTGGGAAGTAGGTTATTACACAGAGTTATGATGTACTGAAAATCAACAAGTTTTGGCAGCCTCGACATTCCCTTTTCCAGATTCTTCTTTTCCCGCCAAAACTAGCTGTTGACATCAAACTGATGTTTTTTGGCCTTGGCCTTCTTTCTAGAAGTTTTGAAATGCATTTTTTTGTCATCATGTGACCCAGCCTCGTCGTACTGGTAAATACCTTGTTATCGTGCCCTGTCAACGCAAACGCAGGTGTACTTGTTTTCTAGAAGCTTCTATTGACGTCAGCTGTAAATTTAACTACTATATCTGCGTAGAATAGGATGATGAAATCTGATGCAATCGAGAAATTTTTAGAAAATCCCACTTGAGAACGTACAAGCTGAGCGTAAAGAAATATTCTAGAGGCAGAAAAAGTGAGAAGAAAACAAACAAATAGCATTCCAGCATCCAAGTATAAATAATGGGTAAGAATCCACTTAAGCAGCTTTCAGTCTAAAAAGGCTTAGAAAGTGGAGAGTACTAGTCATATGGATCCTCGAAGCCCTTCACTTGTACAAATGTCAGCTTAACTCAAAGAATGCCTTCAGTCGTTGAGACTCAGACGAGCTACTAGTCTCGATGATCCTCGCAGTTGTGGAGATACCAACTCAACACTAGAAAGAGAGCAGCCTGTCCTATTGAACCTCGAAGACGGTCACTAGAGAGCAGATATGAAACAAGACATCTAGCTACAGAGACAACACACAAGATACCTGGATCCATGGTTAACACTATAGAGATGTTAGAGTCGACGATCAAGCCGTTAGTACCAAACAGCACTAGAAGCCAGGTGGCAGTTAGAGACACTAGAACCAGTTAACAAAGTAATTAGAGATAAAAAATACAACGCGCCCTCAACAGTACGTAACTATAGAGAGAACATAGCGTCTTTTGGAATATTATTGATATTGTTTGTGTCATTGTTGAAGTATAATAATAAAGGCAGTATAGACAAGAACAGTTGTTCCCAGCCATTTATTATACAAGCATCAGAGCCACGTGAAAAGCATGCAGATAGCAATACAGCATCATCATCACCACTATCGACACGACTATCTTTCTCCTCGTCTATAATCTTCCAATCGACTCCTCCTGAAGCAAACCTAAAGACGAACCTGGGTGTGACATCAACATACGCAACGAAGAACAGAGCTGTGCTACACCATCTATTCTGTATAGGTAAAATTACTTGCATTACATAGGAACATATTTGACGTGTTCTATATTTCTATATAAAATACAACCTTTAAAGCTCAAGCCAAGTGTATAAAACAGCTGCAGTGGATAATATGTAGACAATATTATTCAGTAAGTGTAGATTGTATTTGAGACATTACACACACACACACACACACACACACACACACGCGCGCGCGCGCGCGGAAACATACACAGACGCACACATACACAGAGGTCAAATAATATTTACTGCCCGATATACTAGAAGCTGTGAACACATGAAACGTTTCTCGATGTTCATCCCTAACTTTTTCTCACGAAGCACGGAATCTAACAGACATTGTTGTGGATTTTCCTAATGAGAACACAAAACTCATATCGACCAGTCACATATATGTCTTGATGATATTGTTAGCCTGAATTCCTCCAAACAATGAGAGTGTGTCATCTATGTCACCAGTGCTGGAGACAGCCTTAACTTGGTTTTGAGTAAAAGTAGCATAGAGATTCTGAGGTCTTTAAACTTTTTTTAAAACTATGTTCAGCATTTATATCAATTTTTGCTGTTTCTACTTATTAGTGGAATGTACTAACACTATCTTCTGGAAAATATTGTGTTGTTATGCGTCTGTCTGACTCACAGTGGTCAGCGTGTTGCCATGTTGTGCAGGCTCTGTATGAAGGTTTCAAGAGAGAGGTTTGGGTACACAAAATAATCATACACTGAACTGTCCATCACTTGATAATGAACAGTTAGTAACACGAGCAGACAGGCAGATGTATTAGGCAAAGAAAAAGAAATTGGGAAAATGGAAATAGTCTTCCTCACAATGTTTTAGAATGTCATGGAAGAAAAAAAATCAATAAAACACGCAATGTCATGCAATAGAAGAATGATGTGAACGTCTGTGTCTCCACTAATTTTCTTGAGTCTTCGAAAAACCATCTCCAAGAAACTATTGACAAATTTAGTGAACACGATTTTAAAGATACTAATATATCTTAAATTGTTACTAGAATTTTTGAAATCTTGGCGAAACCTTTTTGCAGATTTTCGAAAACAGAGTCTTACGACGCATCTTTGGACCCATCAAAGATGCAAGCAGCGGTGAATGGAGAGTGAGAAGCAACAACGAAATTCATAATCTGTTTAAATCACCACTGATCACTGGCATCATGAGATCTAGCTAATACAGTGAAATGGTTGGGGCATATCGAAAGAATGTCTGAAGACAGAGAAATAAAAACTGTATACACCAGGGAGATGAATGGTGGTAGACCACGAGGCGGACCAAGAAGACGATGGAGAGATAATATCCAGACAGGCCTGCAAACACTTGGTATCACCAACTGGAAAAAGAGGGCCAACAAGAGAGATGAGTAGAGGCGGTGATATCTGCAGCAAAGAACCTCAAGTGCTAGGAATGCGAGGAAAAAGAAGTATATCTTAAATACACAGTACAGTGATTGGGGAGTGGGGTGGGATGGGCAAGGAGGAAAAGAATACCAAAGGAGGAGAGGGGGAATGAAGAACAGCTAAGTATGTGCTTCTTAGATATGACATATTAGCAGAACCGACAGAAGAGGTACTTTTCAGTAAAACCAAAAGTTTCAATATGACTGGCTGCCGTTTTATATTACCAGTACAGCATAATTAGCGATAAACACTTAGTTACACAAAGTGCCACCATTCGGATGAGGATCACACGGGGACAGGTCCCACAAACCCTGTTCAGTCCATTGTGGGGATTAAATAAGGTATCCCCAGTCAGCAGCCAGGGTGGGGCTTCGAAGTCACGAAAAAGTGCCTTCAACATGGGGACGAACTTTAAGACGTTCCAGATGGAAACCTCCTCCATACACCAGGACACTAATCTTTGAACTGATCGACGGACACAAAGTGTAAACATCTGGCTAATATGTGAGTATCTCAAGAACTATATTGCTCTTAAAGACAACTGTAAGACCAATCCTGCACTGTACACACTAAATAATGTTGAACAATTTAAAGTCTGTTTTCCTGAAGGTCAAAACTGCACTCAGTGTGTTCATGTGCTGATGATAACCAAAATTACAGATGTTTTTTTTTTTTTTTTCAAGTTTGAATCTCACACTTCGCTAACTAATCTATATTTATATTTTAACACAGGTTTTCTTGAAGTGGCCAAAAAAAAAAAATGTATGTTTTCTTAAAGTGGCAATAAAAAAAAATGTATGTTTAATATTATTGATCATTAACATGTTATTCGTGTGAGTGGTTGTCGTGGTGTCAAGCACACTGGTTTTCTCGGGAGGGATGGGGGGCAGCACACTGGTTTGCCAAGAGGCCTATCACACTCGTTTGCACGGAAGGGAGGAAGCACACTGGCTTGTCCGGGCACCCGTCACACTGGCTTTCACGGAGGTGGAGAAGGGGTAGAAATGCTATAAAAAAGCACTGGTCAGGTGCATACTACAATAACAATTGAATAAGTGAAGCAAATTTGTGCTATATTGTGCTGATTTTAAAGGGGTAGAAATTAAAGGGAAGAGAAAAAGTTGGTAAGAAAGAACAAAAAGTTTATGTCAGCTTTACAAAATCGATCACACTAAACAAACAAAGGACGTTGCGTCATCCCCATTCCCATCACCATCCTGAAAATAAAAATTTGGTTCCAACACTAGCGTCGTCTGTAGACTCGGCTAGACAAATAGGCTGAACGTAATTGTTGAACTGAATTCCACGACCATTACTTTTAAGTTTTATCTTGGCCAACGCAATGTCAAAATCGTACTGCCTTGCTGTCGGTCATAAAGTGTATCACATAATTTATTTCTTTTTTAAAATACGGTGATCAAATAAGAAAAGCAAAGACAAAATGCGAACAATATAAACACTGTATTGAAACCAAGCGGTATGGAACAACGGAAGACAGACGTTGCACCATATACTACATAGAGGATAACACTGGCAAGAAGAACGAGCAGAAACAAAAAGTCAGTTTCCCTCCTTTTTAGTTTCTAACTTTATGTTTCCACTTCAGGGGATCAGAAGCTTGCGAATATCCACTAAAAAGAGAGTCTTCTGATGTCCCGCCAATTTGTATAGTTTGTCTCTGAAATATTTATTAGTATTCTGATCTAAAAAGCTATAGATGCATTTTACATATTAGTTATTATGAACAAACAAAAACAAAAAAAAAAATTATAATAAATATGTCAGAGACAAAATATGCAAATTAGCGTGACATCAAAAGCCTTTTTTGGCAGTGGTGAAACGTTGCAAGCTAGTTTTTTTCGGGCACATCGTGAGACATGATTCGATCGTAACGACTGTACTTCAATTAACACTGGGGAATAGTCGAAGAAGAGGAGGACAAAGAAGAAACCGTAAAGACAGCATCAAGAAATTGAGTGGACTAAGTTATCATACACTTATTCATCAAGCGGAAGACAGAAAGATGGCAGTTTTTGTGTGTGCTAGTGCTTCCTTCATTACACCACAACAATCCTAGTGGGTCAGGGGTTATGTTAAGTTATTTCCCTTTCAATATAGACTATTTATATCTCAAAAGATTTAGGAATTATGTCTACAAGGTAATTTTGTCTAAGATATGGTCATAATGCCTACAATATGTCCACCCACTCCTAATAGTGTTGTGTAGTTGTTAATTATTTAGTTTGTAATTGTGGAGTCAATACTAAAACAGTTAGTTTGTAATTAGCAATTACATAGTTAAATCAATACATTAAATGAATTTAAGTGGAAAACGCCATACAAATTTGTACAACAGAACAACAGATCAGGCGTCTTCTGTTTAGCAGAATATCGCTATCGGAACGAGGCTTCGTTACTGTGATGTGAGATTTAGGCTTTTCTAGGACTTCTTCCACCCATCTTCTTCTTGGTCTCTCCTTTCCCTTTAGTGTTTCCGTTTCATGATGCAGGATCTAGCCGCCAGCATTGTTGGATTCATTCCCACAAGGTCAACACATCATTGCAATCCGCATTGTACTGTGAATTCAACTTTGATTATTGTTCCAAAGTTATTATCATTTCTCACACTATTCCTTTTCGTTTTATTAGTAGGCTGGCTTTCTCGAGTATTTTATTTTACTTGCGAGTAGTTTATAGTTGTGTTAGCTAGTTAACCATCATCATCTTCAGTTCTCTTTATGCCTAGTGGCCCAAGGGACTTCATAGAGAACTTTCCATGCTTTCCTGTCCTGTACAATCTTCAGTTCAGTTTACCATGTCAGAGATTCCGCATTCAGGTCACTCTTCATCGTTCGTCTCCATGCTGTTATTGGGCGCCCCTGTTTTCTCTTTCCAACTAGTATCCACGTGAGAGCTGTCAGATCACTGCGTATTGCAAGATACAATACATTGAAATGGTAAACACACACACACACACACACAACACACACACACACACACACACACACACACACACACACATATATATATATATATATATATATATATATATATATATATATATGTATATATATATATATATATATATATATATATATATATATATATATATATATATATATATATATATATATCATCACCATAATTCTGTGCTTTTCAGACTGGTGTGGGCGATCCTACCTCTCCAAAACTTGCGATCTTTAACAGTATGTCACAGTTCTTGGCTGACACACCTCCATGGCCAAACAAAAGCCTGCTAAGAAAAGTGTTTCATCTTCCCGTGTCTCGTCGTTTATAGATCTTTCCAGTGGTCAAAACATGCTCAAAACACACACACATGTATAAATATTACATATTGTTACATAACCAGCGGAAGTTCTCTTTGCTGGTTGACTTGCCCACATTCTGTACACATATATGCAAATTACCTAGTTTGAAATATGGACTCCTCTTCCATGTGTAAATAGTCCTTCTTTGGTAAGTATGGGTCAAGCTGTGGTGAAAAAAAAAAACAATTTTTCCCCGCTGCTGGGAGTAAGATCAGTGTAGATGGGCAAAACTGGCTGAAATAGCCGCCCGAGGACCTAAACTGCAGTAACTCTGTGACGGAAGATATTCCCCTGCATTCCAACGGCATATGTTCTCTTATATTCATTAATAGACCGTCCCTACTTATTTGGGATACTGTTTTTTTTTTCCTTTCCTACGACCTTATGCTTACAACTAAGCTGGCGAGATATTAAGGAAAATGGTTGATCTAAAAGCCATTGAATCGATTTGTGCGCACAGACCAGATGTTTGAGTCACACCGGAAAAATGCTTCGGGTCTAGCATGTCGGACAGTTAGACACTGGCTCAGTGTGGGGAAATTTAATTTGTATAGTTATCGCTTTCTCCTACTTGCATATTCCACGCTCCTTTGCATGCCTGTATTAGTTAAGCACTCTAATGGAAGGAAGGCATACGATTTGATCTGATTCTACTAGTTGGCTACCGCTGCTTTCACGGGAAGTGGCGGCAGACCCGTTCAAGCTTGATGGGATGAAGCTTAGGCTCCCGGGTTTAAAAATCCATTCAAGTCTAAAAGGGCTGATCACTGATAGCTGGGCAAAAAAAAAAAAAAAAGTTGAATGGGTAGGATAATTGTACCAGGGCATGTATTTTTACAGGTGTTAACCCAGGTTAACTCGGGATATTTATGCTCTTATCAGAGATTAAGAGGATTAAAACCAGGATTAAGAATACTGTTGATTATAACACCGCACCTTGGGGAATCCGTTCTCCTCTATATAGATAGTTAATCTAGTCTTATTCTCCGACTGTAAATAAGGCGGCTTGTCGCCAACTCCAGTCATAAGCTTGAGCTAAGTCCAAAAATACTGCTATAGTTTTATTTCCTATTTTAAATCCTCTTTTCACCTGATCCTCTATTTTAATTATTTAGTCAACTGAAGCGGAAACTGGGAGGGAAGAAGAGAAGAAGTGGCAGACTGAAAATAAAATCTCATCTTGGACAATTTAGCATCACACGATGAAAGATAATCTTGATCAGAAATGACTAGTAGCAGATGAAACAGAATGCTGATTACAGTTGTGGTGACACACGTGACGATACAGTGGCTGAAAAAAATGAAATGTGTCCACATCGTTAGATTATTTAGACACATATCTATACCTCCCGTCCCACACCACACACATACTGACATACACACCTATGAAACAACAAAGTATGAGACTCTAATAATATGACTGTTTATTGAAAGTCGTCATACAATATTCATGGATTTCTGTCGAGATTTCTCTAGCTAGACTGATCAAGACAACATTCTTAGAATAATAATTCTTTGAATACCAAGCACCAAGAAGAAGAAAGACACAGACATCCTGCTTGATCTGAGGAGCATCGAAAAGAATTTGCTCATAAACAGCATCCTGTTCCAAAAGCTGGGGGTATTTTGGCCATGTTAAATGTCATCGTTATCTGGAGAAAGCGGTGATGGGATGCATAGTTCTTGAAAACGATGTTGAAGCAGACCTTTGCGAGAGTGTTTATTGGATATTGAATATTCATTGTCTCTAAAAATACTTAGGCATGGAGTTATCATCCATTTGAACTGGCCAAGTTCAGTCGCTCCATATGGAGCTAGCCTCTCCTAAATAGTATTAGTAACAATTTTAGCTGCTTTTCATGCTGTGATATCAGCGTGTATTTCTGTGTGTCAATGGTTCCGGTCTCCTATATCTGTTGAGCCATGTTTTCTGCTTGTTGTTTGTTTGGCCGTCATCTTAGTGCTGATTGGCTAATTTTGTGCTCGTCTTTTTGCAGTGCTCGTTGTTTTGGCGGATTAGAGGATCTCTACTTCTTGTTGCTGTACTTTGTTCCATTTTTACAATGTATCTGATTTTGTGTTCGCTTTGTTGAAGACTATCATAGTTGGTCCATCTTGTAGTATGTCGGGGTTTCCACTACGGAATTAGCTAGAGAAAGGCATACTTTCAAGTGGGCGTGAAGGAGTGAGTGTAAAGTTACATAGAGGACGTGCCGACTGATGTCAAGAATGTTAAACCTGCCAAACGTTTAAATAAATCCTATTGCATCCGATGTAGAGACACATTCTAAATTTAAAAAGGATTTCTACGAACAGGCATAAGTGCCTGGAGACCTATACTGTTTCCTGTGATCTGAAGACTAATCCATCGTCGAAATTTTGGAATACTCATCATCACTGGAACTTTCACACCAACACCACAACCAAGCCCAAAGGAAACAACGCCATACAAGACGGCACCCTCTGCAATATAATAAAAAAGAACATAATTTGTAAGTGACACAACAAATATTTAGATGGCATATAAGACGACACGCTTCACAACATAAAATAAAAACAAAAATAAATTCAGCGCGGAAATACCACACAGGTAAAAAGATTTATGACAACACCCTCTGGAATGAAATAAACTCGAACATACATTGGGCCAGGCAGTATGAGAAATGTAGATTTCAGAAGTATAGCAATACCAGTTTGACTTACTTAACCAAACTTCTTCTACCCTGAGTTGTAGAAGTTTGCTAGATAGATGGCTAGACTTTTCTAGCTGCAGTTTTCTTTCTGCATCGTCCTGTGGGTTATGGTTCTTGGCCTCAGGTGTCGGCTGTTGTGGCCGATTGTCTCCCATTTTGCGTAAACGTTTAAACTATCCTAACTGTGACCGATCCACTCAAGTTTGTAAGGCATGAGTTTCAACATCGTGACGTATTGTTTGGTGGTAAACTGTGCCCCTTCTTGTCACTTGGACAACCTTTCTCAGATACCTTTTGTCTGAAGTCGTAGAATCTCTGAGCCATTGTCTTTTGGCCATGACTCACACCTATAGTTCACAACTGGCACAAGAGTTGAAGAAATAATGATAGCAATAGTGAACTAGTGTAAATTAAATTATAGTTAGAAAGTCTTCTTCACTTCAGTTGTTTTATGTAAACAATAAATCCTAACCCCACACTCCATGCGCGGTTTGAAATCCACAGACTTAAAAATACCCCTACATATATCATAAACTTGGTAGATACAGACAGTAAGGGCTGGGCAGTTTTTTGTTTTCATTGGTGACTTTGTCTATTGACATGATCATCACACTGTTATTATAAATCACCAAGAATACAGCTGAATGTTTGCAGCGTTCAGTATTGTATGTGGCAGAATCGTCTTAGGGTGGGAGGAGGGGGTGGGGGGGGGGGGGTGAGTTCAATCTGTTCATCCAACAATATGCTATGATATACAGATTTATATAAAATGATTGCCTGAAGTCAAATTTGTCGTTAGAAAAGAATTATTTAATGGATTTGCAGGAGTAGCATCTAAAAATATTGAAGCGTTTACAGTTATATGTGATCATGTGGGACCGTGAGACTTAATAAGGTGTTGAGAAGATGAGGACTACCCAGCACCTTAAAGAGAGGGTTGCTTCTGCAATTGCAGTTGTAGATCTGGATACGATTAAGAAAATATGGAAAGAAAATGAAAAATGTATAGACAAAGTCCGACCTACAAATGACGCCATTATAGAAGTGTCCATGGTAAAATGTAACGTCTCTGAAAATTTTGAGATATCATGCGTTTATATCAATGTATCGTGTTTCACCATGAGATATCATTATTTTATTGATTGTTGCAGTTATGACTTTCATGTTTTATTGTGCCTTGACGGATTTAGAGATTTGACCGTACAGATGCATTTACTTATATGTTATTCGTGACATATCATGGATTCATGCACAGCACCTTATTGACATTAATGACAATGAGCAGACAATACCCCGGAGTACTAAAGTGAATCATGTCAGAACTATTTTGGGGGGAGGGGGGGGGGGCAACACACTGCTATCAGTACGAACCTTCATCATGCAATGATCAACTGCATGAGTTTCAATGAGATACAGAATACGAAATCAGACGAATGCCAGGAATAAAGCCAGTCTTTCAGGTCATCAAAGAACGACAAATAAGGTGGAAGACCTCGGAAAACCTGATGGAATAAGAATAACCTTACAGAAATGGATATTAGTCTTAATTGTGCTTTTAACGTAGCTCAAACCAGATAATTCGCTGTGATAAGTGCTTCCCAAGCACGTTAAAAAAAAAAATTATATATCTAGAGAAAGATTAAGTTCATTTGAAGTCATAAATTGCTGGGATATTGGAAAGCCATCTTTGCCTGCATCTTTTTTAAATTTTCTTGTCCATAGTTTGAGTTTTTTTAATTTTTAAACATAAAAGCCTATTATTCTTCCGGTAATTTCAAAAAAGTGTATGTTTTTTCCGCTCCAGAGAGTGATTAAGAGAATTCAGTCTTTCAAAAATGTCGCATAAATATGCCAGTTTTATTAAAACAATCAGAACTAGCAAAATATTTTGCATCTTTTTATCATTCTTCTTTAAGGACAATAAAAATGTCTTGTCGCAATTTAAAATTACAGGATAAAACGTTACTACGAGATAGCCATTGTATACTGCTATAGTACAACAAAGACGAATGTTCGGCTCCCGTATCCTCATTTGCTTTCAATGGATGATATTTTATAAAATTGTACCATATTCAACACACATTCTAACACCTCATCCAGTGCAGGACTCAGACATTTGGAGCGCTTCTCAATAATATTGCAGTGGGTATACAGTGCTTTTGTATATTTGCTTCCAACCAGCGCCTGTAATCGTCCATAGCAGCAAGACATGGAGCTAGCTCCATCAGTACAGACTGATTCCCAGCAGACTCGCCAGTCATAATGTTCACCATATCTACAGCAGCCGGTACAATAAGTTCTTCTGCGATGGTGTCAGGCTTCTTACATTTCGCGATTCTGTAAGCCACCTTTTAAGTTTCTAGCAAAGCATTGTTTGGTATTTGATGCTGATTTAAAGAATGTATTTTTTGTGTGTTTTTTTGTGTTTTGTTCCAGTTTTTTTAAAATCTTGGCCGAAAAAAAAAGATTCATCACGAAGTTCGCCACCCAGGCTGTGGTGATTAGCTTCTAAATAGCGTTTCAATTTACTTGGAAGCATACACTACGTTGCCAAAACTTTCATATATAATACATATTGTAGTCTATCTTCTCCATAAATTTATGTTGATGTAAAACCAAACTCCAAATAACTGTCATCATATTTATGATATTTTCGTGTCTTTACACTCGTGCCACTGGTTTATGGCATACTTTATCTATCTGCACTATTACGTTTTTAACTTTTCACAAAAAAAAAAAAAAGGGTCTTATATCAAAGAAACTAGAGCAACAACAACAACAACAACAAAACCTCAAAACTATTTATCAAAGACACCAAACAATAAGTAATAACAGTCGAACTAAATTACAATAAAGCGCTGAGCTTCACTTAAATTGTAAGTTGGCGTCGACTGACTGATTTTAGCCTGTAACGCTTCCTTTTATACTTTCCGCAAGATCTTGAAAATTTAGAAAATCTGTTGCGAAGAATCTACGCATCACGACCTGTCTTCCGTATTGAATGTTGAATTAGGAATCGACATCACAGCACTTGGGACACTCGCATAAGCGCTCCGTCTCTATCTTCCGCAGCAAGCGAAGAGTTAAAATTCCGATGGTACTAGTAACAGTCTGATTGTATATCCGTCTCGCCTCTCCCCCGAGTTTCGAGATCAGCCAGATCCCCCTGTAACTTCTCGCAGTGCCTTTCTCCTCAGACCGTAATGATCTGTTACGCGGCACTGTTCACTCGCCCCCAAAGGGTCCTCACAACATCCAGCTTGTCATATATCAGTTCACCAATAAGTGGTGCAGAACCGGCCAGTCCATCCGCCTAGTCATTTCCCAACACACCGGCGTTACCTGGAGAAAATATCCAAAGGATGCTAACTACCCAGGACCTCTAAAGTGATGCTTGCCAATCTGCATGGAGCATGCCTGACTCCACCTTTCTCAGAATGCTCTGTAAGTCAGTTATAATGACGACTTGTGTGTACAGCTGATTCTCAAGCCACCGGAAAGCAGCAGTGACTGCCTCCACCTCCATTCTCAAACAGACGTTGTGATATCATATGCCAGGCTTTGCTGCCCCAGGCGACGTTCATTCGCCTTTGCTTTGAATCCTAATGCACTTCGACTGCCCAATCGTCAACGTTTTCGCCTGTAACGGTAAGGTTGACGTGCGGCAGTGGCAACGTTGGTTTGCGACTGGGGAAAGAAACATCATTTATTGCGGAACTTTAAACACCAGGGGCAGACAATGGTGTAATGCAATAACCAATAAACAGGGGAACGTTCTGGAGGAGGCCCTGGTATCTGCTGACCTGATATGTTTAAATGACGGACAAGTACCTAGATTGCCCAAATGACGGACACGTCACTAGAATGGCCAAATGACGGACAAGTCACTAGATTGGCTAAATGACGGACAAGTCACTAGATTGGCCAAATGACGGACGAGTCACTAGATTTGCCACTCGAACCGGTGATTCTGACAGTATGATTTACTTGGCTCTTGTGTCACCCACAATCGCCCCTGTTTGTAGCTGGAGTACACTGGGGTACCACGACATCGAGCACCTGTCCTGTGTTGTCTTAGTTGAGAAGAGCAGAAAAACCGGTCAGATAATCGGAAAAAATACTTTCCAGTAATATAACACAGGACAGGACGCCATCAATAAAGTTAGACGCTGCAAAGTAAACACATCCTGCAGACACAGAAAGAAATGGACTCAGCCACCGTGGTTGGATGAAAAGGTGGAAAGGTCATGGTTGGAGAAAAGGCAGGCCGTTAAGGTGTGGCAGAAGGCCGGGAAGAGTGGCACGTCGCAGCCTGAGCCCCTGAGTGACCTGAAAGAAAAAGTCAATAAGACAACGATGGCTTTCAAACTGTGCGCAAAGCAGGTCAAGAATGAGAAATGGGACGATTAATGTAAGAATGTGTGCTCTGAAGGGTCTCTTGTCACATTTTGGGGACTTCATTGGGCAATGAATGGCACCACACAACGTCAGGGTAACCCTGACTTTCAAAGCGCAGATCTGACATGGCAGAAATATAATGCAGATAAAGGGCAGGCTCTTCTTCAGCGCTACTTGGATCAGACCGACCAGAAAGATGAGGCATTCAGACTGAAAGTTAGGTCAACACTTTCAGAGTTGTGTAAAAAAGCAGAACTAAGTGACGATTACAGTATTATAACTGAGACCATACGGGCAACACTCAGGAAATCGCCTGACACCTCACCAGGCCCTGACGGCATCCAGTATGATGATATGTTGCAGATGTCGGAGGACGATATGTCAGAACTGGCAGGAGAGTTCACCATCAGCATCAGAGAGGAGTGGCTACACAGCTACCTACTACCATTACTAAAACCAAATAAAGATCATTCCAAGATTAGTGGCTACAGAATTATTACCATGCAGTACACAACAGGCAGGCGTCTGGAGAAAATTGTAGCACTTAGGCTTGCTGATGACTTGGAAAAGCATGACAGATTACCATCCACACTTGGGGGATACAGACGAAACAAAAAGACAGGGCTCAATGCAGCAGACTGTGAAGTCTATGAAGGTTTTCAGGTGAGAGAAGAGACATGTGCAGCTGCTCTAGACTTAGAGGATGCGTACAACAGATTACCATTTGAATACTTTGTGCACATACTTCTCCAACTGCAAATATCTCTCTTTATCACCTGCTGGGTATCCGCAGCACTGTTTCAGAGACGGGCGATACTCAGCCCAGGATTGCCTCAAGGTTCTCCACTGTCTGCAGTGCTATTCAACGTGGACACAGTGCTGATAACTGAGCAGCAGTTGCATGGGAGTGGCCGGACCTTGTCACTTGCTGATGACCTCTTATTGTATCGACATGGAAGAGATCGTCAAGAGATTGCCAAGTCAATGCAGAGTGAACTAAATCGCGTCGCCTCCTGGTGTTTAGATTCTAATGCTCATGTCAACCCTGCGAAGGCCTCAGTAACGTGGTTCTTCTTGTACACGCATATAGTGAAGGCAGGCTTACCAGCAGTGGAAAGTAGCGAAGACATTTTGACGAGAACAAATCTGATGACACACCTTGGATTGATGTTTGATCGCAGCCTATCCTTCAAAGAACATGTTGACCATGTCATAACAAAGGCACACAAAGGCCTGTCAGCAATTAGGGTCCTGGCTGCCGCTAACACTGAGCTGAGACTGCTTCTGTTCCAGGGACTTGTACTTTCTCCCATCATATGCTCTTGCGATCCTCACTGTCAGCCATACTCAGATTGAAAGACTTGAGAAGATGCAAAATGAAGCAATGCGCATTATTTTAGGATGCACTGAAGACACTTCTTGTGTAGCAATGAGGTACCTTTTTGACTTCCCTACCATGAACTACAGGACCAAGATCTGGAGGGCGCGTGCATACCTCAAAAAAGGCTCAGATGTGAAGCACCCTTTGCACCTCATGCTCTTCAAGAAAAAGGGCAATAGGCTTAAAATGGGCAAATCATGGTTTGGTAGGGCAGAGGATGACATCATGCAGGTTTGCAGCCTTACAGACATCCATCTAGGTAAGGAATGGATAACAGAGTCTAAAGCGCCCGATCTCATATTCTCCTGTGTCGTGACGCTCGGTGGGAGATGTCGGGAGCAGAATCCAGCTGCTGTCAATGCTGAGGTATGCGCGCTTATCAGTGACACGAAAGATGATACAGATTTGGTCATCTTCACAAACGGATCCGTTATACGTGGACATAAGAGGGCATGGGCATTTACAGCTCGCTCTTTAGGCAGAACAGTTAAGGAAGCCAGCGGTGCCTTCTCCATGACCACCAGCAGCATGACGATGGAGGTGATGGCGGTGACACAGCTTTCATTTGGCTGGGATCACAGGACTATTCCCTCGTGTGTGTGCTGAGTGATTCTTTGAGTATGATCCGGCGGGTCGAGGCAGGCTGGTTACGCAGACAGTGGCTTGAGTCATTGCAAAATTCTCCTGTGTGTGCAGTTACTTTTATATTCGTCCCAGGGTATGCAGGCATTGTTGGTAATGAGAGAGCTGATAGACTGGCAGGTACTGCAATAATTGAAGATAGCCGGCCCATGGATCACGCAGACATTGTCATTGCCCATATAGAGATAGGACGCTCTGTGGATTTTGGAAGCAACGTGTCCACATCACTTATAAGAATACGCGAATTGAGAGTAAATATCGGAACAGTCAAGCATGAGAAGTACACTGGACGCATACGAAGTCTTGTTAACCAACGTAGGACTGGTACTATTAACCGCACGACGCTGATGAATATATTGAAAGGGGGATCTGCAAATATGGAGTGCTGTGAAGATAATCGAACTCATAACTCAAAACTCAACTCATAACTCGACTGCCTCTCATCACATAACCATCCATATATATAACCACATCACTTGGGCGGGAATTGTGATTAATCATTTGTTGAACTTTTGATTCTGCAGCACCATCTGGCCAGTCCCTGCACTCATGTCCGAAAGTGATTAGAACCCTACACAATCTAAAACATGATCAGACACGTTGACCCACTCGTCTCCTCGCATAAATTTATCAAGCCTTCACACATGTCCATTTGTGTCTTCAGTTTGCGCCATCCAAGTAGCTATATCCAGGGCTTCACGCAGGAGGTGCCTATTGTCTGCAGCTACTTTGAAATTTGACTTTGCTTGCAGAACTTTGAGCCTATCTGCAAAAGTAGGCATTGCAAGTATATATCGCATACATACTACCAGGGTATTTCTTGTACATCCCAGAATCACCCGCATGGCTTCATTCTGTATGCGTTCAAGTTTTAACAGTTGGGTCTTTGATATGGTAAGCATGCCAAGTTCATAATCTATTACTGACAGGATCACATGCTGCAACATTGTGAACAACATTCTTTGTCCCATGTCCATTTCTGCCATAATCTAGAGAGCATTGAGCAGATTTTGGCTCCACGTGTCTCGTGCAATCATATGGCGCGATTGAGAAGTCGCAGCATTGCAGGCATACGTTCGCAAGGATATTATGCGACGGTGCCTTTTTTTCATACATGGTCAATACAAACAAGTCACACACAAATAAATCTAGATAATTGTAGCTTCTCATGTTTTTGTTTAGTTAGGTTTTATTTAAATTAATTATGAAGCTCTTACAATAATTCTCGGTTCCCCTGTGAAAAAGTCGCGCTACCCGGGGCGTCGCGGCGCACATTTTGTTAATCAGTGTTTTAGACTATAATGAAGAGAAATATACGATCTCCTACCGATGGTATGAGCAAAGACTGGTCCTCCACTGTCACCGCTGCATGTACTCTCGTCGTCTCCAGATCCCATACAAAACATATTGTCCGTGAACGATTCGGGAAAGGCTCTCTTGCATACGTCAGAGCGGTAGACTTTAAGTTCGACTTTCTTGAGTATTAGTGGCCGATCCACGTCTAAAAGTAAACAAAGGGCGCCTTTTTAAACCATGTGACGCACACAGCTGAGTTTATTTAAGAGCTGACGTCAGAGTACTCAGCGCGATCCCATTAGCGCTTTGTTTCAGTTGTCAGCAACAACCACAAAGATCTTACACCAATTGTCAGTGAAGCTGCCTTGTCGTTCCCCTGAGTGTTTATAGTCGGCCATATCACATGAAGTATCTTCACTACACCTGTCTCTCTCTAAACTGCAATATTCTACAGTATTTTCCCAAGTATATGACAATTCTATGTATACGACGTACCTTAATTTTAGTACCAACAATTTAGAAGCACAATGTTTTATTATTAAACGAGAGGAAGTCAATAAGTAAGTCATACAAGATTATTGTACGGCAGGACACGGCGCAGTTGGTTGTTTTCTAAGGTGTCACCAGCAGCATTGAACGTTATGTCTCTGTTCGCTAGGTGGCGCTAGGTGCTGCATGCGCATTCACAGGACATAAAAGAAATGAAGACCTTACTTAAAGAGTGAACTCTCAAAGAACAAAGTGCTGTTGTGTGTTTGTATGTGTGTGTGTGTGTGTGTGGGGGGGGGGGGGAGAGTATGCAACGGACATTCATATGGAAATGCATCCTCTTTATTCTGGCAAATGTGTATCATAAAGAGGAATTGACAGAAAATGATTAGGCACGTCCTTCAGCATCTCTGTCAATACGCAGATGAAGGTGAGGACATACTGAACAAGATTATTTCTGTGGACAAATCATGGGTAATTTAGAGCCAGCCGGAGTTAAAGCGTTCATTTATGCAATAGAATCATTTGTCTTCGCCTTCTGTTCGAAAATGCAATTGTACGGCATTTTTAGGAAGGGCTATGCTGACAATGTTCTATGATTGTCAAGAGGTGATTTTTAAAAGGATTCTTCTTCTTCTTCTTCTTCTTCTTCTTCTTCTTCTTCTTCTTCTTCTTCTTCTTCTTTTTCTTCTTCTTCTTCTTCTTCTTCTTCTTCTTCTTCTTCTTCTTCTTCTTCTTCTTCTTCTTCTTCTTCTTCTTCTTCTTCTTCTTCTTCTTCTTCTTCTTCTTCTTCTTTCTTCTTCTTCTTCTTCTTCTTCTTCTTCTTTCTTCTTCTTCTTCTTCTTCTTCTTCTTCTTCTTCTTCTTCTTCTTCTTCTTCTTCTTCTTCTTCTTCTTCTTCTTCTTCTTCTTCTTCTTCTTCTTCTTCTCTCTCTTCTTCTTCTTCTCTTCTTCTCTTCTTTCTTCTTCTTCTTCTTCTTCTTTCTTCTTCTTCTTCTCTTCTTCTTCTTCTTCTTCTTCTTCTTCTCTTCTTCTTCTTCTTCTTCTTCTTCTTCTTCTTCTTCTTCTTCTCCTTGTTTTTTTTCTTCTTCTTCTTCTTCTTCTTCTTCTTCTTCTTCTTCTTCCTCTGGTTCTTCTTCTCTTATATGTATTATATGTGTATCTATGTGTGTAATATGTGGGTATGTGATTGTTGTTGCATGTGTGTGTATGTATATATATATGTATGAATTCTTAGGTTTGCAAATATGTGAGTATTTTTATGTAGGTATGTTATAAGAATATGTGTGTTTATGTGTGGGTTTATGTGTGATTGTATATGTGTGTATGTGTGATTTTTGTGAGTGTGTGTATTATGTACGCAAGTATGTAGTATGTACGTATATATGCAGGCATATGTATGTTGGTGTCTGTATTTGTGATTGTATATGTCTGTATGCATGCACGTGTGTGTATATATGTTATGTGTGTGTAAGTATGTGAGTGTATGTATGGATGTGTGTATGTATGCATGTATGTGTATGTATGCATATATGTGTTTGTGCATGTATGTCTATGCACGTAGGTGTGTGTCTTTTCTGTTTGTGTATGTATGTGTGTTGATATATGTATGGATGTATGTTTTTATTATTAATAAAGAGGTGATTTTCAACAGGATTCTTCTTCTTCTTCTTCTTCTTCTTCTTCTTCTTCTTCTTCTTCTTCTTCTTCTTCTTCTTCTTCTTCTTCTTCTTCTTCTTCTTCTTCTTCTTCTTCTTCTTCTTCTTCTCTTTCTTAATCTTCTTTTTCCTCTTCTCTTTCTTCTTCTTCCCTTTCTTTGTCTTTAATATCATCACCTTCTGCTCTGTCCTTTCAGTCCTGATTCTATAGCTTTCATAAATATGTCTATCAACACCGTTTATTCAGTTGTTTTATTGGTTGATGTTTTTAGAACAGTTCAATAGGTGTCTGAAGTGTACGCTTAGAGTGTTGTGTAGTGTAAGCCTTCCTGTTCTTGTGCACTTACAATAATAGTGAAATATCGCAAGACATTAACAAACAGCTCAACATAATTATTGTTCTCAACCTATGAAAACTAAACAACTGAGAACTTACCACTTTCTCCTGCTTTTCCCCATCCTATTACTGTCATACGTTCAAACTCGTATGGGTTTTCTGTAACAGTCGCCAGACAAAAGGGCTGCACAAAACGGTTGAATTGAATCCCCTTACCATATCTGTCAGGTTTTATTTTGATCAACCCAATATCATTATCAAAGCGTTCTTCTGTTGAATACCACAGTAGTTCAGAAAATTAATGTATTGTTAAGATGCACTGATAAAATTACAGTAGGGATACTCTAACACAACACACAGCGCAGTGAAATGAGGAAAAGAAAAGTTTTAGGATTGAATAGAGGAAAATCATGGATGGCTCAAGCCGAGGATATTAATCATGAGATTTGTCCATTTGAGGACATAAATTTGGGGAAGAATGATTACTGTACTACCAGAGTGTCATACGTTCTTTTAAGTATGCATCAAGCGGAACAGAGAATGCAGACAACAAAATCCAGTAGTTGTGGAAACGGAAGTGTAGGCCTTGATATGTGAGAATTTTTCTGTGGGTGATGTTATCATTTACACAGACGGTTCAGTCTTTATAAATGCAGCAGCTCTTTGGCTTTAAATGCACAGGTCAGAGTCAAAATTTAAAAAAAAAAAGAAGACCGTTTGGCGGTGAAAGTCCAGGCAGCTACAAAAGAAAAAGCCTGGCTAGAAACACGGACTTTCACCCGGGGATGATTTCTAACCGACTCAATTAATATGGCTGGCTATGCGGCTAAGTAAATGCGAACGCTTCGTAATGCCGGGATGCCGGGTTCGATTCCAGCTGCTGGCCATGTGCCTTGTGTTGGTTTCGACAGTGGTATCAAGAAAGCCAACCGTCCAGAAAGCAATGGCAAACTACTGGACGTAAATTTGCGTAGAAAAACCACACAACAGCCAGGGGCTGTCACAACAGCCAGGGGCTGTTGGGGTTGGTTCTGCAACATCATGTAAAGGATACGCAACTAACTAACTAACCAATGAATATGCACACGAAGTTTAAAAAGGGCTGCATACGTAGACATTGGGTGGAATCCCTGAATAGATCTAAGCTAACCGAAATCAGTAACGTAATTTTTCAGGGGTATTCTCGTGTAGAAGGTAAAGTCGGGAGATGTGAACCATCGTGACTGCACACGGTTATAAACCATGAGAGCTCTGCCACCAGTACGGACAGCTGATAAGAATTGTCCGCCTGTGTCGCCGTTCGCACGTATCTCTGTAGCTACAGCGATGTTTCTTCATTTACCTAGAGTGTCAGCTCTGGTACCCATTTCCTAGAGGCTGCGTGAACACCGGGAGCCGCCCGGTTTCGAACACCGGTCGTGGGCTGCAGCGAGTCGCAGCTGGTGTATTCTGGTGTAAAGGACAATGAACGAGCTGACAGACTTGCAAGTGATGCTCACGTGGTAACAGGAAGATAAATGGACAGGGCTGATATACTAAACGTCCGCAGAGAATCACCTCGAAGCAAAACGAACCAAGTAACGTTGTGAATCTGCAACATTGACTAAACTACACGAAAATAACATCAAAAGGGATTAAGAAAGACAAGATCGCTACACTGTGGCCTGAAGAAGAGTAGTAAACCATCACATAACTGAGGTCACAAGCCACTATACGCTGAGGGAGATACTGAAGATGGGATCTGAGCACTTATGGACTGGATGATTCGATGTGCGACGATGATAATGTATCGACTAACTAACTATCTAACACAATCATACGATGTTCTTGATACAACTACGATTGTGGCTGGAAAACAATAGCTACAAGTAAAGACTGTGTGTGTGCGCGTGCGTGTGTGTGTGTGTGTGTGTGTGTGTGTGAAAAAAGGGGGGGGGAAGGGGGGGGGGAGGGTACAATTTTGTCTGTATTATGTAAACATTACACCTGCTGAATTACTGTTATTGCTAAGTATAACAATATTAAACAAAAACATATAATATTCTAAATGTACCTTCATATTTTTTTTTACAAATACACGCACACACACACACACACACACACACACACACACACATACACACACACACACACACACACACACACACACACACATTCACACACAACATTTTTTGTCAGGATTAGAATTATATTACCATTTCAGTTGCCTTTTTTTTTTACACCAATCCTTTATCTAATGCAATCAGATTGTTCGTAAATATCAATCTTCTTCGTGTTATTGTTTTTTTTTTTTTTTAAATTGAAATGTTATCACCCATCTTGATTGTATGGCAGTTGATAGTGAAAAAAAAAAACACTAGAGACGATCCAGCTTGATAAAATAAGTATGCCCTTTTTTTTTTTTTTTAAGTCTTCCAAATTTTTAGAGACAGCTTTTACTGTAGTATTTCCGTAGTGATCCTTTGACAGTGTGACATCTGCAAGCTGCGAAGGAAACATCACCAGCAAACACGAAGAAAACACATTCCACTGAAACATACAAATATAATAATTTGGACGGCTGTACTTCTAAACGTCAGTTATAAACAGGCTGGGTGGTGTGGGGGCTGCGTGGTCTCGAGGCACGGTGTCCGCCTCATTAGCTAGAGGTTGCAGGTTGAATCCCCGGTAAGGGTTGTTATGTTTTCACGTGGACTTGGATTTCTAGTAATTTCCCAGGTCAATGGTTAGTGAGATCGGACCACCGTGTGCTTTATTGAGCGAATAAAAAAAAATGCCCCTTGGCAGTTGGACATCGAAAAGAGTAGCCTAAGGGCGCTGACCGGGTAAAATTTTAAGTTAAAAAAAAAACACACAAAGTATTTAGGGATCCTCGCCGGTGCTACAGAGCCTGTTCACTTTGCTAAGCTTCTTATGACTCAGATATGAGTTAGAACGGAGAACCTATGGTTTTACTACCTGTGTGCCATGATGTTGATTCGTTGTTAAAATCCTCAAACCTATGTTGTTATTCTAGGATGTCGCACGGTGCTGTTGTAGAAGCTGATGCGACTAAAGTGATTTGTCAGTCGACAGCCAGATAAATGACAATTTAAGCTTTCAGTTTACTTATCTCACCCGTGTTCCATGAGCACATTCTGAAACATTGAACCTGGTTCGCTGGAGTGTCACTATGGATGAATCAGTTGTCAGTTTTCTTTACCACTCTTGATTCTCAGAAAATCGTACGTTTCTTTCAGAGCATAGACATAAGCCCTCTGCTTGTGGGCTTAAATGTACCATTTTGAGAAGAATTGGAGCATTCCCACTGCCTTATAACAACCATATCATTAATTCAGGCTAATTGTGGGTTTAGTGAAGCTTGATGTCTTGAGATGAAAGTCGCAGATATGGCAGTCTAGCCAAATATAACAATATAAGATGCCGCCACCCATCTCCTCATTCCCAGCCATGGCAAACCTTGAAGCGTTTGGTTTACTTGTGAGCTGTTTTTATAATTATTTTTTCTTATTCTTAGCACTACAGCTCCAAGAAGTAACTTGTTTGGATGGAAAGGTCTCTAGCACGAATTGTTTTCAAACATCTCCCTCTCTAGATTTATATCTGTTGTATTAGGACTTTTTTTTTCGGCGTACAATACGTAATGTTTTCCCATATGTGTGACTTAATTTCAGGGTCGTCTTTTACACGGAATGTGTTTAATATATTTATTTCCTGCCTATGGGTTTATTCCTTATTGTGATTGTTTTATACATAGGGGCGTCTCGTACACGTATAAGTACGAGACATTAGTTAACAATAGACACTGTGGCTGACTGATTTTTAAATACTTTTCTGCAGCTTTTTTTTCCCCCTTCTCTAGAACATGGTATTCTTTTTTTACTGTCGTTGAAAGAATGCACTTACGACGATACTCGCCATGGAAGACCATTGTTTCTACTTGATGTTGAATTTCATATTTGTCTTTTCTCACCAAGCTGTGATCGCCAACATTAACTCTGTACTTGCCTTTTATCCCATTTCTGAAATGTACACACAGCCATTGGTTGAGAAATGAACTTTTTTGAAGATGAGACCTTGACAAGGTAGTGTATATATATATATGTATATATATATATATATATATATATATATATATATATATATATATATATATATATATATATATATTAATCTCAGTCGCTTGATATGCTGTGATGTTATGCAGTCTCAAGGTGTCAGTGACTCCTTAATCCATTTTCTTCTTGGTCTTCCCCTGCCTCTTGAAGTTATAATTTTCAGGTTGTACGCCCCTGTTACTGGTATCTCTGGTTTCATTCTCATTAGATGGCCAAACTTTTTCTTTTCTTTGTTTCTCAATAAATTTAAATACGGGGGTATGCCTTTATCTTTAGACTGACTGACTGACTGACTTTCTACCCCACCAGGACATCACATAAGCTATAAACTAGGGCTGTACCGAATAGTGATTTTCACTATTCGACCGAATAGTAATAGCGGGACCTGCTATTCGGCCGAATACGAATACGAATAGTGCATAGTGTATAAAATATAAAAAAACACACACACACACATTTATAATGTCAAATGTACGCTGAACCTTTCCTTCACATAAAGTAGCACAAAATAGTCATCATTTTCTTTAGCGTTCTGAGCCCTTGAAGTTTATTGCTGCAGATATCACTCGTCTCCATTCATCGCCCTGGCTGGCCTTATCTTCTCAATTTGTGACACCAGTTGTTTGCAGGTCTGACTGGACATTGTCTCTCGAACTTTTTTGTGTGTGTCTGCCTCGTGGTCCATGCCCATTCCTCTCTCAGGTGTACATAGTTTTTACTTCTCTGTCATCTGACATGCTTTCAATATGCCCCAACCATTTTAGTCTGTTAGCTCTCATGATGCCAGTGATCAATGGTGATTTAAACAGGTTATGTGTTACGTTGTTGCTTCTCACTCTCCATTCCCCGCTATTAGCATCTTTGATGGGTCCAAAAATTTGTCGTAAAACTTTTCAAAAACCCGTAATAAGGCCTCATCTCTTTTATTTCTGCTTCAAGTTTCAGAGCCAAATAACACGACTGGTCTTTTCAATGTTTTATATATTTTGATCATGGTGTAGCGAAACAGACACTTTGACTTTAGCTGATGTTGAAGGGTATTGTACACTTTATTTATATATTGTATTCTAGATTGTTCTAGATTGTATTTTTTCTCTCAGCATGCTGGAACAGTTCAGGTTTGCACCCAAGTACTTATATGTTTCAGTTCTTTTGATTTTCATATTGTCGACTTGGATGTGGCCGGAGTTTATATTTTTCCATGTCTAGTTTCGTACAGAATAGTAAACATTTAAAAACATTTTATGTTTTTCATCCTTCAGTTAGCCTGTGGTAACTAATAACTAGGATTGAAAGAATCCTAAGTATTATAACAAGTATCTAAACTTGGAAATTGTCACTGACAGCTTAGTTAATTCAGGAAAGCTGCATTAGCTTTCAACAATATTGTCAGCATTAAGGTCGTGAATACAGAAGGGGATGTAAGGTAACTACTATTCGTATTCGGCCTGACCGCAACTATTCGGCCGAATACCGAATAGTCAATAGGTCCACTTTTCGGCCCCGAAGCCAATACGAAGCGAATATATGGTACAGCCCTACTATAAACACCAGATGACACAATGTGGGTGAGGATCACCGTGGAGAGGTCTCAGACACCACGTTCAGCCTGAAGGACATATTTGTGGCCAGGCTATATTGCGGCCCCTGGCAAGACCCAGAGTGAAGCTTCAAATAATGAAAAAAGTCATCCTAAAAAGGACGAATTTGCGTGTCATACTTACGCAGGGGCCATGCTAATCTTCTCTGTATCGTTCCAATTTTAATATCTGTATTGCCTAAACAGTACTCCTAAAAAGGACGGAATGATACTAAATATAGCAAGAGGATATGGATTCTGATTGGTTATTAGAATGAGCGAAGTCCCTACGTTGCAAGGTACGAGGTTAGCATGGGAAAGGAGGACACGAAAGATACGGTGAGTTGGCTTGGCAACACGAGGTAACAGGGTTAAGAATACCTGGTAATCCTAAGTCCAATAACTGGTAATTCTATGTTGAAGCATATCTGAGGACAACGGCAGCGTCCGATTGAGAGTGGCTTGTATATCTGTCTGTCTGTCTGTCTGTCTGTCTGTCTGTCTGTCTGTCTGTCTGTCTGTCTGTCTGTCTGTCTGTCTGTCTGTCTGTCTGTCTGTCTGTCTGTCTGTCTGTCTGTCTGTCTGTCTGTCTGTCTGTCTGCCTGTATGTCTGCCTGCCTGTCTGTCTGCCTGCCTGTCTGCCTGTCTGCCTGTCTGCCTGCCTGTCTGCCTGTCTGCCTGTCTGCCTGTCTGCCTGTCTGCCTGTCTGTCTGTATGCATGTATGCATGCATGCATGGATGGATGGATGGATGGATGGATGGATGGATGGATGGATGGATGGATGGATGGATGGATGGATGGATGGATGGATGGATGGATGGATAGATGGATGGATGGATGGATGGATGGATGGATGATGGATGTATGTATGTAGGTATGTATGTATGTATGTAGGTATGTAGGTATGTATGTATGTGCGTGCGTGCGTGCGTGCGTGCGAAATCAAATCGCGTAATGGGACAATAAACGACGCTTCTGGAGCATAGAACGATTATCCTAGTCTTCCCCATAGGAGATGCAATTTTTCGGCATTTGAAGCCCCACCCTGCATACACATACACACACACACAGACAGACACTCACACACACACACACACACACCAAACAGACATACACACAGTCACACAGACAAACACTCACAGACACACACTCTGCCAAACAGACAGATACATTTACGTTGAGACACCCACACAGACATCGACACGCACTTACTGACACACACAAATAAACACACACACACAAAGACAAACGCGCCGCACCACATACAAGAATACCATGCACACATACGCAGACATATTCACACACCAAACAAACACATACACATACACACACTGACAGTACGTACACGCAGCTACACACAGACACACCTTCATAGACACATATACATCTACTCTAAGTCACTCACACACTCAACCACACACAGAGACCATATACAGAATCACACAGAGACACACACATACCCACATACACACTCGCAGACGCACAGTGCGACACACACACACAAACTCACACAGACACGCATACCCTTCGTAATCTTGGTGTTAATTTTAGTCTATGTCCCTCTCCTCTTTTTATGTATGTCTTGTATGGTATATCATCAGAAGGCATTCTTTCCAAGTGGGTAAACCATTTGATTTGCTGTCTTTATTTGTAATTTAGAATTGGTTCTGTGTCGCCTTTATCTCGTATGACCTTATTCTTGATTTTATTCCTTCTGGCCACTCCTACAGGTCTTTCTCAGACACCTTATTTCCATGGTTACTAATTTTTATGTTTTGTCTTACTAACAGTGTCAACTGGTATATAAGTGCTCTTAAAGTGTTACTTTTAACAAAATGCTACTAAAATCTACTTACTCGATACAATGAGCAGCGGTGATAACCCAGAACTCACTGATAATACCCCCTCCACATAAATGTGAGTTATCATATATTATATTTGCCATCCAGGGGAATTCCCCATAATAGGCAAAACCACCACCTAGTATCTTGTCCTGATGTGATTCATCATCAAAATAGTCTGTAGAGTTGTCGCCGTTTATTCGACGTCTAAGCTCATCTTTATCATCAGAGACAAAATAGTGACCACACGGAGGCGATTCTGTATGTAGGAAACGGGTTCACAAATCACAAATGTTTGTATCACAGTTTATAAGCAAACATTTACAGAATAGTATGGTTTAGACAACTATGTTAATTCGTTCAGTGACAAAAGAACCAGAAGGTGATGTGATTATCTATACAAATGGCTCTGAGTTGAGAGGTAGGCGAAGTGCATACGGGTTCGTAGAAAAGGCTAATGCACGTCCTTAGTGCAACAAATCCTGGCATATGATATCACAACCTCTAGTTTTAGAATGGAGGTGGAGGCAGTCACTCGTGCCTTCCGCTGGCTTGAGAGTCAGCTGTACACGCATGCCGTAATTGTAACCGACTCACAGCTTATGTTGAGAAAGGTGGATACAGGCCTGGTTTGTGTAAGGTGACAAGCATCACATTAGAGCTGCCAGACAGTTAGCATCCTTTTGATATTGTCTCCAGGTCATGCCGTTGTCATATGCATTTTTAAGACCTCACGTCTAATGACATCTAAATCAAAGTCGTCAACAGTCTTTTTCCTTCCTTGTTTGACATAAGTGTACTCTGTATCCTGCCCAACCCAAAGGTTAAATGATGCTCTATCCAGACCAAGCACCAATCATGTTCGTTCCTCTGGGTCATTGATATTACAATGTAGATGACCCATTTTAAATTTCCCGAGGAAGTGCTGGTACAGTAAAACGGTAACCTTCTGCACGTTTATGAATTTGCATCTCAAATTCATTTTGAAATTGATGTCTATGTCATGTTTTGTAAGCTAGTTTTTTGACAAAATAACTCAAAACTAATTTGTGTATACGCCTCTGACTAAACAACCTTGACCGACGTCTAAAATCATGAAATTGTGGAGGTTTTTCTTTGACTGCCCTGATAAACCAGTCACAGTGTGCATTACTTTTTACTGGTATTATAGTTTCTAGTTTTGTAAATATGTTTAGCTAAAACAATGCATGTCAATTCGCCTCCTGAGTACTACTGAGTTTTGTGCTTGGTGCAGCATTGTCAGGTGTGTTCTTCCTGTGGAATGCTTTTCATTTATGCAGCGATTGTGTTGTGGTATTCAATACGGCCGGTACTGAGTTGGTGAAATATCTTAAGAAATAATTCTACGTGTGCATAGTAACTAACTTATGGTGCCCGACTACTTCCATCAACAACAAACTTAATTTCTGGTGTCGATTGTTGGCCTTGGCGCCTCTGGTAACTGAAATACGCATTTACTGCGTACACATATTTCTGGATTGTTCCGGGACTAGTTGTTTGTTTCCCAGTTTTTCAAATGCGACAGTGAGGGACATTTCGTTTGATTTTCACTGGTACAGGAACGGACCAAGACAGGGCAGATGTTGTCAAGGCTTTTTGGGAACAAGTAACGGAATCAGTAGAGAAACAAGATTATTATAGCCTGAAGAGAATGAGGCACCTGGGTGTAACCAGAGTGTTTGACCTACTCGCTACACTCAGAGGAAAGGCGAGACGGACCTATAACCAGATTGTGACCGGTACCATCAGTATTGGAACTTTGCGCTGTCGATGAGGACGGAGCACACATGGGAATGCCCCGAGTGCTGTGATGTTAATTCCTGACCTAACTAACTAGCTAACGGAGCAAGTATGGGGATACTCGCTTGTAGTGACGCTGAAACCGCGACTAGGACTAAGAGTAAGACTAATTCATGTCATCGATTCCCACTCATTGTGTTCTTGCGTTGTCGCCTTCAGGATTGCCGCTGGTAGGACTGTTTACCTAAAGGATGTGGGTCTAACAGGAGCAAATTCTAGAACCCCTTTGATCATTGCAACACAAGTACATCTCGCCATCGACGTTTACAAGTAACTTGTAGTCCAGTGTGAATTACAGTTAAGTAAAGGAGCCTTGTCCACGCCTTCAGGTGTATTGGGCATATATGGCTAGACCTATATTCTATAGACCATTAAGCACTGGGTGGCTGATAAGGTTAACATTACAACGTTCGCCTTTACTTCCCATGACTTTTCCTGATACCCAGGTACGGCTAGGTTACTTAGGAGCCAAAGTAATGTTTTAAAAACAAAAGGACGCGAACCCAAGACCTTCCATTTAGTGGATGAGCGTCTAGCCGCTACATCACAACGGCTCCCTGTAGAGGTAAACTGAAGCTGCCTTTATACGCCCGTGAACATCACGCCAGCCGCCTTTACTTCCCAAGACTTCAACTGGTGCTCATTTAAAACTGAGTCTACCTGGGAGCCGTCAGCGTCTGTGGCTTAAGCGTTGCGAAGGCGCGTGACAATGTCAGCGTGTCGTTTTGGATCCCAGCTGCGGCCGGTTTGTCTAGCGATGATTTCGACAGTGGTACCGAGAGCTGAATGTTGAGTAGCATGGCAAACTTCTAAACGTATAAAAAAAATTGCCTAGGAAAACCACAATAGCCAAAACATGCTGGGTTTGGTTCCGCAACGTCCTGTAAAGGATACGCAACTAACCTTGTAGCAAAGGTCATGTTTGAATGAAAAAATTGTTGGCTCTTTTCGGACTTGAATCCTCAGTCAGATGTCATGATGGCATGTTAATAAAGTAGCTGACTACAATTGTGAAAGCTAGGCTTATAAGGGAGTTTTTCGCTTCCTGGTGGCTTTTTGTTTTCCTTTTTTTTTTTTTTTTAGATTATTTAAGTACTATACAGAAACAATGTGGTTGTATTTTCTAATTTAAAAAAAAATAAAAAATATATATATAAAGTTAGTTCGTTCGTTCAGTTTCTCCTAGTAAATCTGTGGTTTTATTTTTCAGCTAGAGGTCTCTATGAGTTGAGGTATTCAACCCCATGACTGTCATCAGCTTTGGTAAAATACAGTGTTATCAATTTTTGCTTAATTTATGGATAAATTACAGCCTCGGGGAATAACACAATAGGCGGTTTCAAAACTCACGATGATGCAGAAAATTTTGAAATAGTTGAACTGTGTGATGAAAGAACGTATGGCCAATACACACACAAAAGTACAGCGATGTGAAATCCATATAAATAGCAAAATATTTACGCAAGTTCAGTTCTGGAGTGTCTTTTAAAAGATGCGTTGCAGAAATTAAAACAAGAATCGCATAGTAACGCGGCTTTAAAAAAATCAAAAACATACTCAGCCATAAACAAGTAAGTTGCAGTCAAAAGGGAAAAAAAACTTGTTGAAGTTTTTCATACAAAAATTTGTTTTGCTATTTGAGTGAAGCAGTGCGTAGTTGTTTATTGCGAAAGCGAATGGACGACAGTGCAACAACGTCTAACTTTTAATACTACATCATTTAGTTTGGCAATAAAGGTGAAGCCAAAGACAACAGCTGTACTCATATGTCGTGACTGCAACCGGCTCACAAAGTTTGCTGGGAAAAGTGCAGACTAACATGCTCCATGTAGCGTGGCAGACATTTCTTCAAGGGACCCGAGTAATTAGCGTTCTTTTGATATTTTATCCGGGTTATGCAAGAGTGTTTAGAAATGAATAGGCGGACATACTGACTGATTCTGCTCTAATGGGTGGGGAAATTATGTATGACTAGCTAGATGTGGTCAATATCCTTTGGGAGCAAGTGAGCAATCCAGAATCATGACTCGATTATTATGGTCTGGAGAGAATTGGACAGATGGGAGTGACTAGGGGATTTGGTCAACAATTTACACCCAGGGGAACAGCAGGACTCAAATATGATCAAACTACTACTGGCAAAATCGGAAATGGAAGTCTTCAATGTCTACTGAAGAGGAGGACAGAGCGCTTACGGAAATTCCGGGCTTCAGCCTAACTCAACTTTGCACATGACACTTTGGCGATAATCAAGAAGCTAAAACTCACTTAGGAAATGTGCTTTCGAGATGAATACAACGAATATCATAGACTGGTGGTGCAACGAACAAGACATTTATTCTCGAGATAGATGAAAACCGTAAACTGACAAGAGAAAGTTTGCTAAGCAGAAGAAAATACCTTTTGTAAGAAGGAACTGACTCCAGAGTTTAGGTGTGTCTGGCGAGATTGATTGAAAAAGGGGCAAAAGGAAGGCAAAGAGATTTATAGAAAATGTACTGGCTGTATAAATGGGGTAAGCAAGAACACAGACCCAGTCGTTGTATTTAGTGATTCTGAAATAGCAAAACATCTAAAACTGTGCGTATGGCTTGGGTATATGCTGATGATGGCGATGATGATAATGATAATGGTGATGACGATGGTGAAGACTATGATGATGATGCTGATGATCCTGATAATGATGCTGATGATAATGATGACGACAATGATTATTTCCAAATATACTCACTGTCAAAGTCAGATAATTCCCGCACACTCTTTTGCCCGGTCTCATCGAGTATTCGTTTCATTGAAATTGTTCCGTTTGCCGATGTCCCTTCCTGAAAGATAAATAATAAAAAACAATCATCATCATTATCATCAAGTTTTTAGCCAACTGGCGTGGGTGTTCATGCATCTCCACAAATCTCAGCCTTTGATGTTCTGGATCCATTCAATTGATGATTTACCCCCATGCCTCTGTCTTACGCCATCCATCATCGTTTCTCTTGGTCTGCCCCTGCGTCATCTACCAAAGATCTTTCAAGTCGTCACAATATTATCCAGTGTTCCTCTTCTCATCACATGACCAATGAACTTTGGCTCCTTCTCATTGTTGTATATAATGTCCTACTTTAATTAGCCATTTCCTGGCATTCAATGTTGGTTATTTTGGCTGTCCAATGTAGTAGCAACATTCTTCTCAATATTCACATCCCATTTGCACACAAAACTAAAACACACACACACGCACACACACACAAACAAAGGCTCAACTCTTTGCGGAAATATCACCACTTTAGTGGCTTTTGAATCCAATACGTTTTAGGCTTATTACCACTAAAGTGGCTCCAGGCATAGACACCCTAGAAATCACACGTGTCTAATATAGTAAATTTCTCAATTATTGTCTGCTCAGATATAGAGATAGTCTGGTTGGCGGACTCACAAACACGTAATACAGTCGAGTTTGGATAAGTAGCAGTCGCAGGAACCTAAGAAAATGCTTGCACTTATCAGGATTTCTACTTATCGAGACATTACACACAATAGAGAAAATTGCCGGGACTAAGCTGGTCATGTCGACTTAACCGAAATTCGACTTATCCGAGTTCGACTTAAGTGGACTCGACTGTATATAATTAGGTCTTTATATTAGTGGTCGTCGGCTCATGTCTTCCACACATGTCTTGATACACGAACGGCCTTCCATACACATGGTATCCTTTTTCTCCAGGATTACCAGTACATTAGGAGCCGCTGGCAGAGTGGTTAAGCGTCTTGCTCTCATGCAGGAGAGTCAGGTGCTAAAACCTCGGGCTAACGACCCTTCTTGTCTACACCACCACCCCCCCCCCCCACCCCTCCTTCCCCCTACTAAAGTGGTAAGTACGGTCATAGTCATCAACATTATCATGATCATCATCATATCCGTCATCATCATCCTTCTTATCATCAGTCACAAGGATAACCATGTGGACACATAATCTAGGCATACGTTCCGTTTTATCATGTACAATCGATTCGATACCATGGATTAAATCCAGTGTAGTGTAATAGTGACAGGGTCAGGTCGTGGTCACATTTGACTAAGTTACCGGGATTAGCAGTAAAGAATTCATTGTTAGGATCAGTTGAGAGTCCAACTGGAGGAAGTGACAGAATATTATCCCTACGATTGTCTACCTCAAGCGGTTTTATTACCCTTGTTACTGCATGTGCACCCACTCTAACGTCAGCAGAAGATGCAAAGGACTCTTTTTATGAGGAATTGGATAATGCAGTGAAATCAATTTCTAAATCTGACAGCATCTATATACTTAGTGATTTTAATGCTTGCGTAGGGTCAGACTCAAATTCATGGCTAGTTTGTCTTGGAAAATATAACGTTAGCCACATGAATGAAAATGGGCAGAGACTACTGGAATTCTGCACTAGAAGTGACTTGTGCATCACAAACTCCTTTTTCAAAACTAAAGATGGCCATTAGGTGTCATGGAAACTGGCCACTGGCACCAGCTGGACCTTATTCTCACAAGGAGGCAGCACTTGAACTGTGTATTACTAACTCGCAGCTACCACAGTGCTGACTGTGATACCGACCATTCCCTAGTTGCTGCAAGAGTTCGGATGAAACCAAAGAGAATTTGAACTTTAAAAAACAAAACAAAACAAATATATCCCTAGGTTAAATATTTTCCAAAACTAAAAACCCTGAAAAGTGTTTCGAGTTTCAACAACAGCTTGAAGATGCTTTCACCGATATCCAGGATAACTCTACAGCAAGCCTAAAATGGGATGAAATTAGGGAGACTGTTTACAAAACAGCTGTATCAGTCTATGGGATTAGAGAAAATAGAAGTAAGGACTGGTTTGAAGCAAATAGCCAGACACTGCAACCATTAATTGACAGCAAAAAGGCAATACTCCTCAGAAACAAGGAAAGAACAACAAGGAACACTCTCATTGAATTAGGAGCAGCTAGAAATCATTTGCAAAAGGTAGTTAGGCAGTGTGCTAATAACTACTGGATCCAGCTATGTGAAAGCATTCAAAATGCTAGCAGTGGTGGTAATGTCAGAGGCATGTATGAGGGAATCAAGAAGGCCATCGGTCTTACAATAAAAAAAAAAGTGCAGAACTACAGAATTTGCATGGGGAGATTATTAATGACAAGAAGAAGCAGCTAGATAGATGGGTGGAACATTATCTGGAGCTTTACTCAGTTGATACTAAATTAGCAGATGGTGCTCTTAATGCCATGGAGACGCTACCAACTCTTGACTATCTGGACACATTTCCAACAGTTGTAGAAGTTGGTAAAGCTATTGATGAATTGGCTTCAGGGAAAGCCCAGGCAGAGATGGAATTCTTATTGAAATCATCAGGAGTGGGAAAGACGTTCTAACCCCACAATCCATCAGCTAAAAACACTCTGCTGGCAAGAGGGACAAGTTCCGCAAGATTTCAAAGATGCAAACATCATAACTATGTACAAGAACAAGGGTGATCGGAGTGACTGCAACAACTGCAGGGGAATATCATTAATGTTGGAAAAGTGCTCGCGATAATTGTTCTGAGAAGACTCCAGATCCTGGGGGATCGCGTTTACCCAGAGTCCCAGTGTGGCTTTTGTGGGAACCGATCTACCACTGATATGATATTTTCATTACGTCAGTTGCAGGAAAAATGCCGCGAACAAAATCAACAACTGTATGTTGCTTTTTGGGAGAGAACAGAAAGTTCACAATTAAAACAAAAACCCTTGTCTATCAGACCAGTGTCCTCAGCACTTTGCTTTATGGCATCATCACCATCCTCGTTATCATTGTCATCTTCATCATCACCACCTTCACCACTATCACAATCATCGATCGTAACGTCACCATCAATCATGGTATCATCATCACCATCATCATCGATTATAAAATTATCACCACCATCATCATCACCATCTATCATAGTATCATATTCATTATCTTCACCATAATCATCCTGCCAAAAGGCCACGGACTAAGCAGGGATCGTATCTAGTCCTGCTGTCAGTTGTATCCTATGACATCCACTCAAAATAGAGTCGCTAGCTCGTTTGATCTGAACAAAATTGTTTCATCAACGTTTGTCCTAGTTTCTCATCGATCTGCTGGTTTCCTCAATCCATGTTTCTTCACTGCAATGGCTTTTAGTAATTCCCTGCTCCAGTTGCCTCTGGAGCTGCCATTTATATATGACAATCTTCTTCTTCCTATAACTGTTGATACCAGCGGTTGTCAAGACATTTTGTTAATCCTTTGGCTTTTTTCTCTGTGTGTCTTAGTACCTTTGTCAGGTTATTTGTCTCAATGCTTCAATGTCCCTCTGCCTCTCCTCCCCTCCAATTTTTCTACCGTGCCTATGTACTCCAGTTTTCTCTTTCTCATCACATGACCAAAAGATATAGAGTCCCCTACAACAAATTTGAAAAAAAAAAAAAAAAAAATAACTTACCAGTCTGCAGTCGCTACAGTGCTCACATCCAAGGTAAATCATTAGCACCGTGAGAAAGATTCGAACTGTAAGCGCCATGCTGACCACAGGGACGTATACTACTGAAGTGACAGCAAGATGACTTCTGATCACTCACAGTAAACACGTGGACTATGAGTTCCAACAGATTTATTCGTTTGTTTTTTTAATAAGCAGGGTTATATAGTTT
>CAJHNH020001442.1:62500-168836 GCA_905116865.2 Candidula unifasciata
ACATATACTTATGTTGCTGGTTCTTTGCCTCTCAGGCATATGTGTTAGTTCTTTGAAGTAAGCACCCAACAGTCGAGTCTCAGACATGCTTTTTGGGTAGGCGGTATGGCTAATTCTTGTCTTCCCCACAAAGGGGACCAGAAACACATAAGGGTAGAAGTTTATTTAACCTCCAAAAAAGGTTATAATTAGTGCACTGGTAACTGCCGCAACAACTCGATGAATCCTGCAGTCATGTGCAGATAAGAATGCCTAAACTAAGTATGACACAGACTCTCAAAAATGATAGTGTCTGCTATAAGATTGCTCGATAATGTAATAGTCACGTGTTAATTTAATGTACAATAAACAGAGTGAGAAGACTTTGAGATAACCACCTAAATGTCTTGATCGCAAACAATACGTTAAACATATCCTTCATTCCGTTGTGGGATGCACAGTTTGTCTTCATTCTGAATCCCCGCTCAGGCTTTTGTTAGGGGCCGTAATATAGCCCGGCCATCAATATGGTCTATGGCTAAACGCAGTTTCCGGGACCTCGCCACGGGTGATCCTCATCCCCATGGTGGCACTTTGTGTCATCGTGTGGAAATCGCATGCGTGATTTCCTAGTAGGGTGTAAGTTACTTCTTACTTACTTGATCGCAATCAATATTTATCTTTTTTTTCAGTCGTCCTCACGTGGGATGTAATTTTTTGTTGTTTGAAGTCCCGCCCTGGCTTCTGTCGGTTCACCGAATATTGCTAGCCATAGATACAGCCTAACAGCTGAAAGGGGTTTCTGGGAACTCTCCACGGGTGATCCTCATCCGCATGGTGCCACTTTGTGTCATCGGGTGTTTAACAATTGTGTAATGTCCTGGTGGGGTACAATTACCTACCTAATCGCAAAGCATAAGCAATAGGGAAGATGACCTTTTTCTTGATCAAACATCGAGTAAGACAACGATTCAATAATCAAATAAATATATCAGCATCGCAAATGATGATCACCTCTTAAAATACTATTATTCATATGCATATGGTCAGTCATCATTTGCAGGCTGCAGATTCGAATTATCACTAATTTATAAAGATTCTGTTAGGGTCTGAATTGTGAACTGTGCAATTTGAAAATCGATATGTGTTAATGTATTTAGGACACTAAAATGTAGATAATAAAACGTGTGTACTTTCTGCGGAATGAGGGATATAACCTATATGGTCTTGCTGATTAAATACACAGACGATCAAATCCAATCAAAACCTTAGTCCCCATGTTTACTATAAGAGATTAAAACTCTTATAGTGTAGTCACTTCAACATGGCGGTTACTGTTCGAATTATGTTTTCAGTGTTAATTATTTACCTTGGATGTGATCACTGTGGTGACTGCAGGCCGGTAAGTTTGTTTGACCTGTTATACGGAAATGAGCTACAACCAATGCTGTAGTCATCGATCAGCACGTCCTCTACAGAACGTCGCTCTCTTTATGGCGCTAAACGACTCGCTTTCTCTAGCCAATTAATTCTCTAGCCCTATGCGCCTTCATCGGCTGGCGCGAGGCTGTCCACATCACCCATCTCGTGCCAATTTATCTATAAAAATATAGGTCTAGCCCTATATGCCCTATACGCCTAATGGCGTGGAAAAGGGCCCTTTTTGGGTGCGCCTTCAAAACCAGTGCAAAGTTGTTGTTTTTTTTTTTAAATGACTAGACGATACTAGATGTCAACAGTTCTGAGGCAAGCAAGTCAAAGCATAAAGGCAAATTACTAGACAACCGTAGGTATCAGCAGTACTGGGATAAACAAGGCGAACAAATCGGGGAATGATTACACAACAGCTGGTATCAACAGGTCTAAGACAAGAAATGTAAAGAATTTAGAAAAATTAATGGACATCATCATCATCATAAACTATGCAGTCAAGGCATACAATGTCTTTGCTGTTATCGATCCATATTTTCGCCAGCGTCCTCTTGCTCTTCTGAGATGAAGTGCATGTGAAGGTATTTGATCTTGCTGCATTCTAGCCTAATGGCCAAATAAGTTGATCTTATGTTTCTCAATGAAGCAGATCAAATGACTGACAACAGCTGGTATCAACAGTTTTAGGACTGAACTGAACTGAATTTCTACCCCACCAGGACATCACACAAGCGATAAACACCCGATGACACAAAGTGCCACCATGTGGATGAGGATCGCCGTGGAGAGGTCCCAGAAACCGCGTTCAGACATTTGGCCATATATATGGCCTGCCTATATTGCGGCCCCTGGCAAAAGCCAGAGTAGGGCTTCTAATGACAAAAAATTTCGTCCTAAAAAGGACGAAATTTGATATAATTAATCGACTAGTTTTAGGACTAACAAAAATCTCATATGTATACTGCTGATCCAGAGGCGACACCAACAGGGAATCACTAACAAGCATTGCAATAAGGAAACATGCATTAATTCTTTGAAGACGTGTCGCCAGTTAACTAGCTTATAAAGTTATCCATATATGACATTCGCCAGTATACTGGTGTATCAAAGAGATACAATAATTTTGCTCCGTTTGTGGGAAAAACGAACTTTCATGAACAAGTTTTTGAAAATTTTGAATTAACCACAAGACATCCATTCGTTAGCGACCTTCCGCGTGGCTTTTACGTCACTTTAGGATTTTAAAAATTGTTTTTAGAAGTGATATCATTTTTAGATGATTTTTATTTTGTTTTAAATAATAAGGGAAAAGATCTATACCTGTCCGTACTGCTCATTCTTTGATTAATCTTTGCTTTTATGAGTGATATCTAAGTGACAAACCTATTGGAGATAATTTAGTTTCGGGTATAAACATTGAACAAAATATTTCAATCAGATCATGCATCTGTTTCGATCAGCTGTTTTCCCGATTTTCAATTGTTGTGAAATCTAACATGTCATACTAAAATGATCATAACATCCCACGTATTTAATTAATTGTTTTTAAATGAAGATTATCTGATACATAATTAACCAGAGAAGGCATGTCAATTCTTAGAAAAGGATAGCAGTGTCGCTGAACAAGTGAAAAAGTATGGTAAGCACAACATTTTTAATGTAAATAATCTTCTCCCCCACCGTGCAGTAGAGCTTCATCAACAAAATTGTAGGCAAAACATTCATATCGTCTATAATAAAGTCTATGCCGTTTTTTTTTTACTATGGATTTTTTAAAATTTAATTTAAATTACAGGAAGGGAAATCAAAAGCAGGAAGAAGTTCGATAAACAGATACCTCGATCAGACGGAGATGAATGATGTGCTACAAATAAATGACTATTTTAGTAAGCACATTAGTAAATCATCATCATAATTATCGTCATCATCATCATCTTTATCATCATCATCATCATCATCATCATCGTCATCATCATCATCGCCATCATCATCATCATCCTCATCATCATCATCATCTTCATCATCATCATCGTCGTCGTCGTCATCATCATCATCGACATCATCATCTTCATCATCATCATCGTCGTCGTCGTCATCATTATCATCGCCATCATCATCTTCATCATCATCATCATCGACATCCTCATCATCATCATCCTCATCATCATCATTGTCACCACCGTCATTGTCTGCATGCTAAAAAGCCTTAGTCCAGGGAGGGTATACTTGACACCACAGCAAAGTCCTCAAAGAGCTACCGGAGGTTGTGGACCAAGTCAGGGTGAGAGCTAACGCAAATTCCAGTCCTACTGCCCCACACCCTACCCCCCCCCCCCCCCCCCCCCCCTCCCCCATACATTTAATCAAGGGTGGACAGATTGCTAAAATTAAAATCAACAAGGTCGCATACGCTCCATCAATACTTGTCTGTGCGAGTGACTGGTTACTGGCTGTCGACCTGCCTGGTTTTGAAAAGTGCCCATAGTCCATCCGGAAGACCGGCCTAAGACCAGACATTGTTCCGCACTTTGCAGAAAACTAGCTCGTCTTGATAAAGCTGACCGTGCCGTACGGGCAGCAGATGGAAGAAAATGACTTATAAAAGCTCGAAAAATAGAGTAAACTCGTGGCCCGTCTGATGACCAAGCTAAAATCTTCACCGTCGAGGTAGGCGCAAGAGGTCTTATCTCCACTTTCACATAGAATGTGCTGAAGCATCTGGGCTTGAGAGGCAACTAGCGTAAACGGTCAATAAAACAACTTGGCGAAGTATCTGAAAGGGTTTCGAACTGGCTCTGGACGCAAACGAAATATCGTGGGAGATGGGCCTCGGTAGACTGGTCAGAGTCGTAAATGAAAAGAAGCTTCTATTCCCCTAATAGCTAACGACTCCGATAATGTCTACAGGTGTCTCTCTGACAAATGCCAAAGTCTAAATGCCAAAGTCTAACACCTGTCCATGAACCAACTGTAAGTTTGTCAAGCTTGTCCTATGGTAGTCGACTGATTTAATTTGCTACAGCAGCGACGATATAACACCAGTATCACCACATCTGTTGTAAAGTCACCACATCGTCTTGACGTAGTCAGAAAGCATGAAGAACTGTAGGGGAAGATCGAGGCCTAGCGTTATGACCCAGGTCGGCTCTCTTTCCCAGACTGTATAGGAAATTATGGACCAAAAACAATCGTCGACGAGGTATTTTTTTTTTACTGATTATCAGTGGACTCCTGCTATTCATGCTTCCCTGTGGTGTTCTCCTTATGTTGTGGTTGTTTACTTAAACACTGTTTAGTGTACAGCATTGCATGATTAGGCTAACATGTGCACATTTTGGTGAATTGGGAAAAAGAGATTTGACATAAATCAACACTAAAGGTTAAATGGGTTATCAACTAAACAGAACGAGTGTAACATATTTACCACATACAGAATAACTAATGATAGTACTGTGACTTCTTTGACACTGAAAGAGTTTAAATAATTTTATGAACTATCATCATCATCATAATCATCATCATCATCATATGCCCTGCCAACTGGCGTAGGCGCTCATGCGACTCCACAGATCACGATGCCTGGTTGACTGTGTCAGCACTCTTGATGATATCCCTCCATGCCATCGTTTTAACCCATCCAGCATCATCTCTCATGGTTTGCCTCTACCTCTTTTCATACTGATCTTTCCAGTTGTCCCGATGTTCTCCAATATCTCTCTTCTTTTTATGTGGCCAAAGAACAGGGTTTGTCTTTTCCCTATTGTTGTATATATAGATCTACTTTTATTAGCCTTTTTCAAGCAATCGTTGTTACTCTAGCCGTCCAAGGTTTCGTAACATTCGACTCAGAAACCAAATGTCTGTTGCTTCCAAATTCTTCCTAATTTGTTCAGTGACATTCCAAAATTCGCTGCCATTTAGCAAAACAAGTTCTATGTAACATTTAAACACCCTCTTTCTGGCATTTAATGAGACCGATTTATTACATAAGATAGTATAAACTATACACTTTTTTTTTAAATGTTTGTTTAGACATTGTTAAGATATACTTGTATTCACACTTCCTAGACAATGGAGGTCCTGTGTGTGGTCGTCGCTATGTTGTTAATGGCGAGCTTAGACGTGAAGTCAAAGGTGACAACTCTACTGACGACATCGATGATGACTCAGATATGGATAAGATACTAGGTGGTGGTTTTGCTACTTATGGGGAATTCCCCTGGATAGCAAATATATTATATGATAATGTGCATTTGTGTGGAGGCTCTATTATCAGTGAATTCTGGGTTATCACCGCGGCTCACTGTTTGGAGTAAGTAGACATGAATCGCATTTTGTTGACAAGTTTTTATTGTGTTTTTTTTTTTTTTAAAGAAAACATGTAAATATCAAGGTGGAGTTATGTGACAGAGCTGGGTGCAGACTACATGTAGCTGTGGGTGCATGTGCCCGTGCTCTGGCTGAAGCTTTCATGGAAAAGAGTAATGCAGAGAGAGCTGAACACGCCCCTATTAACTAGCTACGAAGTATGCAATCACCAGCCACTTGCTTTGCTGTTTAATTTCGCTAGGTATTTTTTAAGCCACAGGTATGCCATTATTGCCTGGCTGTCTAGGTAATTTTTTCAGCGAAACTGTCAAACTGTTTTAGCCGATTGTCTGCAACGAAAGAATGTCCCTGGCGTAATTAAACAGTCTCAGCCAACTAGGAGATGTCCCCTGCATTGAAATAGTTTACATAAACTTAATAGTTACCTAATTTTTAAGTTGATTGCAATAAACTGTAAGATTACATTTAGCTTTTCCAGACGGTAAGCAAATATGGAATTTCCAATTAAATTCAGGATTGAAATAATCTGAAGTTACTAGGAGAAATGTAAACAGGCCTCCATAGTTGTATGAGTTCACATGATTACATTGTGGCAACAGAGTAACCGTTTAACAAATGGCAACAAGTTGCATGACACAGATGATAAACGGCAGTCGTAGAGTGGTTTACGACATTGTAGGTGGCCAGTGGTGACTCGCTAAGACTGGCGATTGACAAGACTAGGAAATAGACGTAATTTAAGTTAGCTGAACGGCAAGCGGTTTTACAGTAACGAAGAGAAAGACTGATAGAGCTAGAGAAGAAAGGAGAGCCAAACGATGTGACCGAACAACACAAACGCCATAAAGATATGCAGGAAGAAAGTCGTATTAGGAAAAGGACGTTAGCGATTTTCACAAATGAGAAAATCAGTATTGCGAAGTGAATTTATGTTATTCATTGTATTATACCTCATCCAGCAGAAGTGGTTTACTGTGTAGGGTTGCATCAGCATGCAGCAGGTGTGGAAAAATAAGGATGCTGATTTATTTTTTATTTATTTATTTTTTTTTTTTAATTCTGTGTTGTTTTAAAGCTGTTTTACCGGAGAAACTAACGTGAGTAGTCACCACGTATATATATGCCTTATGGACAACTAAAAGCAGAACATATACATGATAGACTTCGTACTGACAGCGAGAGTCAGTATCCAGAGGGCAGGATTAAACTTAGGGTACTCATGTTCAACACGCGTCCTTGGCTAAGGCGTTGCGAGTCCGACTCGTAATCCAACGTACCGCGATCGAAACCCACTGCGGGCTGCGTGAATTTTTGTCGTGGTATGGGACGTCGCAGGTCGACTCAACCTCAAATGGGTACCAGGATGGGCTGTCCTGGGAAAGTAAAGACCAGCCGGCGTAATGCTGACCACATTACCCACAGATTGCTGATGGTCTGTAAAAATATGGGCGCTCTTCCCATATGCCCGATACGCCTAAAGGCGTGGAAAGGGATCTTTACTTTACTTTACTTACTCATGTTCAACTGCGTATAATCGAACGTGCCTGCGATTATTCTGACAGACACTGTCACGGTTACATTTAAAGGTGTCATGTTTGCATATGTATCTACATCTTTGCAGCTGTTGTGACGTTCACAAATGATGGTAATTATACCCGGACTGTTGCTTTACCGCTTTGTGGTACCACATATCATTTTTATACTTTATTTTCCTATCTCCTTCTCCATGTATCGTTAAGTCGTTCGCACCTCTTTTTTTTTTTTAAATCTATGAACAGTGCCACAGATTTACAAAATACATATATATATATATACATACATATTTATAACTATGTATATATTACATATACATTACATACATGCATACACACACATGTATATATATATATATACATATATATATATATATATATATATATATATATATATATATATATATATATATATATAAACATTGTTAAGGTCTCTTCCTCATAAAACTATATGACTGAAACCATTGGCTGTGTGTACATTTCAGCTCCGGGATAAAAGAACTGTATTCAATTGCCGTTGGCGATCATACACTGTGGAAACTCGACACACATGAAACTAAATATAACGTGGACTCAGTTTTCTTACAAGGCCGGTATCATCGTAAGTGCATTATCTCAAGGACAGTAAAGAGGATACTACATTCTAGAGCATAGGTTCCCAATCTATGGGTCACGACCTTTTTGTGGGTCAAACGAGCCTTTCACATAGGTCGTCTTAGACCAGGAAAACAAATAATCGCTGCCATTCTTCTTCTTCTGCCTTTCTATCCCCCAATGGAGCAAACCCCCTCAAAAAGCACACGCAAGTCGTTCTATCTTTCGCCATTGCATAGTGCTCTCCCCATGTCCTCCTTATCTTTCTAGTTTCATTCTCCAGCTCTCTTCTCGATGTGTTTTTTGGCCTTCCTTTATTCTTATGCCCCTTGTGGGTTCCAATGCAAAGACATTCTAGTTATGCTGTTCTCCTGTCTTCTCAGTGTGTCCTATCCAACGCCAGCGTCTTTTCCTCACTTCTTGGTCCACTGGAGCCTGTTTGGTTCTCTCCCAAAGTTCTACATTAGTTATTCTATCATACTATTTAATTCCCCTATTCTGCGCAAGCACCAGTTAATGAATGTCTGTAATTTATTAGTATTTGTCTTAGTTGTTCTCCATTTTTCCGCCCCATACAATAGTACTGATTTATTCGTAGAATAGCCGATCATTCCTATTGTTTCAGAAAAACCTATCAACAACTGTTGACAAGAAACGCCTTAGTCACCAACCTAATCAATGAGACCTTTTGGAACAGTGTCTGGCATTGCCAATTAAAGATTAACCGAGAAGATAAATACAGTACATTAGGACTAATGACATTTAAGGATTGGCATGATATAATAAATGTGATCAAGAAAGCTGACAACTTATATATTCATAGTAACACTCCAACGACCCATGTTCAGTGTTTCAGAAGGAGCTCATGCAAAAACTAGAAAAAAAAAAAACAATGAACTAGAGCTTAACTTGTCTACCATCTGGTGGTCAGCTCACGAATCACGTTGATCGCATCGGCGTCTACAACCGTGCGTCATCCTTTATTAATAAAAGCAACTCAGCCTGTCACAAATGAAATGTAGATTTCCTACCCCTCAAATTATTGTGTTTTTATTTCTCAGCGGAATGTGTTTTCTTTTTATCAGCTAAAAAACTTTTATTCGCAGCTTGAAGGTGTCTCATATCAAAGGATGACGATGGAACGACCAAAGTTAAGGCTATCGGTAATCTTTGGATCAAATTAACAAATAAACGCCATTATCCTACTTATTTTACATAGCTGGATTGTATCTAGAATCATTATGTTCATCAACTGCCATAATTTTAGCTGTGAGCGATCCTGTTTTTTAACAAATTAAAAACAGTGATCACACACAAACACATACAGACACATACAAACACACAAATACACACACAAACACACACACAAACACACACGCACAAACACACACACGCGCACACGAAGGAGAGTAGCATTTTATGAACAATCTGATAGCATTATTAAAGAGCTTGGAAACTGAGACCAGTCTTAGCTGCATTTATGACAATGTGTTTGTGATATAGTACTACTATTGTAATTTCATCAGTATATCTTAAGTATACATTAATTCTCTCAAAACCTATGGTTATCGACAGCTGGAAGCTTTGATTATGACATTGGACTGATCAAAGTAAAACCTGACAGAAATGGTCGAGGCATTAAGTTCAACGCTTATGTGCAGCCCTCTTGTCTGCCTCTTGACTCACGAATCCTTGCTGTTAATACACAAATGGTAATTGCAGGATGGGGCAATACAGCCCAGTGTAAGTTGTCGGTTTTTTAGATACATTTGTTTGTATTAGGAAAACAATCTAAATCATTCCCTCGAAGTCGGAGTACATCTGCCTGTGAGGCAGGGATCGGCAAAAGTCAGTAAAACGGTTGTACACGCAAAACTCAGGTCTAGGTAAAAGCCATAAGTTCAAGCAGACGATTCCGCCGGAATTCACAGCCCGTGAACGAAGAAGAAGAAGAAGAATCTAAATCAAGGGATTTATTTACAAATGTTTGACTGTCTGTCAAAGTTATGCCGGCATTTTACAGTTATTGAAAGTTCGCAGGAACAGGCAGGCTTGTATACTAATCATTACTCAGACACTTCAGAAACACAATAAACTGCCCCAAAATAAAATCTATTAAAACAGCTGAATAACCGGTGTAGGTAAACATATTTACAAAAGTTATACGACCAGGACTAAAAGGACTGAACAGAAGGTGGGGAAGATGGCGGCTTTCAGTATAATCAAGAATGACAAAGAAGAAGAAGAAGAAAAGAAGAAGAAGAAGAAGAAGAAGAAGAAGAAGAAGAAGAAGAAGAAGAAGAAGAAGAAGAAGAAGAAGAAGAAGAAGAAGAAGAAGAAGAAGAAGAAGAAGAAGAAGAAGAAGAAGAAGAAGAAGAAGAAGTAATAGAAGAAGAAGAAGATTGACATGCTTATTTGAAACATCATACACAATTTGCCCCATTTCTCTAGTGTGTGTTGTTTTTTTTTTCAATTAAAAATTTACGTTACCATAATTTAGATAATGTAGGCTTTATAAATCACTGGAGTGAACAGTTAGTCTCTCTGTTTTAGCTTGATAAACATTGTTGTTGTATACGCAAGTAATATATATTTTAACCTGAAATGATGTAAACAACCAAAAAATATATATATATATTAAAAGTTAAAATATAATATTTTGAGCAGAAACCTTTAAACCTTTTCCGTCATTATTCAGTGGCTGTTCAAGCTCCCTTTGCTTGCGTCTTGTACTCATTCGATGAGATTTCTTTTGTCATAGTCCAGGAGTAATCAGCAGGCAATAAAGAGCTTGGTTGGCATTGACACCTCGTCTCCAAAGCAGCAATGTCCTTATAACTTTTTGTCGGTAATAATTACCATTGTTCAACAAAACAGCTTTAAGGCTCGTCTTGGGTGAATCAATGAAAAGCCTCAACTCTTACAATTTTTAATTGGTTTTTTAGGGCTGCCATTAGCCCAGAAGTGTTCGGATCACGCAAAGAGGTCACCTTTTGTAACCGAAATAAATTAGGCGGCTTCTGTCGGTTCCTATACACAGAAATTCTAACATCTTCTGCCAGAAGATTCCACTGTTGCAATTTGGAACCCAAAAGCTCCTCTTTGTTCTTCGGTAAATTCAGATCTTTTACAAGATCAATCGTTTAGTTTAGGATGTTAGGATACTTCAAAGCCAATATCTTAGTCTGTGTATGCCTTTCCCAGTTGGAGGGACCATACAAAAGAAACAGTTGTTGGGATGCTCAGTGGGCTGTCTCCAAATCATTTAGAAAGCAAAAAACATAACTTGACTTTTACCAGTCAACCAGAGTTAAAGATTTGCTACACAAGAATTGCAGTTTATGTGTGGCTCGCTCGTCTTAAATTGATTTCCTATTCTGCAGTTAAAATACAAACTGTTTGCCTTTTTCAATCACTAGTTATTTTTCAATTTTGTAAGAGAAATGTCATTTCGCCACACATATAATAGAAGTTACCAGCGCTGTTCACAACACGCTCTAGGCATTTCTAACTAGGACAGTATTAAAAATGACATAGGCATTAGCTAATAGATTTTGTCAGAGATCAAATATTTATACTCAAAGGAAATGTATGTTTTTAAAATGTGTCCTTTGTCTACTTTTAGAAACCTTCCCCAATGTTTCTTCTACAGCCGGGAATCAGTCAGTAATACTCAAGAAAGTCCGCGTTCCCCTCATGTGGCACAGTGAATGCATTACTTCCCATCCCAAAGTAATCACACCTAATATGTTCTGTGTAGGAACTATTGGACATAGTGTTGCCAATGGGACTGCGTGTCACGGTGACAGTGGAGGACCAGCCTTTTCTCAAACTCCGGGTAGGATATCGTTTCTTTCTCTAAATGTTTGTTTGTATGTTTTAGTATCCAGAAGCCATGAGTTGTTAACCCTTAGGCTCGGTATTATGGATATCGCAACCTTTCCGCCTCGATTCCATTGTAAATACCGTATATCTGGGAGAAATGTGGTTTTTCTGCCTACCTCCGGGAGTGAACACCGGACCACAAGGAGTTCGTCACCCGGTCACCGCGCAATCCGGTTTAACCAAATACGCTAGAGAGCCGGGCCTTTCTCTAGATAAATTTATAGTGCAAACAAAACCAAAAATTAAAACAAAAATTTAAAACGCAGTTGTCTATAAATGGCTAAGATGCAAGAGAACTGTCAAATCGATTGTTGCAACCCAGCTTGGATCGAGATGTCTCCAAACTTTGTTTAGGTGGCGCCCCCTTAAGCATATATATAGCAAGACCGACCTCAATACACTTGCCACTACCACTATATATTATGAAACGTGATTAAACAGTTGTGGGTACAAAGAAAAATCCTAAGCACCGTTGAGAAGAACTTGGACCATCCACCACCCTCTAAAACAAATCTCAGTAAATCGAAAGGTTAAAAAAAAAAAAAAACTTTAACAACTGGTAATTTATTGTACAAATCTCTTGTGTTTTTTTCTTCGCGCTCACCGACTGTGAACACCGGTGGATAGTTCTGAATGTTCGTCCACTTCTTGACTTAAGTCTTGTTCTAGAACCTGAGTGTTGCATGTGTATCCGTTTGACAGATCTCACTAATTTGTATGCAGACTGCTGGTTTCTTGCGTCTCAGGCAGATGCACTCCGAGTTCAAAGGAAGCTCCCAATTAGTCGACTCTCACGACATATTTTTGGGTAGGCAGAGGGTCTATTCTTGTTTTCCCTATAATAGGGCCCCGGAACCCACAGGAGGAACGTCCACATATCAATCGGATGGTGACAGATGTTTTGTCTTGATGATATTTGCTATGTTTTTGTCTGGTAGGCAAGATAAACTGGAGATCACTATACACATCAAGCTGACAACTCTGTTTTATTTTCATGACTGTTAAGGCGGAAGATTGATTCAAAGCAATGTTTCCTTGATGTGAATTTAAACAAAGAAGACACAAACAATAGACTGCACAATTTATTGCCTGGCATATTTCGCTGTATCTCGTCAGGTGTATACTACAGTAACAATTGATTAAAATTAACCAAAAAGCTGAATCCTAGAAACTGAAACACAATTTCGAGTACATTCTGAACTGTCTGTTTCACCAAAGTCGTACAACACATCACAATAAACAACACTGGATAACAATTTATCTGACAAACCTAATCACTCGTAATTTAGAACTGGACAAGATTTGACACTAACCAAATGGATTTAGAATAAAGAACCCTTTGTAATTACCGCAATCAGGAATCAAAGAACAAGAAGGGTTTAAAAAAATGGCAATTTAATAATCCTTGTTGATTCAGGAAAAAAAAAAAAAAAGAATGCCGCCTTGCTATCTCCTTATTCCTCATCGCAAATGGGTCGTAGAAGCGTAAGGTGGCACTCAGTGGTTTGATGGGCTGCCGTGTGGTATCCCTGAGTGTACTTATCTGGAAACACTGAAATCCTTTCCATAGGCAACACAGTCCTATCTGGATCGGGTCCAAATGGATTCCAAGTTGACAAGAAAGAACAATTAGGTATTACTTCCCCAAATATTCCCGAGCAGGTGAACCGTTCTCTGGTTCTCATTTCTTAAATATCATGTAGGGCACTGAGACGTATGATGCTCGAAAGTTACTTGTAGTGGTAGTGGCGTGCTTCATTCCGACTGCGACTCTTACTGTGACTTTTTTCAGAAGGAACTTAATGCATTCCTGAAAATTACTAGCCCAAGCCCCTTCTCACATACCTCTGCTTCCTCATTTTACTTGCTTAGAGGTAAGTTGTGGGCAAGTATAGACCATTTAGGGCGTACATCCTCCTTCAGGAGCCTTTTGATCTCTAATCTGAGAGAGTTTTACCGAGTCAGAGACCTCCACCCTTTCCTACTGTTCTAGATCTTGTATTCAGGTTAACGAATGTCAACCGCCTGTCTGTTTAATTCCTAGGATGTCCATACTCAATCTATGATAACAATGAAGAGTGACAACATTAATAGATAGAGTAGAACAGGAGTTGGAACACCCTGAAACATTTCGTGTAACGATAGGTTTGTTTTTGTTTAGCCATAGCAACCAAAAATACAGATGATGTCATATACGTGATCACTTTAGGTCAACCGTCTGCCATCAACCGGTTTTGATTATCGGGGAGTTCTGTCACTAATTAAACGGATATACAACAAAGAACAGGTCCAACGCAGAGTCAATTCACATTATTAGACAAATCTACATGCATCCCAATATGTATGGAACCTGTATTAAAATAATATAAGAAGATATTCCCTTTCAAACTGTTGGTCGCTCCCGAAGTTTCTACTGTAACCGAATCGCGAATGGATGGAACGTTAGGTGCAGTCGCATTATATAATTTAACCCGTCAAACAGTCACAGCGATATATGAAAGCACGAATCACTTACCCATGCTGTCAGAAAGCCTCTTTTTTTAAACAGAACACTTTCTAATGCAATTTTGAAGAAATGCAAGAGACGAGATAAAAACACGTCCTCGTATTCAGAACCCTAAGTCGCAATGACGTATTCGAAACAAGTACGTCTAGCAACAAGTTTGTATCACTGTGCCCAAGTCGGTGAAGTGGTTAGTTTGGCTATAATAGTCTCAGAAAATTCACCCCAATAAATTATTTGACAATAGACTCAAGTCTACTAGATTTAGTAAAGAAACAATTATAATCCCGACATCCAAACACAATAGCAAAAGAAGAACTATTCACCCAAGGACGAGTCCACAATTATTAATAAGGGTCATTACAAAGATGTGGGCTAGTCTATCGCGGCAGGGGTGTTGTTACTGTTCTGTGACAGTATAAACATTCGAACTAGAAAATATGTTCGTTTCTTAAAGTGTATGAAAACAAAATAATGTATATTAAGGAAGTCTTAAACGTTCATTATTCAATAACCTTACAAATGACCAACCTACTGTATTGAAGTAGGCGTCTATGGCCTAGGCTTGGCAATGCCTGGGTGTCAGGTTCGATCACAGCTGCGGACCGTTTGTCTTGTGTTGGTTTGGACAGTGGTACCGAGAGCTGACCGTTAAGTTACAATGGCATACTACTCATCATCGGGTGCCTTGCCGACTGGCGTGGGCGATCATGCATCTTCACACTTTGTGATCTCCTGCAGCATGTATTAGTTCGTGTGATAACACACCTCCATGCCATGCAACAGGACTGTCAAGAATCTTCTCCCATTGTCTTCCTCTGTCACTCTTTTAACAGATCTTTCCAGTGGTAACAACATGTTCCACTTTTCCTTTTCTCATACATGGCCGAAAAATGATGACTGTCTCTTTATGATGTCTGCGATTAGTTGTCCTAGGGTTCCAGCAATTTTCAAAACCTCATGATTGCTCTTTTTGGCTGTCCAAGATATTTGAAGCATTCTTCTGTAAAACCAAATCTCTGAGTCCTCAATTGATTGTTTGGCCTGCCTACCGATTGTCCAGTACTCACAGCCACATGTTAAAACTGGTTGTATGTAGCAAGCAAGCATTTTTTATAACTCTCAATGACAATATATTACCTAAGATGTTCTTCATTTTATAAACTGCAGTTTTTACCTTTGCTTTTCTGTTTCTTATCTCAGTAATGCATATTCCATCTGATGTTATCTGATACTACTGGACTGTACAATTTGCTTAAAAAACCACAACAGCCAAAAACAACAAAAACAACAACAAACGCCGGGGTTGGTTCTGCAACGTCCTGTACAGGATATGCAACTAACTGTCATCATCATCATCATCAACATCATCATCATCATCATAAACCACTTTTGCCGTTAATCGGCTTCGAATGTAATAGTTTGCGATCCAGTGCCTGCTGACTGCCACTAGCTATTGTCATGCCGTGAAGGCATGGAGTGTCTTTAATGTTGTCGATCCATGTCTTTCGCGGCCGTCCTCTTCCTTTTGTAGCGGATCGTTTGAGATGTAGTGCTTGTAATGTTATTTGATCTAGTTTCATTCTAAAGAGATTAACTAACAGCATTAAATGATAATGAGTCTTCTGTTCTCAGAGTATAATATTAATAATTGTAATTATACAAGGTCACCGAAAATGATTGCCAGGATGTTAAACTGTTGTTATAGTACAATTGGGAGTAGCCGTATCAAAGCGGCTAGACGCTCACGTGAAGGCGGCCGGAGTGATACTGACCACAAAAACCATTGTGGGCCGATTGGTCTAAAAATATAGGTCTAAAACTATATGCCCTATATGCCTAATGGCGTGGAAAAGGGACGTTTACTTTTTTTTAAGTACAATTATTTTATGGATATACGGATATGGATGGCATCTTATTAAAATGTTCAGATTATATTTTATCTAGCAACTAACCTAGTACACTTACCTAGTACAGTTGCCTAGTACACTTATCTGGTACGCTTACCTAGTACACTTATCTGGTACACTTACCTAGTACATTTACCTAGTACACTTACCTAGTACACTTATCTAGTACACTTACCTAGTACACTTATCTGGTACACTTACCTAGTACACTTACCTAGCCCTTTCGCTGCTGCGCCCTCTGCCAGCCAACGTAACCTCTGTGCTAAGCCAGGCGAGAGCTAATCTTTCCACTTGTGCTGAATACCGTTTTTTCCTTCAAAAGCAAAAGACGCGTTTGCGGCACGGGGTAAAAATTGTACACCTAAAATAAAAAATCTTTGAAGGCGTGTGGTTGAACTTTGCGCTGACAAGTCAGACGCGCTATTACTACGCCATGAAAACTCATTAACAAAAAGAAAACACTTCAAACTTACAAAGCAAACACAAAACACTTTAGTAAGCAAATACATGGTTTTTATTTAATATTAATAATATCTTTTTGTGTGAAATATTTCACAACAAGGTGCGACACACAATGCCAAATCACATTCCTGGCACATGTATCTTGTTTTTTGCTTTTTGCGCATACCACACACTTTCTTGTTGTGAATTTTTTCTGCGATGTTACGGACTCTATTATTGAAGGGAAATGCCTTTGTACTAAACGAAGTGGCAGATCTTCACTTTTTTGTCCTCCTACAGTTTTTCTCTTTACCTTGCAATATTTCTGTAGAATTTCTCTTACTAACATTAAGTCGGCAACAATGTCGGCAACCCCCCCCCCCCCCCCCCCCCCCCCCCCCCCCCCAACAACCCCCCCCCCCCCCCACCCCCCCCCCCCCCCCACCCCCCCCCCCCCCCCCCCCCCCCCCCCCCCCACCCCCCCCCCCCCCACCCCCCCCCCCCCCACCACCCCCCCCCCCCCCCCCCCACCCCCCCAACCCGCCGCCCGGACCCCCCCCCAACCCCGCCCCCCCCCACCCCCTCCCCCCGCCCCCCCCCCCCCCCCCTTTTTTCCCCAAACAACCCCCCCCCCTTTATAAAATGCATGTGCACAGTAAACCAACCACGCTTCACAAAGGAACAGGATAACGTGTAAAGCATCTAAATCCACCTGAACGCACGTGACAGGATGTTTAATTAATTATTACTTCGGTGATCTGTTGCCGAAAATGCTAAGAGCTCAAAGTTAAAATTTGCATTTAAAATAATTATTAAAAAAAAAAAAAAAAAAAAACGGCACGTATGGGTTGAACGCTAGATCTTTCGATTGTAAGGCAGACGTGATACCAACTACACTAGAAATTCACATGAAAATAGGTGCTCATAAAAAGACCAGTATTGTACACTTTAATAGACAAACACATTTATGTCAGTTGTATAGTATATTATTAATATTAATCATCATGTCAGTTCGTGACCATATCTTTATTTTGATTATTTTGGATCCGTTTCAAATCCAGTCGATGTAGATAGCTAGGTCATATGATCACTGGTCAGTCTTGTTTATAGCCACAAGTACACTTGTCCGCCGGCGTGCCGCGTAGATAACCCAGCTCATATAACTCACACGTTTCAAAGTGATCCTTACTACTACTCCTTGAAAGAAACTCCATTAATTCTTCTTTATTTAAACACCTGTTTTTGTTATTTTTTGTTTAAAAAAAAATTTAGACTAACGCAAAACCAGAAATATATTTCAGGGCAAAAATATTACCGTTTACCGACAATGCTTCTATGGTAACAAAGCAACAGGATAACGTGAAATGCATCTAAATACGCCTAAACTCACGTCATAGGGGTTTTAAGTGTATTTAAACGGGTCAGTTTGATCAGATTAAGGTAATGTGTAATGCTATTTCACCCCTAAGAATTACTGTTCTTAGCAATTTGTAAAAAAAAATGTCGAGGACGAGTTATCTCGTCCTTAGCAGTGAGGGCACAGAAAATGGCAGCCGAGTTATCTCGTCTTTAGCAGTCTGCCGGGCAGACGAGTTATCTCGTCCATAGCAGCGAAAGGGCTAGTACACTTATCTACTACACTAACCTAGTACACTTACCTAGTACACTTACCTAGTACACTTACCTAGTACACGTATCTGGTACACTAACCTAGTACACTTACATAGTACACTTACCTAGTACACTTACCTACTACACTTCTAAAAAGATCTTGAGGAGAGTCTGCATGTACTCCATTGCACTGTTCAGATCTCATTCCGATGAAAATGTTACATTGCCCGCTAGAGAAAAATTGCAAACCTTCGCTCCTTGCATTAACAGACGAAACGAAAGCGTGCTGCCATTTTGGCTGTTTACACCAGAATAAGTGGGATCTGGGCGGGGGGGGGGGGGTGTCCATTGACTAGGCTGGTTATGTACTTATTGTAGACTTTTCACAGGAAAGCAGGGTTTGAGATTGCGTACCGGAAAAATAAGATGCAACGGTGCGCTATTGAGTGGTCGCCAGCGTAAAGCTGCATTGGTGGTGGCTAATTCTTTAGAAAACGACAGGCAGATTTTACATCCCCTAGAGAGGCCAAGACGTCCATCACAGAGGCGCACATCTGCTTCTCTTTGAAGAAGATAACGTTTCCATCAGCATCAGACAGGCTGTCGCGGTGCAAGCTGGAAGGTACTTTATGTGAGGTTATTGATGGTGAATTTAGGAAATCGTCGATAGAAGTCGAACTAACACAGTACGGCTACATATTGCACGCTACTGTGCCTGTGAGTTCAGTACAGTAGAGAAGATGAAGCGGGGAGCTATGCATGATAAAAGCAGGAGGCAAGAGAGAGATTGATAGGTGCACGGCAGACAAAAATGCACTATGAAAATGATTAAAAGCCGCTGCAGACAGCAAACGTTGGACCTTTCACGCTGAGCGGTTCTGTACGAAAAAAAAAGAAGAACGAAGAGGAAATAAGATGTGTTTATTGACCCGTTCCAGTAAAAACTATGTATGTTCGAGCAATCGTATTCTGGGACTCTTTTCGTCGATAACGGGGGACTTGAGTTGCATCTACTCAACATGTACTCCGACGGGACAATGAACGACCTCTCAATAACATTCAGGGGTGTCTCAGTTGCCTGAAGTGACCGGAGTTGCCAAAGGCAGAAATTAAAACAATGTCTCTCTCGATCTCAAAGACGTTGTGAAACAAGCCTGTAGCAAATGTGCCTTAGGATCCAATGATGTTCCGTGTGTGGTATAAAGGTTGTCTGAAAGTGTCAAAGCTTGCTAAGGCTCGCATCCAGCCGAAAGAAGTTAATCATTGAAAGGCAGAAAGCTAACGGAGTCTACATTCATAAAGAAATGTCCCAATTTAGACGTGTTGATCGTTAGGAGCAAACTATTCTTCTCGTCGTTGGCACGCAACTCACGTAGTACTTAATGAAGAAGGCGTACATAGACAAAGTTAGTGCAGAAAGGTAGCATTCCGGAGGTCCTTGAATGTCTTCAACAGGGGTCAATCATTTCGGAGAGTATTCAGTAAGGCAGAGAAGAAAGAGCTGCACGTGATTTGATTCGAGCTTGCCAACGCCTATGTGCCGGTGCCCAACAATCTATCATGGCGGGCCGTTATTGTGTTTCACGTACCGGCATAGATCATTGCTATGATCAATCAGTATTTTTCCAAATTCGACGTACGCTTTTCTACCCACACGTTTACTACGAGGTGGACTGACCTCCAGTCTGGGATAGCAATGGTGTGTACGATTTCTCCGGTCATGGCTATGCGGTTATATTAGACGCTGCTATTTGCTAAAGGCAGGGCCTTGAAATTGGAGATCGCTCGATGCCACCGTTGAGAGCATTTATGAACGATACGACTATAGTAACAGATTGTGAAGATGATGCACGCGTTGATCTGAAAAGGCTTGATTGCGTGGTCAAATGGTGCAACACGCAATGCTGCCACATACAATAGTGAACACTGCGAACATGCAATTCGTATTCTTGGTGATTTAAAATGAGAGTTTGAAGATCTTGTGAATAGAGAAAGTGAAGGATGCAAAAATAATAATCCCCTTACTGTCTGTATTTACCAGGTTTCTGACGGACTTAAAGATATCTTTGATCCTGGGGATTTATTGCCGCATGGCTATAGATGTCGCCATGGATTGTTAGTTAGTTAGTATGTCCCCTTGAGCCTAGGACGGCGCATAGGGCAGAGGTCACTGGTCTCCATGACTGGCGGTTGGTTGCCACTGGATAGGTCGTCGATGTACATTAGGCCCATGGTTAAGTCTCTCCTGATGATGGTTCTACACAGTGTCTCTCTTGGTCTTCTTCCTCGTTTCTGTTCATTCTGTTGTCCACATTATGGCTTGGTGAATGAGAAGGGGGGGGGGGGTGGATAGTCTGTTTTTATCCATTCTGATGTAGTATCGACCTGGACTTAGGATTTTATGTTTGCCCCCGACTAAAGGAAGAAGCCACTATAACATTAGTGAGGGCTCGAGCCCTGGTCTCCTGCCTGGGAGCCCAAAGATATAGTATTTCTGCCAACCGCTTCACAAAGTCAACAGCTTATCTATAATAGCAATAATGTGTGGGTGGGGGAGGGGGAGGGGCAGGCAGAGTAAAACGTTTTAACGTCATGGCATTAGGTAGTACTTGAGTAGCAATGCGAAGCTGAAAAATACGAAGCGGGGGGGGGGGGGGGGAGTGTACATGTAACGACCAGTGCAACACAGCAAACGTTATAAGAAGATGATAGCGTCACAGACAAACCAAGAAAAGCAACGTAAAGACTGCACAAAAAAGATGTATTCTAAACACAGATACAACACAACAAAGCCAACATATCTGATACTGAAGAGAAAGCTGTGGCTAACCACAGACATGCGTTTAATTGCAAGGATAGAAGAGCAACACGGATACATAACTGGGCCGGATCAGAGATTATGAGATTATGAGTAAAATCGCACCCGAAGGTTTTATCAGATATCTTTACCGTAAAACACACATGCCTTTTTAAGTTTGAACAACCGATCAACATCATGTGACACGAGAAGTACCCATAAGTGCTCCGTTCTCCTTCTAACGCAAGTCTTGAGTAAAAGCGACGATACTTTAGACATTTATGCAGAAATATAGAATGACAGACATAGGAGGCTAAGAACCAAAACCCACAGGACAATCCGGGGTCCGCTGGGAAGACAACACTCGACCGTCTCTGACTGAGGACTGAAATAAAAGACTGCCAAAGCTGAACAGCGTATCCATATCTTTGGCAAACCCCTGTCCTCAGAGTAGAAGAGGATCGGCTTAGAAAATGAAGTTACCACTGCTATAAGTATGTCATCTACACTTGTGATATTTCCTAGTCAAATGTATGTTCGTATTTATTATATTGCAGATGGTGTCGTCTTATACGGCATTATTTCTTTTGGAAACGGTTGTCGTGACACTAAGGAAGCCACAGTGTTGATTAACGTTTCCAGATTTCGAGCATGGATTGTCAGTACCATCAAAGCAAACAGCAAAGGGATCCAGGCCTTCATGCCTATTCGTAGAAATCCGTTTTAAATTTATAGTTTGTCCCTACACCGAATTAACTATCGTTTATATAATCGTTTCGCTGGTTTAACCACGACCGGCTCCAGCTGACGGGCCGTGCTGCTGACGTGCTGCGTCAGGCTAACGATTCGTTAACGCAGCGGTTCTTGAACTGGGTTCTGAGGCACCCTGTTGTGCCGCGAGCATATGCCAGGAGTGCCGCGGCAATTATTAAGACAAGTAGGCTAAAATTGTGAAATTATTAAAGAATAATCATCGTTAGCCTGACCAGATGACATCAGAAGGACGGCCCGTCAGCTGGAGCCTGTAGTGGTTTTAACATTATTATTGTCAGTGAGCACATCCTTTGCAGAACATTGATCTCGTTAAAGGCTGGTCTGAAAGTCGGTCTTTCTCCAGCTAATTCTTCATGCCTTTGTACTTGTATAGAGAACACATCTTTAATTTACTCTCACGAAGGTCTGCCTCTACGTCGTTTTTGGGAACTATACATTTCATCACTGCTTTCTCCAGGTAACGATGACGTTTACTATGGCCAAAATACACCCAGCTTTTCGAAAAGGAGGCTGTTTATAAGCAAATTCTCCCCGATGCTCCTCAGATCATGCAGGATGTCTGCGTCTTTATTCTTCTTGGCCCATGGTATTCAACAAATTATTATACTAAGATGTTTTTTTTATATCTCAGTCTGGTTGAACTTATCTCAATAGAAACCCATGAATATTAAATTAAAAGCGACTTCAAATAAACTGCCTTGTGATTAAAATGTCTTGTACTTTGTTATCTCATAGAAGTGTGGGTATGTGTATAACTGAATGTGCATTGGTGTGTATATGAACTGTCGTTTGTTTGTACTATGTGTGTGGAATGGGACAGTCTTCTTCTTCTTCTTCTGCCTTTCTATCCCCCAATGTATCATAGGCCCTCAACCAACTCACGCCAAGTCGTTCTATCCTTAGCCATCACATGGAGCTCTCACCAAGTCCTACCCATCTTTCTTACTTCATTCTCCATCTTTCTTCTCCGTGTGTTTTTTGGCCTTTCTTTATTCCTATGCCCTAATGCAAAGACATTCTAGTTATGCTGTTTTCCTGTTTTCTCAGTGTGTATCCTATCCAACGCCAGCGTCTTTTCCTCACCTCTTGGTCCACTGGGGCCTGTTTAGTTCTCTCCCACAGCTCTGCATTAGTTATTCTATCATACATTTTAATTCCCCCTATTCTGCGCAGGCACCAGTTAATTAGTGTCTGTAATTAGTAGTTGCCATAGTTGTTCTCCATGTTTCCGCCCCATGAAAAAGTACTGATTTGACATTATAATTAAACATGTTTAGTATTTCTTTTAATTTCTTTTGACCTCCACAAATTTCCTAGTGCTATAAAAGCTAATCTTGCCTTTTGTATTCCTTTTTGAATATCTCTGTCAGTTCCTCCATCTTTATCTACATTACTGCCCAAATAAGTGTTCGACTCCACGTCTTGGAGTGGGGTGACATCAAGAGAAACCACATTACTATTTGCCTGATTTATTCTCATTATTTTTGTCTTTCCTTTATTAATTTTCAGACCAAGCTGCTGTGATCTCGCTTCAGATATATTTAATTTATCTTGCATCTGATTCCGTGAATGGGACAGAAGAGGAATATCATCAGCAAAGTCCAGATCATCAAGCTGTTTTGTAGGGTCCACTGAATTCTATTCTTGGTGCTAGCAGTTACTGTATTTATAATCCAGTCTATAGCCAGTAAGAATAAACTCACAGGGAGCAAGTACAGCGGGGATCTACAGTCATCAGTAGAAATTATCCTCTTTCGACACACGTTTCGGCCCACGATTCCTAAACGTATTCGGAGGTGGGCCCACCTGAGTTCATGAAGCTCAGGGCTGCTTCCCCGCCGCACAGAATTACCGGATGGTGTTATACTTTCGGCCAGAGACAAGACGACTTGGTGGTTTCGAAGGAGGTACTGTGAGATAAGAAGCCGCCACGGCTGCGTAATTAGAACAGTCCGCATGCCTGGACGACCGAGCGACAAGCTTACTTTGGTTTACCGGACACGACACATGTTGGACTTTTATTAGCAGTTGGCAGAGGAACACTGGCAGACAATTCGTACACGATGGACTTTCGAAGGGATGAGAAACTCTTTTCCACTAGACACCCGGACCAGCTCACCGAGGCCCGTCCCCTACGTTGTTGCGCTGCGTCCAAAGCCAGCTGGATGCCCTTTCGGCCACCTCACCAAGTTTTTTGAGTGCCCGTTTCCGTTCATTACCGCGCAATCCTAATTCTTTCACCACATTGTAGAGCGAAGTGGAAACGAGGCCTCTCGCTCCCACTTCGACGGCAAATACCCGCACTGTGTAAGCCTCGTTTCTCCTCAAACCGGCTGCTAAATCACTGTACTTTTCGAGCTTGTACAAGTGATTCTCCTCCATACGCGACTCAAACGGGACCGTCAACTCAATCAGGATGAGTTGCCGTTTTTGCGCTGAATGGAGAACGATGTCCGGTCGCAGGCCGGTTTTACGGATCAACTCGGGATACCGTTCATGTCCTGGCAGATCAACCGCCAGTACCCAGTCCCTCGCAGAGTCTAGCACAGATGGAGCGAATGCGTTTTTGTTGACCTTACCAATCGAAACCTGCCCAGCCTTGAGGAAACGAATGGGGGCGATACTAGAACTGGCTCTGGCGTTAGCCCTCATTCTAGCCTGGTCGACAACGGCTGCTAACTCCTTTAGCACCTTGTTGTGGCGCCAGGTATATCGGCCTTGACCTAGGGCTTTCCTGCACGCGGACAGGACGTGCTCAAGAGTTTGTTTTGATTTGCACAACGGGCAAGTCGGATCGTTGGTCGCAGACCATTTAACCATGTTGACACCGGACGGTAATACATCGTACGCCGAACGAACGATAAAGCTCAGTCGCAGCGGGGTCATCCGCCAGATCTCACCCCATGTGAGTATTCTGGGCAATGCGCTCTCCAGGCTGACCCAATGGCCCTGCTGCGACTGTTGGGCTGCTTTCTGGACCCGAACCTCGTTTTCGTTGTCCCTCACCGTTTGTATCACCATGTCTCGGCGCTCTTTGGCTGAGGCCTTTGACCACCAATTGACTTTCCCGTGCCCTAGGCCTCGACGGTCGGTTTGTGTGTAACCCATCACCTCCTTCAATTTTAGTGCGTTCTGAGCAGATTCAATCGCATCGAGGACTCTCCACTTCTGGCCAGTCTTTAGAGCGGGCTGGACAGCGATGACATTTGGGTCTGAGGACTCGCGCAAAAGCATGGCGAGCCTAACTTTGCCGACTTTAAACTCTTCGGTTATTGACTTGAACGGAAGTACCAGCTTAGCCTGTTTACAATACAGAGCCACGTCGGTCAGACAAGGCGGTGCACCAATCCACTTTCTTAAGGCTGTGTTGATTTTCTTTTCCATGGCTTCAACTGCAGTCATCGTCACCTCGTAGACTAGCAGTGGCCATAGAAGCTTCGGAATCAACATGAATTGGAGACACCATACCTTGAATTTTCCGACCAGCCTGCATCGCTCGATCGCGAGCAGGCCTGTAGCCAGTGACTCATGTATTCGCCGGACTTCCGCTCTGTCAGATAACTTCGAATCGTAAACGCGACCGAGACTCTTCACCGGTTCCTCCAGAACCGTAGGGATCTTGTTCCTTGCCACCGTAAAACTGATCGCCGACACTTTGCCCTTATGGATTGACAGACTCCTCGACTTCTGCGGTTTGAACTGCATACCGCTCCATTGGACCACCGCGTCCAATCTATTCAGGATCGTGCGGGCAGACTCCTCGCTGCCCGTTATAATAGTCGTGTCATCCATAAATGCGCGCAGTGGCGGCAACCAGTGATCCCCTATTTGAAGGCCCAGTCCGTAGCCGGCCGCCCCGTCCAACATGATCTGCATTGCCATGACAAACAGTATAGGTGAGATCGTACACCCCATAGCTATCCCAATCTGCAACTCAGTCCACCTCGTGGTAAACGTCGAGGTAGAGAAGCGCAAAGCGAACTTAGAGAAATATTGCTCGACCATTTGACTGATCTGTGTCGGTACGTGAAACATGCGAAGGGCTCGCCACAGTAGCCTATGGGGGACTGCCCCGTAGGCGTTGGCTAAGTCCAACCATATAACGTGCAAATTGGTTCTCTCATGCTTGGCTCTCTGGATAGCCTCCCAGATCATGGTCGCGTGTTCAAGGCACCCAGGAACGCCTGGAATGCCACCCTTCTGAACACTCGTATCTATGTACTTGTTAGTCATCAGATACTGTGTGAGCCGGCGAGCCATGACTGAGAAGAATATCTTACCCTCAACATTCAACAGCGAGATGGGCCTGAATTGGGAAAGACTCTTCGAGTCCTGCTCTTTGGGAATGTAGACCCCATTTGCCTTTGACCACTCTGGACATATGTGATTGCGGATCCACGCTTGTCTCAACAAGACGTGAAGCATTTTTAGGATTTTCGGGCAACGCTTGTAAAGAACGTACGGAACACCGTTCGGACCTGGGGCAGACTTGCCGCTGGCTTTTTTCACAACGTCCTCAACCTCAGACCAAAGGGGAGGTACCAGTTTAAATGGTACCTTCGGCACCGAAGGCTGTTTGAGTCCGCTAAGGATCTCTGGATTGTCATCAAGAGGCTCTCTCCTCTTCTTATCAGAGTACATCTTGCTTAGATGTAGCTCAAGTTCTTTCTGACTGACAACCAGAGTCCCAGACTTCGGTTGCTCGAATAGACCTCGGGCAAACTGATAAGGGTCCCTAAAGAATTTCTCTCGCTCCCTTTTAGTTCTTCGTCTGTTGTTACAGAAACGCTCGGCGCGACAGAGGGCACTGTGTTTGTTCTTTAAATGCACCCACACTTCGTACAGCCCCTCCCGTTCGCTGCCCGTAGCGGCTTTGAACTGTTTTCTGAGGGCATTCTTGTCTGCCCGACACTTCAGAATGTCCCTCTGCCTCCTGCTAGTATTCTGCTTGGCACCCGGCTGTGCCTTAACTACTGTCCCGAACTCGCGGGAGCAGTGTTCATATATTACATCACCAAATTTAGTAAGCTTGTCGCCTAGCGACTTCTTGTTTAGAGTTTGTTTAAGTACCTCACATAATGTAGCCTCCAACTTACACCACACCACCTTCTCGCTCGCAGGTGGAAACCTGATTCTGGAGCGCACTTCTTCAGAAATCATCAAAGGTGCTCCTCCGCAGTCGACGTCATGGGCCTCTCCGGGCGAGTGGGGTTCCCCCTGCCCGTCGTTCCCTAACGACTCAGAAACTACCACAGGAGTAGTAGTTTTGCGACGGCGTTTACTGCGTGGAGCACCCTCGCATTTCATTCTTCCGGCATGCGTTCTCAGACCATGCAACCCCGTGAAGCTTTTCCCACATGTACAGAGCCAGCCCGGACGTTGGGCGAGTGTCTCAGTCCGGGGGCTAGCAAGGTCGTCAACGAAGGTATCAATCAGATTGGGCCCTTCATTCTCCCCCCCTTTCGGAGGGCCCTGGGGGCATATTTCATTGTGGTCGTACGAAATCGGAGGTATTATACTGTGTTAGGGGTGATCAACCCGGTCCACAGTCGACATCTGTCTCCAGATGTCAGTTTATCCCCCCGGCGATACCGGGGGGCCAGTCTTTCCATAGGTGTCAAAAGGACTTTCCCGATAGTCACCAGTCTTTCCTGGTAGTCTTGTGGGCTAGCCACGTACAATAAGAATAAACTCACAGGGAGCAAGTACAGCGGGGATCTACAGTCATCAGTAGAAATTATCCTCTTTCGACACACGTTTCGGCCCACGATTCCTAAACGTATTCGGAGGTGGGCCCACCTGAGTTCATGAAGCTCAGGGCTGCTTCCCCGCCGCACAGAATTACAATTAAAAATAAGAGAGGCGACAAAAGACATCCCCGAAACACACCTGTTTTTATTTCAAATGTATCTGTTAGCTTTCCCTCATGAAGAACAATGTGACTTTACAAATGTCAGCCTCGGCAGACAAATAGAATACTGGTCTCAATAGGTCGCTTCAGTCCCGGGGAACAATGAAAGACCTGCCCGTAGGCCATCGATTTTCAACCTCATAACTCTACCGTTAAGATCTATTGCACGCCATAGTGACGGTTAGTCGTTCAGTCCAACTTGAAATCTGTGTGTGGGTATTCCCTCAACACTCCAAAGCAACCGTTTGCTTTTGATTATATATATATATATATATATATATATATATATATATATATATATATATATATATATATATATATATATATATATATATATATATATATATATACATACAAACATATAGCCGGAATAACTAACAAGGTTTGTTTGAAAGAGGCTAATGAAAGTAGATCTCTATATACAACAATAAGAAGGAGACACACACTGTTCTTTGGCCACGTAATAAGAAGAACGACATTGGAAAAGATGTGACGACTGGAAAGATCAACGGAAAGAGGGGTAGAGGCAGACCAAAAGGTACTGGATCGGCTGAAAAGGTGACGTGGAGAGACATCATCAAGTGAGCTGTTACATGCAACCGGGTATCGTGATCTGTGGAGATGCAGGAGCACCTAAGCCAGTTGACAGGGCACATGATGATGATAAGTATATAAACTGTTTTTGCTGTTTATTAGTTCTCTTATACTTTTACTAATGGGTTTTATGCTTTATTATATAACTCTTGACCTGTTAACTGTTCTCGGTGTCAGTTGATCTTGTTATGTGCAGCACCTGAGAGTATGGATTATAAGAAGACACCCCTGTTTAGCACGGCTATCTTTTGTGTATGTTTGTGTTACACCTGGGTTCGCCATGTTACCCAGGTTCAGGCGTTACACCTGGAGCATGGAGGATTGCAGAGTCCCCAAGGCATCCTCTATGGTGAATTAAAGACGGGTAGAAGATGTCTAGGCTGACCTCTATTATGATATAAAGATGTGTGCAAGCGGGACATGAATAATACAGGTATCGAGATGGACTTGTCGGAACAAAACGCTAATGACCGTAATGTGTGGAGTAAGGTCATCAGCAAGGGAATGAGAATGAAGGAAGGAATAATTGCAAAATGTTTAAGAGTTTCGCGTCTGAGAAGAAACGGACTAAACACAAATGTTGACAACAATAGTCCTGAAATACCTTGCTAACATTGTGGCAGATTTTTCTTAACGCAGGCGGGTCTTGCTAGTCACACTCGCTATCGCCATGAGCTGTGAGTCCCAAGCCTCTTCATTGCGCAACATAACATTATCATCTGGAAAGACGGAAAGGTGCCAATCATATTCAGATAAATGACGACACATAAACTAGTTGTACATGTTAGTAAGTTAGTAAGTTGGTTAGTTAGTTTGTTAGTTAGTTAGTTAGTTAGTTAGTTAGTTAGTTAGTTAGTTAGTTAGTTAGTTAGTTAGTTAGTTAGTTAGTTAGTTAGTTAGTTAGTTAGTTAGTTAGTTAATTAGTTGGGTTATCATCACTGCACTCCAGACATGTCCATAGGTGCTAAGGATCCTCCCCTCAGTATGAACCCCAACGTCCGATGGATCATAGTACTATAGTTGTGCATGTGTTCTTTTCTATTAGACAATGGCATATACACTATAAAGGATAACAATTATGCTGGTAAAGTCCTTGATTTTGCCACCACCGAAGATCCAGTGTAATAAAACTGGGAGTCTGTCGAAATAAAATTATCAGGCTGAACTCGATTTAGCTAGTTGCGTATTCTTTATATGACGTTGCAAAACTAATCTGTTGTGTGTCGACTCTGTGTTCAACTAGGACATGCTGGTCTGCTGGGATATGAACGAGTTGTCAACGCGGCATTAGTCAACATTTATACCGAGATCGTGATGGGCAAGGCATAGTGCACGGAGGCTTTCAAGAGGAGAGGAAACACGAGACTAACTTGGTGTGTCTCAAGTATCTGAAAGCTGACGGAGAACTCAAGCAGTGTTTATATTTGGACGAGTTGAGCAGAGCAGAGTTGGTAAAGCTGTGTGAGGAGATTGTCTTGCTGTGCAGACGTGTAGGGTCGTGCACTAGTGAAGCAAGCCCTTTATTCTACATGAATGTTTCTCTTTGGTGTCTGGTTATGATTATGTATCGATGAGACTCAGTGATTGAGAGTGTGGCCAATTCACTGTAGAATCCCTAGGCGTTGGCTGACTTGCGGCTGTGTGCATACTGCGAAACGTTAGTGTTGCAGAAGTTTCCTGTCAGTCAAAATGAACGTGACTGTTAAATATATTAGATTATTTGCTAGCCAGCTGGGTAAGAGAAATGCAGTGTGTTCATTCTTACTACTAGCAGGCAGCAGAGGGTTGGTCAGCGACCGTATGCACGAAAGCGGTTATAGCACAAGAGTTAAGATAGGCAGCGAGGTTGAGGCTGTGTTGTGGAGCGCCGCTAGAAACTGCTACGAGAAGCAAGAGTATAGAGTGTCAGCTATCGTTGGCCGTTATGTTGAAATAACATTAGTTTTGGTTTCGTCATCCATCCTTTATGTGTGCGAGTTGGTGGACAAGCAAGTCTTGTGAATACATTTTTGTGACGGTTAACTGCTGGTTATTGTATTGTGGACTGTGTCACACATAGTGTGAGCGAAAATTATCTGATACTTGGCATGTGTGCTATATACGCGTAACAGAACCAGCTGATGTTTCCAGTTGTCATGATGTTCTCAAATATCTCTCTTCTCTCTTATTATGTGCCAAACAACAGTGTTTGTCTCTTTATTATTGTGGTATATAGAGATCTACTTTCATTAGCCTCTTTCAAGCAATCTTGTTAGTCAATCTGGCCATTCGAGGTATTCGTAACATTCGTCTCAGAAACCATATCTCTGTTGCTTCCAAATTCTTGTTAATTTGTTAACTGACATTCCAAGATTCGCTGCCATATAGCAGAACAGGTTCTGTGTAACATTTTAGTTACCGCACCAGCCCGATGAATCCTGCAGTCGTGTGCAGATAAGAATACCTCAACTAAGTAGGACACAGGCAGTCAAAAATGATTGTATCTGCTATAAGAGGACTTGACACTTGAATGGTCGCTTGTTAATTCAATGCACAATAAACAGACTGAGAAGAAGACTTTGAGATAACCACCTAAATGTCTTGATCGCAAACAATACGTTGAAAACATCCTTCATTCGGTTGTGGTAAAACCAATTTTTCTGTATTTTGAAGCACCACCCTGGCTCTTGAGCAGCGTCCGCGGCTTAGGCGTTGCGAGTCCGACTCGTAATTCCAACGTACTTCGATCGAAACCCACTGCTGGCTATGTTGAGTTTTTTCGGGGTATATGGCGTCGCAGGTCGACCCAGCCTAAAATGGATACCTGAATGTATGTCTTGGGAAAGTAAAGACAGTTGGCGTAATGCTTACCACATTACCCCCCTAGTGTCAATTGGTCTGTTGAAAATGTGAGTGCTTTTCCCATTTGCCCGATTCACCTAAAAGGCGTGAAAGGGGATGTTTTATTTTTTATTTTTACCCTGGCTCTTGCCATTGGCCGCAATATAGCTCGGCCAGAAATATGGTCTAATGGTTGCACACGTTTTCCGGGACCTCTTAACGGGTGATTCTCATCCACATGGTGGCACTTTGTGTCATCGGGTGTTTATTGCTTGTGTCATGTCCTGGTGGGGTAAAAGTCACTTACTCTCTTACTTGATTGCAATCAATATTTATCTTCTTTTTTTTTTCCAGTTGTTCCCAGGTGGGATGCAGTTTGTTGTTGTTTGAAGCCCCGACCTGTCTTCTGCCGGTTCATATAGCCAGCCATAGATACGGCCTAACAGCTGAAAGGGGTTTCTGGGAACTTTCCACGGGTGAACATCATCCGCATGGTGCCACTTTGCGTCATCTGGTATTTATTAATTTTGTGATATCCTCGTGGGGTACACCTGCCTACTTGATGGCAAAGCATAAGCAATAGGGAAGATGACCTTTTACGAGATCAAACATCGAGTGAGACAGCGAATCCGTAATCAAATAAATATATCAGCATCGCAAATGATGATCACCTCTTAAAATACTCTTGTTCATATGCACATGGTATTATTTCATCATTTGCAGGCTGCAGATTCAAATTATCACTAATTTTGAAAGATTCTGTTAGGGTCTGAATTGTGAACTGTGCAATTTGAAAATCGATATGTGTTAATGTATTTAGGATACTAAATTGTAGATTATAAAACGTGTGTACTTTCTGCGGAATGGGGGATATAACCTATATGGTCTTGCTGATTAAATACACAGACGATCAAAACCTTAGTCAGCATGTTTACTATAAGAGATTAAAACGTATGTTGTGTCACTTCAACATGGCGATTACTGTTCGAATCATGTTCTCAGTGTTAATTATTTACCTTGGATGTGATCACTGTGGTGACTGCAGGCCGGTAAGTTTGTTTGACCTGTTATACGGAAATGAGCTACGACCAATGCTGTAGTCATCGATCAGCACGTCCTCTACAGAACGTCGCTCTCTTTATGGCGCTAAACGACTCGCTTTCTCTAGCCAGTTAATTATCTAGCCCTATGCGCCTTCATCGGCTGGCGCGAGGCTTACCATATCACCCATCTCGTGCCAGTTTGTCTATAAAAAAATAGGTCTAGCCCTATATGCCCTATACGCCTAAAGGCCTGGAAAAAGGTCCTTTTTTGGGTGCGCCTTCAAAGCCAGTGCAAAGTTTAAAAAAAATGACTAGACGATCCTAGGTGTCAACAGTTCTGAGGCAAGCAAGTCAAAGCATTAAGGAAAATTACTAGACAACTGTAGGTATCAGCAGTACTGGGATAAACAAGGCGAACAAATCGGGGAAGTGATTACACAACAGCTGGTATCAACATCTTTCCCAGTAAAGTCAGGTGTAAGATAGGGATGTGTTATGTCATCTCTCCTCTTCAACCTTGTGATTGATTAGATACTAAAGAACACGTAGACAAAACATTGAGAGGCATACGATGGACTCCATTCACCATGCTTGAGGACCTTGATTTTGCAGATGATATAGCACTCCTATCACATAAACATGAACGTATACAAGAAAAAGTAACAGACTACACAGCACAGCAGAAATGGTGGGACTGAGAATAAATACAAAGAAAACTAAGATCATGACAAGCAGTCCAAACCAACAACCAGTGACCATAAATAACCAAACTCTTGAAAATGTAGAACATTTCACATATCTTGGCAGTGTGGTGTCCCTGCCGGGAGGGACCGAAGAGGACATACAGTCACCTCTGAGCAAAGCTAGAGCTGCTTTTGGAAAGATGAGGCAAATCTGGAAATCCAACAATTACTGCAGAGGAACGAAACTCTGACTCTACAAGAGTCACAAACCAAAAAACGTTAGACAATATGATAACCAAGAGAAGATGGAAATGGCTTGGCCACGTTATGAGAATGAATCCTGATATACCTGCCAAAACAGCACTCACATGGACACCAGAGGGAAAGAGAAAACAGGGGCGCCCAAAAACAACATGGAGAAGAACGATGGAAAGTGACCTGAGTGCGGAATCTTTGACATGGAAAACTGCATTGAAGATTGCACAGGACAGGAAAGCATGGAAAGTCCTCTCTGAAGCCATATGTGCCACTAGGCACAACGAGAACTGATGGTATCAACAGGTCTAAGTCAAGAAATGCGAAGGATTAGGAAAAATGAATGGACATCATCATCACCATCATCGTTATAAACCACTTCTGTCGTTAAGCGTGTTAGGGAGAAATAATTTTCGATCCAGTGCACTCTGGCTCCCACTGGCTATTGTCATGCCGTCAAGGCATACAATCTCTTTACCGTTATTGATCCATATTTTCGCCAGCGCCCTCTTCCTCTTCTGAGATGAAGTGCTTGTGATGGTATTAGATCTTGCTGCATTCTAGCTAGATGGCTAATTCACTTGATCTGATGTTTCTCGATGAAGCAGATCAAATGACTGACAACAGCTGGTATCATCAGTTTTAAGACGAAGGAAAATGTCATATATATATATATATATATAGGGCTGATCCAGAGGCGACTTTAACAGGGAATCACTTCCAAGCATTGCCATAAAGAAACATGCATTAACTCTTTGAAGACGTGTCGCCAGTTAATTGGCTTATGAAGTTATTCATATCTGACAATCGCCAGTATACTAGTGTATCAAAGAGACTTAACAGTTTTGTTCCGTTTTGGGGAAAAACGAACATTTATAGACAAGTTTTTGAAAAATTAAAATTAACAACAGTTAGTTAGCTATGTCCCGCGTGGCTTTTACATTACTTTAGAATTTTTAACAATTATTTATAAGTGATAGAATTTTTAGATGATTTTTTTTAGTACTAAATGATAACGGGAAAGGCCTACACCTGTCCATACTGCTTCTTCGTTGATGAATCTCTTCTATTATGATTGATGTCTAAGGGACAAACCTGTTGGCGATAATTTAGTTTGGGATATGAAAAAAAAAAATTACAATAGGATCATCTGTTTCGATCTGCTGTTTTCCCGATTTTCGATTGTTGTGAAATCTAACATCTCATACACAAAATGAGCATAACATCCAAAATATTTGAATTAATTGTTTCAAATAAAGACTAGCTGATACACAATTGAACAGAGAAGGCGTTTAAATTCTTGGAATTAGCTAGCAGTGTTGCTGAACAAGTAAAAAAGTAAGGTAAGCACAACATTTTTAATGTAAATAATCTTCTCCCCAACGGTAGAGAAGAGCTTCATCAACACAATATTGGGCAAAACATTCATATCGTCTATAATAAAGCCCACGCCGACTATCAGGACGCTACAACAAAAAGAAAGTTTCCTCACCGAACCAGACATCTCCATTGATTTTCACCTGCCAAGGAACGATGCTGGTTGGCCAAAAAAATTGGAAAAGTCGATTTTGACGGTGGCCACGGGTAAGGACAGCTCCTCGGCGTGTTCGTCGGGCCCAAAGTCCAACGTTATGCAGTCTCTTCCGAACAGTTTGATCCATGCCGTCCTGGAGGCAACGCCTGCTCAATTCAGGAAACTGTTGTTATCCTGTCTCTAAGGTAACGAAGCAGAATAAAGCGATACCCAGCTGCTGGTGTCACTCTGGGTGATCCACTGCGATGTCGAGCTTTACCCGAACCAATGGCTTGAAACCGGTGCCAGAATCGACTATGGTAATCTGATGCACGTTTAGATGCCTAACAATCTGACAATCTAAAGTGGTCGCGACCAATAGTTCGGGAACCGCTGGTCCATAATGAGCTGTGTGGTACACATGAACCAACTGTGTGGTACACATGAACCAACTGTGTGGTACACATGAACCAACTGTGTGGTACACATGAACCAACTGTGTGGTACACATGAACCAACTGTGTGGTACACATGAACCAACTGTGTGGTACACATGAACCAACTGTGTGGTACACATGAATCAACTGTGTGATACACATGAACCAACTTTGTGGTACACATGAACCAACTGTGTAATACACATGAACCAACTGTGTGATATACATGAACCAACTGTGTGATAAACATGAACCAACTGTGTGATACACATGAAACAACTGTGTGATATACATGAACCAACTGTGTGATACACATGAAACAACTGTGTGATATACATGAACCAACTGTGTGATAAACATGAACCAACTGTGTGATACAAATGAAACAACTGTGTGATACACATGAACCAGCTGTGTGTTCTTTTTTTACCATGGATTTCTTTTATAATTTAAATTACAGGAAGGTAAATCAAAAGCAGGAAGACATTCGATAAACAGATACCTCGATCAGACGGAGAAGAATGAAGTGCTAGAAATAGATGACGATTTTAGTAAGTACATTAGTAAATCATCATCATCGTCATCATCATCACCATCGTCATCATAATTATCGTCATCTCTCATCATCATCATCTTCATCATCGTCGTCATCCTCCTCATCATCATCGGCTTCATCATCATCATCATCATCCTCATCAACATCTTCATCATCCTCATTGTCATTATCATAATCATCATCAGCATATACTCACGTATTTAACACAGATCTGCATGTTACGCGACATCATAGTATCCTCAGAAACACGGATCTGGCCTTGCCACGAATGCTCACATGGGGTGATATCTGACGAATGGTCCCTGCTGTGGCTGAGTTTTGTCCTAAGATCTGCGTACAATGCGTTACACGTCTGGCGCCAACATGGTGAAACGGCATGCGGCTACCGAACTGACATCGCCCCTGTGCAGAGCTAAGCAGACGCTCGAACTGCGTGCAGAAAAGCCCTAGTCCAGGGAGGGAGGGTGGGAGGGTATACTTGGCACCACAGCAAAGTCCTGAAAGCGGACGTTGTGCACGAAGCCAGGATGAGGGCAAATTCCAGTCCTTCTCCCCTTCCCCCATCCCCCCAATAAGGTCGCATACGCTCCATCAATACTTGTCTGGGCGAGGGACTGATTACTGGCTGTCGACCTGCCTGGTTTTGAAAAGTGCCCAGAGTCCATCCGGAAGACCGGCCTGAGACCTGCCAAAGTTCTGCACTTTGCGGAAAAACGCCATTTCGTCTTGATAAAGCTGACCGTGCAGTACGGGTAACGGATAGAAAAAAAAAAATCACTGGTAAAAGATCAAAACATACAGTAAACTCGTGGCCGGTCTGAGCACCAAGCTAAAATCTTTGCCGTCGAGGTAGGCGCAAGAAGTCTTATCTCCACTTTCACATAGAACGTGCTAAAGCAACTAGGCTTGAGAGGCAACTAGCGTAAACGGTCAATAAAACAACTTGGCGAAGTATCTGAAAGGGCTTCGAACTGGCTCTGGACGCAAACGAAACGTCGTGGGAGATGGGCCTCGGTAGACTGGTCAGAGTCTTTAATAAAAAGAAGCTTCTATTCCCCTAATAGCCAAAGTTTCCGATTATGTCTACGGGTGTCTCTCTGCCAAATGCCAAAGTCTAAATGCCAAAGTCTAACACCTGTCCATGAACAAACTCTAAGCTTGTCACGCTTGTCCTATGGTAGTCGACTGATTTAATTCGCTAAAGCAGCAACGATATAACACCAGTATCATCACACCTGTTGTAAAGTCACCATCGTCTTGTCGTAGTCAGAAAGCATGAAGAACTGTAGGGGAAGATCGAGGACTAGCTTCATGATCGAGGTCGGCTCACCTTCTGAGATTGTCTAGGAAATAATGCGCCAAAAAAATCGTCGACGAGGAATTTTTCTACTGATGATCAGTGGATTCCTGCTATACAATCTCCCCTGTGGAGTTATTCTTATGGTGTAGTTGTTTTCTTAAACACTGTCTAGCATACAGCTTTGTATGATTAGGATCAAATGTGCAAATTTTGGTGAACTGGGAAAAAGAGATTATACATAAATCAACAGTTGAGATTAAATGGGCTATCACAACAGGTCAACTAAACAGAAAGACTGCATACACATTTACCACATACAGAAAAACTAATGATGGTACTGTGAGTTCTTTGGCACTGAAAGAGTTCAAATAATTGTATAAACTATCATCATGATCATGTTCCCTGTCAACTGGTGTAGGCGCTCATGCGACTCCACAGATCACGATGCCTGGTTGACTGGAACAGCACTCTTGATGATATCCCTCCATGCCATCGTTTTAGCCCATCCAGCAGCATCTCTCTTGGTCTGCCTCTACCTCTTTTCATACTGATCTTTCCAGTTGTCACGAGGTTCTCCAATATCTCTCTTCTTTTTATGTGGCCAAAGAACAGTGTTCATCTTTTCCTTATTGTTGTATATAGAGATCTACTTTTATTAGCCTCTTTCAAACAATCGTTGTTAGTTACCATGGCCGTAAAAGGTATTCGTAACATTGTCTCCGAAACCACACCTCTGTTGCTTCCAAATTCTTGTTAATTTGTTAACTGACATTCCAAGATTCGCTGCCATATAGCAGAACAGGTTCTATATAACATTTTAGCACCCTCTTTCTGGCAATGAGAGCGATTTATTGCATAAGATAGTATAAACTATACCATTTTCTAAATGTGTGTCTATACATTGTTAAACATATACTTGTGTACACACTCCCTAGATACAGCAACTCCTGTATGTGGTCGTCGCTATGTTGTTAAAGGCGAGCTTAGACGTGAAATCAATGGTGACAACTCTACTGACGATATCGATGATGACTCAGATATGGATAAGATACTAGGTGGTGGTTTCGCTACTTATGGGGAATACCCCTGGATAGCAAATATACTATATGATAATGTGCATTTGTGTGGAGGCAGCATTATCAGTGAATTCTGGGTTATCACCGCGGCTCACTGTTTGGAGTAAGTAGACATTAATCGCATTTTGTTAACAGGTTTTTTTTTCCTTAAGAAAACATGTAAATTTCAAGATGGAGTTATGTGACAGAGCTGGGTGCAGACTACATGTAGCTGTGGGTGCATGTGCCCGTGCTCTGGCTGAAGTTTTCATGGAGAGTTGAACCCGAACAGCCACTTGAGACAAAATGTATTAGCGTAGTCGAAATTGCTTTACTGTTTAATTTCGCTAGGTATTATTTAAGCCACAGGTAGGCCATTGTTGTCTGGCTATCTAGGTAATTTTTGCAGCGAAATTGCCAAACTGTTTTCGCCGATTTTCTGCAGCGAAAGAATGTCCCTGGAGTAATTAAACAGTCTCAGCCAACTAGGAGATATCCCATGCATTCAAATAGTTTACATAAACTTAATAGTTACCTAATTTTTAAGTTGATTGCAATAATCTGTTAGATTACATTCAGCTTTTTCAGACGGTAAGCAAATATGGAATCTCCAATGACAATTAAATTCAGGACTGATATAATCTGAAGTTACTAGGAGAAATGTAAACAGGCTTCCATGGTTGGTTGAGTTCACATGATTACGTTGTGGCAACAGAGAAACAGTTTAACAAATGGCAACAAATTGCATGACACAGATGTTAAACACCAGTCGTAGAGTGGTTTGGGACACTGTGTATGGCCAGTCATTACTCGCTAAGACTGACGATTGACAAGACTAGGAAAAAGACGTAATTTAAGTTAATTGAACATCAAATGGCTTAACAGTAAAGAAAAGAAAGACTGATAGAGCTGGAGAAGAAAGGAGAGCTAAACGAAGTCAACGATCGACACTAATGCCAAAACGATATGCAGAAAGAGAGTCGTATTAGGAAAAGAACGTTAGCGATTTTCACAAATGTGAAAATCAGTATTGCGAAGGGAATTTATGTTGTTCATTATATCATACCCTATATATATATATATATATATATATATATATATATATATATATATATATATATATATATATATATATATATATATATATATAAAACATTGTCAATATCTCTTCCTCATAAAACTATATGTCTGAAAACATTGGCTGTGTGTACATTTCAGCTCCGGGGTAAAGGGACTGTATTCAGTTGCCGTTGGCGATCATACACTGTGGAAACGTGACAAATATAAAACTAAATATAACGTGGACTCAGTTTTCTTACAAGGCCGGTATCATCGTAAGTGCATTATCTCAAGGACAGTAAAGAGGATACTACATTCTAGAGCAGGGGTTCTCAATCTATGGGTCACGACCTTTTTGTGGGTCAAACGAGCATTTCACATAGGTCGCCTAAGACCAGGAAAACAAATTATCGCTGCCGTTCTTCTTCTTCTGCCTTTCTATCCCCCAATGGAGCATAGGCCCTCAAAAAGCTCACGCTAAGTCGTTCTATCCTTCGCCAATGCATGGAGCTCTCTCCATGTCCTCCCCATCTTTCTAGCTTCATTCTCCAGCTCTCTTCTCCATGCGTTTTTGGACTTCTTTTATTCCTATGCCCCTGTGGGTTCCAATGCAAAGACATTCTAGTTATTCTGTTCTCCTGTTTTCTCAGTGTGCGTCCTATCCAACGCCAGTGTCTGTTCCTCACCTCTTGGTCCACTGGAGCCTGTTTAGTTCTCTCCCAGTTCTACATTAATTATTCTATCATACCATTTAATTCCTTCTATTCCGCGCAGGTATGAGTCAATGAATGTGTGTAATTTATTAGTAATTGTTTTAGTTGTTCTCCATGTTTCCGCCCCATACAATAGCACTGATTTGACATTAGAATTAACATTTTTAGTTTAGTATTTCTTTTAATTTCTTCTGACCTCGATAAATTCCCTAGCGCTATGAAAGCCCCTCTTGCCTTTTGTATTCTTATGTATGTGCATTACTGCCCAAACAGGTGTACGACTCCACGTCTTGGAGTGGGGTGCCATTAAGAGAAACCACATTACTATTTGCCTGATTTATTCTCATTATCTCTGTCTTTCCTTTATGGATTTTCAGACCAAGCTGCTGTGATCTCACATCAAGTATATTTAATTTATCTTGCATCTGATTCCGTGATTGGGACAGAAGAGCAATATCATCAGCGAAGTCCAGATCATCAAGCTGTTTTGTAGGGGTCCACTGAATTCCATTCTGTTTTCATAGTCCAGTCTGCAGCCAGTAAAAATAAGAGAGGCGACAAAAGACATCCCTGTCGCACACCTGTTTTTATTTCAAATGCATTTGTTAGCTTTCCCTCATGAGGAACTCGACATTTCATGTCTTTATATGTTGCCTTTACTAAGTTGATAATTTTCTGTGGGATTCCATAGTGCCCCATCAATTTCCAGAGAAATTCCCTATCAATGCTGTCAAATGCTTTTTCAAAGTCTATAAATCCAGTGTAAAGTGGTGAGTTCAGTTCAATGCTTTGCTCTATTATGATACGTAATGTGGCTATCTGGTCAGTACATGGTCTGATTGACCGAAAACCTGCCTGTTCATCGCTTAGCTTTTCATTAATTTCATCTTTTAATCTTTCAAAAAAAAAAAAATTCTACTTAATATTTTTTTCAGGAACTGACAGCAACATAATTCCTCTATAGTTTTCACACTCCTGTAGATCACCTTTTTTGGGCAGTTTCACAAGATATCCTTCTCTCCAGTCTGCTGGTACTTCTTCGGTCTCCCAGACTTTACTGAATAATCTATGTAGCAATTATGTTGATGTGTTTATGTTGGCCCTGATGGCTTCAGCTGTCCTTATATACCTCTAACATCTGGGCCTGCCGCCTTTCCTTCCTTGAGAAGATTGATAGCTTTTCTAATTTCCTCTTTGGATGGTATCTCACAGTTGATATCCAGCTCCATTTATTTCTTAAGGCTGGATATCTGGGGGGAACCTCTGGGCCTGGTCTATTTAGAAGCATTTCAAAATATTCCACCCATCTGTCCATTTGATCTTTAGTGTTAGTAAGTACTTTTCCTTGACCATTTTTTATTGATCCAGTTGGCTGACTATATTTACCTACTAATTTTCTTGTGTTACTGTAAAGTTCTCTGAGGTTTCCTTTTGATGCTGTTGTTTCCACTTCTTGTGCTAGATCATTTAGATATTTCACTTTATCTGCCCTAATATGCCTCCTAACTTCCTTATTGGCTTCTGTGTATTTCTCCTGAGCTCTAGCTTCAGCATCTCTAGTTTTGCTATTGTTTAAGTCTGCCTTTTTACTTTTCCTATCTTCTATCAGTTTAATGGTTTCTGGTGTTATCCACGCTTTATGTTTCCTTTCTTTCTTGCCAAGAACTTCTACGCAAGATTTATTCCAGATTCCTTTGATCTGATCCCTGCAGACTTCTGTGCTGACATTTTCAGCTAACTGCTGCAACAGCTGGTACTTGTTAGAGACTGTAACTGAGAACTGTTCCTTAACTTCTTTATCACTGAGATAACCTACATTATATTGGTTTCTATGATTATAAGATGTTAAATATTTTTTTAGTTTCAACTTGATTTTACTTACCACCAGGTTTCCTGCACACAAATTTGTGAACAATTGCAAAATTTTCATCCATTACTCCTAGACCATGTCTTCCCATAATTTCTTTATAACCTGTGTTATCTGATCCTATCTTAGCATTCAGGTCATTATTCAAAATTTTTAAGTTGCCCTTTCTTTCATTATTTATAACAATTTGAAGCTGCATGTAAAATTGTTCCTTAATAGATGCATCTTTATCATTTGTTGGTGCGTAACACTGTATTACCGACATGTTCACCTTCTGTTTTACTGTTCTAAAAGATGCTCTTATTATTCTGGGACTCAATTCAGGGCCACTCCTTCTCTGTGGGGCGAATGTTCCTCTGTGTGTCCTGAGAACAAAAAAGTTTCCCCTGAATTTAGAATATTTTCCTCAGCCCCAGTCCATCTAGTTTCAAATAACCCTACAATACCTATTCTATAATGTCTCATTTCCTTTACTACTTCTATTGTTCTCCCTATATCATAGAGAGTTCTAACATTCCAGGTGCCAATTCTGGAGGTTTTCCTAGCTAAGAGGAGGTATGTCAACGATCTGGATTTCTTACGGCAATAGCTGCCATTATGAAGTAAAAACAAATAATTTTTGCGAGTGGGGGTTGCCACAACTTGAGGAACTATATCAAAGGGTGGCGGCATTCAGAAGGTTGAGAGCCATTGTTCTAGATCATGTTATGCATTACTTACTCTGTTAAACATAGTGTCTATTGTTGACTGATGTCTCGTATTTGTCCGTGTAGAAGACGTCCCTTTGTATAAGACGACCACAATCAGAAAAGAAAGCCCACAGTCAGGAAATAAATTTTTACATTGCATGAATAAGAGGACCCCGAATTGTAATCTTTAAAAATATGGGGAACATATCTTTTACGCGAAAAAATACTGTGTATTTAAATATATAGAGCCTGATATCATACAGGCTATAGGTGCCTGAGATCTTTTCATCTAAACACGTTTCTTTTAAAAGCTGACGGGCAAACAGTTTAAAAAAAAACAAAAACACGTAAGACAGCTTGCGTAGTGCGAGGCTTAGGTGTTGCGAGTCAGACTCGTAATTCCAAGATACCCACAGCTGGCTGCGTGGATTTTTATCGTGGTGTGGGGAGTCTCAGATCGACTCAGCCAAACATTGGTACCAGAATGGCTGTCCTGGGGAAGAAAGACGGCGGTCGTATTGCTGACCATATTACCCACCTAGTGCCCTTGGTCTGTAAAAATATGGGAGCTCATCTCATATGCCAGTTAGCCTAAAGGCGGGAAAAAGGATCTTTACTTTAATTTTACAAGAGACAACGAAAAGCTTTTACGAGGATTGCGAAGTTTCCGCCTCTAGTGCTTGAGGTTCCGAATTCAATCGCCGGCCACAGCTAAGATCTTTTCCACGTGAACTTCTAGTAATTCTCCCTAGTCTCTGGGTAGTGAGATCGGACGCCCGTGTGCATTGTTGCGCTCGTAAATAATCCCTTGGCATTTGAAAATTGAAAAGAGTAGCCTATCGGCACTGCCCGTGCAAAAACCTGGAGTTAAAAATCTGCCTTTATTATTTCAGGATCCTCGCCTGTGCCACAGATCTCTTGCACTCTGTTGAGCTTCCTCGGACTCTGACTTGAGTTAGAAAAAGAATGGAGCACTTATGGGTTATAACCAGTGTACCATGATGTTGGTTGATCCGTTGTTCAAACCATAAACCTCAAATCTCTGGCGTTCGATTTTTGAAAAACAAAACGACAGGGGGTGGGGGATGGTGATTAGGGGGGAGAGAGGGGGGGGGGGGGTTGTTAGGTATGGGTTTTGGCAAGTTAGGTTGTGATACATGTCTAGATTGCGATATCTGCGCCTTTCGTCCCAACACAGTCAGCTTCACTAAATCCAAAATTAGCCCAAATTCATGATAAGGTTGTTTTAAGGCAGTAAGTATGTTCCGTTTCTCCTCAAAATGGATCATCTGAAAAGAATTGATTATAGATTGCAGTAAATTAATAATGAGTGTAACGTATCAATGACTGTTAACTTGAGAAGTTCATGAGGACGCCAGCGGTAAGTGTGAGACTTAACAAGACAAATCCAGACATATTCGTCACCTCCATTTAAAGGTCCCTTTAATGGAGAAAAAAAATTAACCTCATCCATAATCCCCATCACCAGTCACAATGTCCTTGAGATAACGTCATTCCTGAAAAGTTTTTCTTCTCAGTGTCAGTAATGTATCCGCAATGTCATGTATCCACATTCGCAAGTCAGCCTTCTTCTGGTGTTCCAGATACTGAACCCACCTTAATCACTGTTCTCTCCTGACGTTTAACATGGCCAAAATGCGTCAGTATGCTGTTTATGAGTCAATTCTCCTCGATGTTCAATACATTTGAGATGTCAGTATATTTATTCTGCTGTGACCACTGTGCTTTTTTTTTTATCCCTAGTTATTGTAACCAAGATCATCAAACCCTGCATGAATTTTTTTTTTTTAAATTAGTCAATTTTTTTTTTTTTTTTTTTTAGATTATTCCTACTCTTTTTGAAAAATATAATAGTAACTGTTGACAATCAAGAAACTCTTAAGTCACAAACCTAATCAATGAGACCTTTAGAACAGTATTTGGCCATGCCAATTAAAGATTAACCGAGGATACACACAAGACATTAGGACTAATGACATTTAAGGATTGGCATGATATAATAAATGTGGTAAATAAAGCTGACAACTTATTTATATAGTAACACTCCAGCGACACATATTCAGTGTTTCAGAATGAGCTCATGAAAAACACGGGACAGAACCAATGGACTAGAGCTTAAATTGTCTATCACCTGGTGGTCACCTCACGAATCACGTTGATCGCATCGGCGTCTACAACCGTGCGTCATCCTTTGATAACAAAAGCAACTCAGCCTGTCACAAATGACGTGTATTCCTAGCCCTCAAATTATTATGTTTTTATTTCTCATCGGAATGTGTTTTCTTGTTATCAGCTTATAAAGTTTCCTTCGCAGCTTGTAGATGTCTCATATCAAAGGATCACGACGGAACGACCAAAGTTAAGACTTTCGGTATATCTTTGGATCAATTCAAAAAATAAATGCCAAAGGCATAAATATTTTACACAGCTGGATGGTATCTAGAGTCATTATGGTCATCAACTGCTATACTATTAGATGTGGACAATCATGTTTTTTAACCTATTAAAAACACTGATCACGCACACACACACAAACACATACACACACACACGCACACGAAGAATAGTAGTATTTTATTAACAATCTGATTGCATCATAAAAGAGATAGGAAATTAAGGTCAGTCTTAACTGCATCGGGAAGCTTTTATGGCAATATGTTGTGAAGAAGTACTCGTGTTGTGAAGAAGTATTCCTATTGTAATTTGATCAGTATATTTTAATTGTATATTAACTCTTTGAAAATATTTGGTCATCGACAGCTGGAAGCTTTGATTTTGATATTGTATAGCAGTGCTCTCTTCTTCGTTGTGTTGGTTGATGTGACACCCAGGTTCGTCTTCTCTAGGGTTTGCTACAGGAGGAGTCGATTTGGAAGATTATAGACGAGTAGAAAGATGGTCGTGTCGTATAATAGTTGAAGTCAATGAAAGAGTTGTGTTGCTGGTTGCGTACCTCTTGTGCACTATAATGCTTGAATAACAAAACGTCTGGAAACAACTGTTCAAGTTCTCTGAATTTTCTTGTTTAATATTTCATAGCAACAATGTCACACAATTGAGAAAAATCACCTTGTTCATCTCCTAACTCTATATATATATTTGTAGATTCGCGGTGTGTTCTTTAATTAAACTATTTCTAGTGTCTCAAACTGCCACCGGGCTACTAGTGCAGATTAACCGAACACATCATTTTAACTTCTTCTTCTTTGTTACATTGGGAAATCCCCAGGTGATCCGGCTCACATTGTATTGGTTGCAATACTCGGTACTTCGCTCTACTATTCGTCTGTCTCTATGTCTAGCCTGTCCTCTGTTGTCCTCTGTTGTCCTCTGTTATCCTCTTTCTTCTGTCACAGCTCAACTATCCTCTGTTGTTCGTCTCGTGTTCGTCTGTCCTGACTGTGCGTGCGTCTGCCTGAGTCTGTGAGCTCCAATCCCTGAATCTAAGTCTATCTATCTGTCTATCTGTCTGAGCAAACCGCTCCTCTGGTCTGTCTGTCTATCTATCTGAGCTAAGCGCTCTCTGTGTGTCCCTCCCGAAGGTTCCGGTCAATCGCTTATAAAGGGGTTACTAGGGAGCTCCTACTCCTCCCTGCTCTGCAGCTACTGCAATCACCTGAGCTGGCCGGGTCGGTATTTAATTAATGACTTTGGACATTGGACGGGGAGAGTCACATGTCGGATCATGCGATTTATAGTACGTGGGAAACAAGAGTATGGACTAATGAAAAGTTTTACAATAAAATGGTCTTACCGTGCAAAGAGCACAATACTAATAAAAGGGGGTCGGGGTGCGGAAAGGGGTTGGGATGCGGAAAGGGGTTGGGGTACGGACTCTGCTACAATTGGGTTGATCAAAATAAAAGCTGACAGAAATGGTCGCGGCATTCGGTTCAACGGCTATGTGCAGCCCGTTTGTCTGGCTTATTCTACAGAAGAAACTTATGTTAATACAAGGATGACAATTGCAGGATGGGGCAATACAGACAAGTGTAAGTTCTCTGTTCTTTAGATACATTTGTTTATAAAAACAAAATAAGCTAAATCAAGGGATTTATTTTAAAATGTTTGACTATATGTCAATGTCATGTCTGCATTTCACAATTATTGTAAGATCGCAGAAAAAGGCAGGATTACACATTAATCAGTACTCAACGCGCGCACTTCAGACACGCAATAAACAGTCCGCCAAAAAAAAAAAAAAAATCCATTAAAACAGCTGAATAACCGGTGTAGGTAAACATATTTACGAAAGTTACGACCAGGACTAAAAAGGCTGAACAGAAGGTGCGGACGACGGCGGATATGAGAACAACGAAGAATGACAATGAAGAACAAGAATAAGAATAAAAAAGAAGAAAAAGAAGAAGAAGGAGGAGGAGGAGGAGGAGGAGGAAGAAGAAGAAGAAGAAGAAGAAGAAGAAGAAGAAGAAGAAGAAGAAGAAGAAGAAGAAGAAGAAGAAGAAGAAGAAGAAGAAGAAGAAGAAGAAGAAGAAGAAGAAGAAGAAGAAGAAGAAGAAGAAGAAGATGAGGAAGAAGAAGAGCAAGAAGAAGAAGAAGAAGAAGAAGAAGAAGAAGAAGAAGAAGAAGAAGAAGAAGAAGAAGAAGAAGAAGAAGAAGAAGAAGAAGAAGAAGAAGAAGAAGAAGAAGAAGAAGAAGAAGAAGAAGAAGAAGAAGAAGAAGAAGATGAGGAAGAAGAAGAAGATGAGGAAGAAGAGGAAGAAGAAAAAGAAGAAGAGGAAGAAGAAAAAGAAGAAGAAGAAGAAGAAGAAGAAGAAGAAGAAGAAGAAGAAGAAGAAGAAGAAGAAGAAGAAGAAGAAGAAGAAGAAGAAGAAGAAGAAGAAGAAGAAGAAGAAGAAGAAGAAAACGAAGAAAATGAAGTCTGCCATTATTAAAACCTAAAGAACTATCATGCGTATGAGAGATATATAATTAAAAATGAGTTTTCTGCATTCTATGATAAATAAAACATGAGTTTAATTACTTTATGTAATCATGTTATATGTTGTAGGAATGACTCGTGACTCTCGGGAAAGACCTTGTGACACCTATGGAAAGACTGGCACCCCGGTATCGCCGGGGGGATAAACTGACATCTGGAGACATATGTCGACTGTGGACCGGGTTGATCACCCCTAACACAGTATAATACCTCCGATTTCGTACAACCACATAGAAATATGCCCCCAGGGCCCTCCGAAAGGGGGGAGGGATAATGAATAGCCCAATCAAATTGATACTCTCGGTGACGACTATGCTAGCCCCCGGACTCAGATACTCGCCCAACGTCCGGGCTGGCTCTGTACATGTGGAAAGAGCTTCACGGGGTTTCATGGTCTGAGAACGCATTGCGGAAAAATGAAATGCGAGGGTGCTCCACGCAGTAAACGCTGTCGCAAAACTACTACTCCTGTGGTAGTTTCTGAGTCATCAGGGAACGACGGGCAGGGTGTACCCCACTCGCCCGGAGAGGCCCATGACGTCGACTGCGGAGGAGCACATTTGATGATTTCTGAGGAAGTGTGTTCCAGGATCAGGTTTCCACCTGCGAGCGTTAAGGTGGCGTGGTGTAAGTTGGAGGCTACATTATGTGAGGTACTTAAGCAAGATCTAAACAAGAAGTCGTTAGGCGACAAGCTTACACAATTTGGTGATGTTATATATGAACACTGCTCCAGCGAATTCGGGACAGTGCAGAAGGCACAGCCGGGTGCCAAGCAGAATTCTAGCAGGAGACAGAGGGACATTCTGAAGTGTCGGGCAGACAAGAATGCCCTCAGAAAACAGTTCAAAGCCGCTACAGGCAGCGAACAGGAGGGGCTGTATGAAGTCTGGTTGCATTTAAAGAACAGACACAGTGCCCTCTGTCGCGCCGAGCGTTTCTGTAACAACAGACGTAGAACCAAAAGGGAGCGAGAGAAATTCTTTAGAGACCCGTATCAGTTTGCCCGAGGTCTATTCGAGCAACCGAGGTCTGGGACTCTGGTTGTCAGTCAGGAAGAGCTTGAGTTACATCTACGCAAGATGCACTCTGACAAAAAAGAGGAGAGAGCCTCTCGATGACAATCCAGAGATCCTTAGCGGCCTCAAGCATCCTGAGTTGCCGAAGGTACCATTTAAAATGATACCTCCCCTTTGGTCTGAGGTTGAGGAAGTTGTGAAAAAGGCCAGCGGCAAGTCTGCCCCAGGTCCGAATGGTGTTCCGTACGTTCTTTACAAGCGTTGCATGAAAATCCTAAAAATGCTTCACGTCTTGTTGAAACAAGCGTGGATCCGTAAACACATATGTCCAGAATGGCAGAAGGCGAATGGGGTCTACATTCCCAAAGAGCAGGACTCGAAGAGTCTTTCCCCAATTCAGGCCCATCTCGCTGTTGAATGTCGAGAGTAAAATATTCTTCTCGGTCATGGCTCGCCGGCTCACACAGTATCTGATGGCTAACAAGTACATAGATACGAGTGTTCAGAAGGGTGGCATTCCGGGCGTTCCTGGGTGCCTTGAACACGCGACCATGATTTGGGGAGCTATCCAGAGAGCCAAGCATGAGAGAACTCAATTGCTCGTGATTTGGTTGGACTTAGCCAACGCCTACGGGGCAGTTCCCCATAGGCTACTGTGGCGAGCCCTTCGCATGTTCCACGTACCGGACAGATCAATGATATGATCGAGCAATATTTTTCTAAGTTCGCTTTGCGCTTCTCTACCTCGACGTTTACCACGAGATGGGCTGAGTTGCAGATTGGGATAGCTATGGGGTGTACGATCTCACCTGTACTGTTTGTCATGGCCATGCAGATCATGTTAGCCGGGCGGCCGGCTACGGACAAGGCCTTCAAATAGGGGATCACTGGATGCCGCCACTACGCGCATTTATGGATGACACGACTATTATAAGGGGCAGCGAGGAGTCTGCCCGCACGATCCTGAAAAGTCTGGACGCGGTGGTCCAATGAAGCGGTATGCAGTTCAAACCGCAGAAGTCGAGGAGTCTGTCAATCCATAAGGGCAAGGTGTCGGCAACCAGTTTTACGGTGGCAAGGAACAAGATCCCCACGGTTCTGGAGGAACCGGTGAAGAGCCTCGGTCGCGTTTACGATTCGAAGTTATCTGATAGAGCGGAGGTCCGGCGAATACACGAGTCACTGGCTACAGGCTTGCTCGCGATCGAGCGTTGCAGGCTGATCGGGAAATTCAAGGTTTGGTGTCTCCAATTCTTGTTGATTCCGAAGCTCCTATGGCCACTGTTAGTCTACGAGGTGACGATGACTGCAGTGGAAACCATGGAGAGGAAGATCAACACAGCCTTAAGAAAGTGGATTGGTGCACCGCCTTGTCTGACCGACGTGGCTCTGTATTGCAAGCAGGCTAAGCTGGTACTCCCGTTCAAATCGATACCCGAAGAGTTTAAAGTTGGCAAAGTAAGACTCGCCATGCTCTTGCGCGAGTCTTCAGACCTAAATGTCATCGCTGTCCAGCCCGCTCTAAAGACTGGCCAGAAGTGGAGGGTCCTCGATGCGATTGAATCTGCGCAGAACGCACTAAAATTGAAGGAGATAATGGGATACACTCAAACCGACCGTCGAGGCCTGGGGCACGGGAAGGTCAATTGGTGGTCAAAGGCCTCAGCTAAAAGGGCGCCGAGACATGGTAATACAAACGGTGAGGGACAACGAAAACGAGGTTCGGGTCCAGAAAGCAGCCCAGCAGTCGCAGCAGGGCCATTGGGTCAGCCTGGAGAGCGCATTGCCAAGAGTACTCACATGGGGTGAGATCTGGCGGATGACCCCGCTGCGACTGAGCTTTATCGTTCGTTCAGCGTACGATGTATTACCGTCCAGTGTTAACATGGTTAAGTGGTCTGCGACCAACGATCCGACTTGCCCGTTGTGTAAAGCGAAGCAGACGCTAGAACACGTCCTGTCCGCGTGCAGGAAAGCCCTAGGCCAAGGCCGATATACCTGGCGACACAACAAGGTGCTAAAAGAGTTAGCAGCCGTTGACGACCAGGCTAGAATGAGGGCTAACTCCAAAGCCAGTTCTACTATCGTCCCCATACGCTTCCTCAAGGCTGGGCAGGTTCAAAAAGGTAAGGTCAACCGAAACGCATTCGCTCCATCTGTGCTAGACTCTGTGAGGGACTGGTTACTGGCGGTTGATCTGCCGCACCATGATAGGTACCCTGAGTTGATCCGGAGGACCGGTCTGCGACCTGACATAGTCCTCCACTCTGCGGAGAAACGGCAGCTCATCCTGATTGAGCTTACCGTCCCGTATAAGTCGCGTATGAATGAAAATCACCTGTATAAGCTCGAGAAATACAGTGATTTAGCAGCCGGTCTGAGGAGAAACGAATCGTACACAGTACGGGTCTTTGCAGTCGAAGTGGGAGCGAGAGGTCTCGTCTCCACTTCACTGTACAATGTGATGAAAGAACTAGGATTGCGCGGTATTGAACGGAAACGAACACTTAAAAAACTGGGCGAGGCAGCCGAAAGGGCCTCTAGCTGGCTTTGGACGCAACGGAACAACGTAGGGGACGGGCCTCGGTGAGCTGGTCCGGGTCTCTAGTGAAAAAGGGCTTCTCACCCTTTGAAAGATTATAGTGTCCGAATTGTCTGCCAGTGTCTCTCTGCCACCTGCTAATAAAAGACCAACATGTGTCCGGTAAACCAAACGTAAGCTTGTCGCTCGATCGTCCAGGCATGCTGACTGTTCTAATTAGGCTGCCGCAACGACTTCTTATCTCACAGTACCTTCTGCGAAACCACCAAGTCGTCTTGTCCCTATCCGAAAGAAAAACACCATCCGGTAATTTCGTGCAGCAGGGTACCAGCCCTGAGCTTCATGAACTCAGGTAAGCCCACCTCCGAAAGTGTCTAGGAATCGTGGGCCGAAACACTTGTCGACGAGGATAATTTCTACTGACGACTGGTAGATCCCTGCTGTACTTGCTCCCTGTAAGTTTATTCCTATTGTCCCAGGGTTTGGGTCGTATACATGGATCTGTCGTATATTGTGAGAAATACGGTAAATAAGACCGGTCAACAAATGTAACATTTGTGTGTGTGTACCATAATTTAAATACATCATTTCTGATCTATTTTGATATGCATGCTGATTCCAAACATAATAAATTGGACCCATTCTTGTTGATTATTCAAGTATTAGATATTTCAACCTGAAATGATAGAAACAATAAATAAAATTTATTTAAAGCTCACATATAATATTTTGAGCAGAAACCTTCGAACCTTGTTGGTCATTATTCAGGGGCTGTTCTGATTGTCTACGTTTGCGTCTTGTGTTCAATCGATGAGATGTCTTTTGTCACAGTTCAGCAATCATTAATGGGTTTCAATAGCCTTGATACCTCGTTTGCGTGGCAGCAATGTCTCCTTGAAATGGTTCACCATGCTCATCATTTTAGATTGGTAATAACTACCATTATTCGCATCATCTTTTTCATCATCAGAAACCACCGGTGTTGGGAGGAATAATTTGCAATCCAGTGCATGTTTGCTGCCACTGGCTATTGTCATGCCGTAAAGCCATGTTAATGTCATGGATCCATATTTCCGTGGCTGTCCTCTTGCTCTTGTAGTTGATCTTCTGAGATGTAGCGTTTGGGATGGTATTTGATCTTACTGCATTCTAACGAGATGGCCAAACCACTTGATCTGCTGTTTCTCGATGAATCTAGTACACAGTGTCATTCTCACAATTTGTCTCATAATTTCATTATTAACTCGATCCCGGATGGTTAGCTTGGCTGCTTTTTTCAGGCACCTCATCTCGAAAGTTGTGATTTTTGCGTATATGGGCTTTAGATAGTGTCCATGTTTGGCACTGGTAGCTTAATATTGGAATGAATATGCTGTTAATAATCTGTCTCTCTAAACTCATCGTAATGCTTGGATGTCTTAATAATGGTAAAACTTGGTATATAAGTGAACTGGCTTTCTGACATCTCGTTTCGGTTTCTATTATTCAATAAAACAGCTTTAAGACTCGTCTTGGGTGAATACAGTAAAAGCCTTCACTCTTCCAATTTGTAATTAGTTTTGAGAGCTGCCCCTAGTCCAGACGCGTTTGGGGCACGTAGAGATGTCATCTTCTTTCAACCGATATATATTTATAAACGGCGTCTGTCAGTTCTTATACACAGCCAGAAGATTCCACTGTTGAAATCTGGATACGAAAAGCTCCGCTTTATTTTGCGGTAAATTAAGATCTCTTGCAAGATCATTCAGTTTACAATGGCTAAAGTGTGGTTTAGTGAATGTAGCTTGCTCAAATCTGGGTTGCTTGAGGTTGGTGGTTTAAGTCCACCAATGTTCTCTTCATTCATCAGTGAAAGTATGTGTATGTGTTACCTGCTTTATTGCAGAAAGGATGTTAGGAGACTCCAAAGTCGATTTCTTATTCTTGTTATGCCTTTCCCATTTGGAGGGACCATGCAAATGAAACAGTTGTTGAGATGTTCACTGGGCTCTCTCCAAATCATTTGGACAGCAAAAAACATAGCTTGCCTTTCACCAGTCAACCAGACTAAAAGATTTGCTGCACACGAATTGCAGTATATGTGTGGCTCGTACGTCTCAAACTGATTTCCTATTCTGCAGCCAAAACACAAACTGTATGCCTTTTTAATCACTTTAGATAAACTTTAATTTTTGGAGAGAATTGTCACCCTACCACATACATAACATAGGTTATCAGCGCTGTTCACATACGCCGTAGGCATTTCTAAGACTGTATTAATAAAGACAAAGGCATTAGCTAATAATGGCACATTTTGTTAGAGGTAACAAGTTTATACACAAAGTTGATGTAATAACAGGTAGGACTTCATCATCAACTTCTGGTTACAGTTTTACTAGTCATTAGAAATAATTATGCAACCACACACAACAGGTGTGTAATATAAGTAATGTAACACTAATTATGTAAACTTGTAACGTATATCTTGAAAGCTAGAGCCAGTCAATATTGTTAATGTCATTTTGTTTTCGGCACACCAAAATTACTAAAGATTAGCTATTTTCATTGTTACATTTTGGTTGTTGACTAGTGTAATTGCAGTCTAGAGAGACACGTGCAGTGGAGATATATCGTGGGATCTGGCCAACCGTCAACACTCAGAAAAACGGCAAGGCCCCTGCATTTATAGTCGGAGTAAGATCTCCGCTTTTGCTGCCGAAAATAGGGACAACGCGCTCATGGGAATGTACCGAGCACTATGACGTCGGTTCCTAATTCAACTCAGCTCAATGCAGTTTGTGTTTTGAAAATGCGGCCTTTGTCTACTTTTAGAAACTTCCCCAATGTGCCTTTTGCAGCCGGGAATCTGTCAGTAATACTCAAGAAAGTCAGCCTTCCCCTCATGTGGCCCAACGAATGCAAGAGTGCCCATCCTAAAGTAGTCACAACTAATATGTTCTGTGTAGGAACTATAGGACACAGTGGTGGCGATGGGACTACGTGTCACGGTGACAGTGGAGGACCAGCCTTTTCTCAGACTAGCGGTAGGATATCGTTTCTTTCTCTAGGTGAAAGTTTAGTTAAAACAAAACCAGATATTAGAAGAAAAAAAAAGGAACGAAAAGAAAGCGCACATTTATCTATCAATGGCCAAGATTGAGAGATCTGTCAATCGATTATTAGAACCCAGTTTGGATCAAGATGTGATGAGGTCTTAAGTCAGCGTCTCCAAACTATATTTAGATGGCGCACCCTTGAGCATATGGCAAGACCCACCCCCATACACTTGCCCCTTCCCACTATATATTATGAAGTGTGATTAAACAGGTGTGGATGCAAAGGAAAATCCTAAGCACCTTTGACAAGAACTTAGACCCCCCCCCCCCCCGCCTCCTCCCCCCCCCCCCCCCAAAAAAAAAAATTACGTAAATCAAAACGATAAAAAAAAATATCAGCAACAACGGGTAATTTAATATCCAAACATCAATCTGATGGTGACAGATGTTTTATCTTTATGATATCTCCTATAACGGTATCCTTCAATCTTGGTCTACCTCTTCCTCTACGCCTCTCTCCTCTTTTGATATATGCCTTGAATGGTATAGCATCAGAATAGCCTTTTGCCTTAACAGAGGGAAAATAATCATGCTGCCATTGTTGGTGTTTACACCGGAATATGTATGATCTAGAAAAAAAGAGGGGGGGGGGGGTTCAGGTAGGTTCGGGGTGGCGGCAGGGGCATGGATCATAACAAAAGTTCACTGTGAGGGCGTCACTGGAAATAAAAGAGCTGATAGGTTGGCTGGATCCGCTTTCACTACCGCCGGCGGTGGCGCGTTGATTTATGTCACAGGCGTGAGGGGAAGTTAAGTCCAACATGATGTGTATAAGGAGATACTTCGTACGTCACTCGGGCGCCAGTCCTTTACTGTTCTGGTTTTACGAAACCTCACGCAAGACCCCTGCAGCACGTCCTCGTCGTGCGCCACGGATAATGTCTCAAATGAGCATTAACAGAGCTGTCAGGGGATCTCGGAGTTTGTCGGCCCCCAGAGGTGATGTGTCCTTGTGGCTCTCATCAGCCCGCCCCCAAACGCTTCGGTGAAAAAGGTTATCAAAACTCATTAGGAACATGAGTATGCTTGCCAAACGTACAGCTAAAAATCACAACCCTTGGTTAAAAGAATGCGGAGTGAAGAGAACAATGCTCACTTTACATCCTCGTGTAACCCTTAGTGTCGTCGTCACCGCGCTGAGGTACACCACAACAGCAACCATCCATAGGCTGGCTATCCATGTACATCTTCGTGTAACCCTCAGTGTCGTCGTCACCGCGCTGAGGCACACCGCAACAGCCCATTGGCTGGCTAAGCCCAAATGTCCGACAAAACTAGATCCTACGGCACACGAGTAAGCTCAAAATCTTACCACCACAATTTGTATTGAACGGAAAAAGACCAAATGTCCACACCCAATGACCCCACTCGACCGAGTGTTGGGACCAAACTGATAACGATATGCCTCACGCAGGATGTAAAATTCTGTCGAGCTAACAGCTCGTCAAAGAATTTTAACGTGCGAAGGAAAAAATAATGTACCTATTCGTGTGGTCACAAAAGTCCAAAACCCACGGGCTGCTCCCCGCTGACTCCCAGAGGGTGCAGCTCTTGTCGAGCGGGAAGCCTAATACGGTTGTGAGGTTAAGCAGGCATGTGCAGGACGTGACGATTCCTTGGGTGAGCCCAGAACCAGAGCGCCATGTGCCGGCTCTGCATACATGGACGCCTTCTTGGATGGCGGGGAATGCCCATAATCTGCCCCTGCCTTCCCTTGAGTGTTAACCGTTCCACAGGGGGCTGCCCCAAAGGGGTACTCCGGGGGCAATACCTGCGGAGAAGGAGACATGGACTCCACACAAATCAGGCAACGTCTCGACCCACACAAAACAATGGCTACAGTCAACCTAAAAATAGGCCTGACGTCTTCCTTCGAAGTCGGAGTACAGCTGCCCATGAGGCAGGGAACAGTAAAACAGTTGTACACGCAAAAATCAGGTCCAGGTGAAAGCCAAAAGTCCAAGCGGACGATTAACCGGGATCTTCCCCGGAATTCACAGCCAGTGAACAACAACAACAAAAAAAAACTACCACCGGCCAGCCTTTGAATCATGTTGATTTTTTTAATGCTTGACGAGAAGTGGGAAGAATGGAGGTCTTTGGTTTCAGTCAATCCACATTACTCGCCATAATGTTAGACTTAGGAGTTAAGATTGACATAGCAACAAAAAAAAAAAACAACAACAACAACAAAAAAATTTGACGCACACCAGGCAGACCAGAAGACATGTTAATCAACATAGAACTAGTACTATTAGCCACCCGACGTTGGCGTTCATACTGAGGAAAGGGTATGAGCACATATCGACGTGTCTGGAGTGCAATGGTGTTAACCCAGCTAACAAACAAACTTCTATAAGGAAGCCATTTGTGGATCGTCTGAGATCTAGACGGTATACAGTCCCCTGTCATGTTTTCTGAATCTAATTCACACCTACAGCTGCAAATGCTGCAGCGACCCTCTAAATAGGATGCTAGATGTTCCATACCTTTTCACTTCCTTATTAAATCTCAGGGTCACCCAAGGTGATACGAAACTGTAAACCTTTCTGAATATTTTCAGACACAATACCTGTAAATTCATCAAATAGTTCTTCGCTGTGAAATTCTAATTTTACTTGCATTTCGTTGGATAAACGCATTGAAAACCTTGCCGCCACATACAATGTTAAACACTGCGAATATGCAATTCGTATTCTTGGTGATTTACAATGAGATTATGAAGATCATGTGAATAGACAAAGGGAAGGATTCAAAAATTAATATGAAGCTGAATAATACGAAGTTCACGTAATGACCAGTGCAACACATCATGCAATAAAAGAAGATGATAGCGTTACAGACAAACCAAGAAGAGCAACGTAAATACTACACAAAGAATATGTATTATAAACACAGAAACAACACAACAAAGACAACAAAGCCAACATATCTAATACTGGAGAGAAAGCTGTGGCTAATTCCAGTCATGCGTTTAATGGCAAGGATGGAAGCGCAACAGGGATACCTAATTGGGGCTGGATCAGAGATTCTGTACAGAATAGAAAATCAAAACAAACAAATATAGCGGCTGTAGGTTTTATCAGATAGCTTTACGGTAAAACACACAACGCACATGCAGTTTGAAGTTTGAACAGCGGATTAACATCATTGCACACGAATAGTACTCCATAAGTGCTCCTTTCTTCTTCTAACTCTGGTCTGAGTCTGAAGAAGCTCAGCACAGTGCACAGGCTCTGTAGCATCTACGAGGATCCTGAAATACTTTGGGTAGATTTTTAACTCCAAATTTTGCCCGGGCAGCGCCGTTCGGCTATTCTTTTTGATTTCCAACTGCCAAGGTATTTTTTACGTGCTCAACAATGCACACGGGCGTCCGATCTCACTACCCAGAGACCAGGGGAAAACCAATAGAAGTCCATGTCTACGTGAAACAATCTTAGCCTCCACCGGTGATTGAACCCGGAACCGCCAGCACTCGATGAGGACACCATGCCTCGAGACAACGCAGCCCCTACACATAGTGTATTTTAACACACACACACAAAATGGAAATTAACCTGACAATACTTTGTAAAAAAAAAAAAAAAGAAGGAGGAAGCCATGCAGCAAACATGAATATAATCACATTGTCAGAAAATAATGTAAACTGTTTACACCAGTGACACATCAGGTCAATGATGCAAGACATTTTATGATAAGACTAACTTGCAATTAATGTATAATGTGGACAAGATCACCGTAGTAGCTTTTACTTCCCACAGTTAAACCCTCTTTAGGCTGTCAACATGGAATCCAATTCAAATTTTTCTTAAACATAAATCCGTCTCGTGGCTGATTTCAAACCAAAACCTTACGCTTGACAAGCAAACGTCTGTCCACAACGCTATCTGGGCTATATAGCGCCACTGACTTTATTTAAAAAAACCAGTCAGATGACAAACATGTTTGACCATAGTCTTTCTTCCTCAGGATAGCTACCTAGTGAAGAAGACTTTATAACCAGCCTTTACTTTACACCGGTTTAGTATTGTAATGTTTACGTCATCTACTCTTGTGGCAGACCTGATCTACGGGGTGTGAGTCATAGTCAATAACAATGACCCACAGAAGCCAGCTTGGCCTCAGAAATTGAGAAAGGTGGTCCAGCTGACTAAAAGGGAAAAGTTTGTAACCAAACAACCGGACATTACGTTAACATTTTGAAACTCAGGGCTAACAAACTCGAGTGGATCAGTCAAAGTGACGATAGTTTAGACATTTATGAAGAGTGGGAGATAATCCGCCACCCCGACTGACATGGGAGGCTAAGAACCATAACCCACAAGAATATCTGGGGTCCCCTTGGAAAACAACATCTGACCGTCTCTCACTAAAGACTAAAATAGACAAAAGAGAGAACTGCAGAGAGAGAAATCTATCCATATCTTTGACAAACCCCTGTACCTCAAAGTAGAAAAGAGTCGGCTAAGAAAGTGAAGTTATCACTGCTATAATTATGCCATCTACACTTGTGATATTTCTTTGCCCAACGTTGTTCGTATTTATTATATTGCAGATGGTGTCGTCTTATACGGCATTATTGCCTTTGGAAACGGCTGTAGGGACATGAAGAATCCCACAGTACTGATGAGTATTCCCATATTTCGAGGATGGATTGACGGTACCATCAGAGCAAACAGCAAAGGGATCCAGGGCTTCATGCCTATTCGTAGAAATCCTTTTTAAATGTAAATTGTGTCCCTTCACCGGATAAACTATAATTTATGTAACCGTTTTGTTGGTTTAACCAGGACCGTCCCAGGTGACGGGCCTTGCTGCTGATGTACCGATCATGCTAACGATGCCTAAACGCAGCGGTTCTCAAACTGGGTGCCGAGGCATCACTGGTGTACCATGAGCGTATGCCAGGAGTGCCACGGCAATAATCAAGAAAAGTCGGCTAAAACTGTAAAAATTAGTTAAGGCTTGAAGATACTTAAAAGTTAAAATTTAACTTGTCTTCTCTCGTCACTGTCGAAAATAGTTAATGTCTTGTTTGGGAACCGCTGCGTTAACGCATCGTTAGTCCCACTTGGGGACGTCAGCAGCACGGCCCGTCAGCTGGAGCCGGTCGTGGCTTTAACATTATTATTGTCAGTCAGCACATCCTTTGCAGAACATTGATCTCGTTAAAGACTCGTCTGAAAGTTAGTCTTTCTCCAATTAATTCTCCATGCCTTTGTACTTTTATAGAGAACGCATCGTTAATATACTCTCACGAAGGTCTGCCTCTACGTCGTTTTTGGGAACTATACATTTTATCACCGCTTTCTCTATCTAACGATGACTTTTAACATGGCCAAAATACACCCAGCTTTTGGAATAAGATGCTGTTTATGAGCAAATTCTCCTCGATGCTCCTCAGATGCAGTATGTTTGAGTTGTTCTTCTTCTGGGTCCTTGGTATTTTTTTCTATGTCGGTCTGGTTAAACGCATCTCCATAAAAATCCATGAATATTGTAGGAAGACTTCAAATAAACTGTCATATGATTAAACTGTATTGTACTTTGTCATCTCATAGAAGTGTTGGTGTGTGTGGGTTATGGGTGTATATAAACCGTTTGTTTTTACTATGTGTGTGGAATGAGACATTACTAATTAATTAGTGTTATACCATCAACTTATACCATATACAGGCATAGCTAAACATGCACAATAATTTAAAAAAAAAAATCACATACGGGAATAGTCATACGTGCACATTAATTAGCGTAATATAACATAAATGCCTACACTATGTAAACAATTAAATCAGATTTACGTTGTAATTAACATGATTTCATTTTGAGAGACTGGTTTGATCTCTTATGAAATCTGAAAATATACCACTGACACTCTTTGTTATAAACTGGAATACGTGCACCAGCGATTTAGGTAGACACTCGCCTAATCTTTTCTAGATGGGCACGAAAATGTCAGTTTTGGAAGAAAACTAAAACCTGAAAGCGAACGAACACTTACAACTCTCAACCACAACCGATGATTGCCAGAGAAATGTTTCCCTTTAGGTGCCAAGTTTTCAACTGATTTAGGCTCCCTATAGGTTCTATTACATACGGATGTGAGTCGTGGACTATCTCTCAGTCCTTAAGAAAGAGAATAGGGTCTTATGAGCTGAAATGCTATAGAAAGATTCTCAGAATATCTTGGATAAAGAAGATGAGAAATATTGACATCTTTAAAGATTCGAACATCAAGGAAGATTAGCTAATAAACAGCATCCTGTCTCTAAAACTGAAATATTTTGGTCACATCAAGCGCCACGACGGATTGCAAAGAAGTTATAGCAGAAGGCATGGTACCAGGAAGGAGAGGCAGGGGCCGAGCGACACGACGATGGGCAGAGGATATAAGTGACTCCTTGAGTGTGAAAGCTCATGAGGCGGAAGAACTGGCAAGAGACTGAGTTTCTTACAGACAGACTGTAATGAGAGCGACGCTCTGCAAAGGACCTGCTACATGATGATGGTGATGATAGGTTCTATCCTAAAGATAGATTCTAACACAATTACAAGTAAACAGACTTGGTATGATATTGGTCATACAATCCATTGCATCTGATATGATATACAAAAAAGTCTGAATGCTACAAAAAGAGAGTTTCTTCGTCCTTCTACTCATCAGCATCGTCATCATGATCACGATCATCCTCATCATTAACCCTTAAGTCCTTTACAGAAGGTTGCTCTCGTCACGATACGCATGTTTGATGCACAAAAAGCATGAATATGGTACTTATTAAAGTTCCCATATACCATAGGTGTCAATAGAGGTCTGCGTGGTCTCGAGGCGTGGTGTCCACCTAGAGTGCTGGATGTTCCAGGTTCAATCCTTGGCAAGGGCTGGGATTTTTCAAGTTTATTTAAAGTAATTTCCCATGCTCCCTGTGTAGTGAGATCAGACGCCCGTGTGCATTGTTGCTCACGTAAAAAATCCCTTGGCGGTGCCCGGACAAAATTTGGAGTTCAAAATCTACCCAAAGTTTTACAGGATCTTCGCTGGTGCTACAGACCCTGTGCACGGTGCTAAGCTTTTTCAGACACAGACTTAAGTTAGAAGAAAAACGGAGCACTTATTGATTACTACCAGTGTGCCATGATGTTGATCCGTTGTTCAAACCTCACAGATAACTATGATCATATTTGCGAGCATTCCGGTCATCACACATTCAGTAATTGCCACATGCATCAAAACACTAACTGCACTCGTACTGCAATTTTTCAAGTTTTCTATCTAGTGATCAAAGTGAGCATTTTGTTTTCACAGAATAGCAAGAGAAATGGATTGAACACATTCAAGTCGGTTTATGCTTGCAAAAGCTGCTTGTAATATATATATCATCATGTTGGACTTAACTTCCCCTCACGCCTGTGACATAAATCACCGCGCCACAAAATAAATAAATATATAAATAAATAAATAAATATTTATTTATTTATTTATTTATTTATTTATTTATTTATTTATTTATTTTGTGGCGCGGTGATTTATGTCACAGGCGTGAGGGGAAGTTAAGTCCAACATGATGTGTATAAGGAGATACTCCGTACGTCACTCGGGCGCCAGTCCTTAACTATCCTGGTTGTACGGAACCTCACGCAAGACCCCTACAGCACGTCCTCGTCGTGCGCCACGGATAATGTCTCAAATGAGCATTAACAGAGCTGTCAGGGGATCTCGGAGTTCGGCGGCCCCCAGAGGTGATGTGTCCTTGTGGCTCTCATCAGCCCGCCCCCAAACGCTTGGGTGAAAAATGTTATCAAAACTCATTAGGAACATGAGTAGGTTTGCCAAACGCACAGCCAAAATTACAACCCTTGGTTAAAAGACTGCGGAGTAAAGAGAACATTGTTCACTGCACATCCTCTGTTAACCCTCAGTGTCGTCGTCACCGCGCTGAGGTACACCACAAAAGCAACCATCCATAGGCTAGCCATCCTTGTACATCTTCGGTTAACCCCCAGTGTCGTCGTCACCGCGCTGAGATGCACCACAACAGCAACCATCCATAGGCTGGCCACTCATGTACATCCTCGGTTAACCCTCAGTGTCGTTCATGAGGCAGGGAAATGAAAAACGGTTGTACACGCAAAATTCAGGTCCAGGTGAAAGCGAAAAGTCCAAGCGGACGATTAACCGGGACCTTCCACTGGAATTCACAGCCGGTGATCGATAAAAAAAAAAATTTATTTATTTATATAGCTGCTTGTAATATATATATATATATATATATATATATATATATATATATATATATATATATATATATATATATATATATATATATATATATATATATATATATATATATATATATATATATATATATATATATATATATATATATATATATATATATATATATATATATATATACATTTTTATAGTTCAATTATTTTTAGCTTCATATGGATAAGTATGGAGATGAAAGTCAGAAGTATGTGTTTGTATACGATTTAAAAATACCATTTATAGTACCATATAAATAGTTTATAACTGTCATTAGGATAGGCACATTTTGCTATGTTGACTAACAATACAATGGCCTCATCAAGGTTCGTGTTTAAGGTTATATTCCCGGCTCTAGTGCAGGAGATGGAGTTTAGACTCCCAGTATGGTGTGTTTTCCTGTCTCGGGCGAAAAAAACAATTCTGACCTGTACATTCCGTGTCGACAGCACTAGCCTGCAGCACTAAACTCTCGAGTTCACCCCCCCCCCTCTTTTTTCCCCCCACTATGTGTCTCTATCACCCTAAAAAGAAATGTTGGTGAATGTCACATACCGCTCAATTTAAGGCCTGATTTAAGGATTTCTCCTTACAAACCAACAGCACTCTGAAATAGAATAATGTTGAGGCGTCGGCTCGTAATGGTCTAAAGGGAATCCTGTGGCCAAAATACGTATAACCTATTTCAGGAGTAGGGCAACTCAAGTTATGGCACTACAGAATATCTAATAATCATAGGCGCAACTTGGCTGGACGCCCCCACTACTATAAAAAGTTAACTCCCAGGCTATGATATTGTAATACCACAGCGATGTTAACACAGATTAAGAGTAATAATCACACATTCATAAAAGCTAGACAGTTCTCACAGTGAAACAGGGACACCCAAGTCAGTAATGAAAACTTCCAACGGCATGTAATAAATGCAACACATATATATTAAGACAGTTAAAGATGATCCCCTGTGAAAGGAGTTCGGGAACTAAAGTTCATGAAGCACTGCTGAATCAGCCAAAAACAGTCTTTGAGGTTATCAGTTGTCATCATCACGACTTAGGGTAGACCTGTAAAAAGAGCATGAGGTATATTGTACCAGATGTACTTATCTGCGGTTGGTGGATGTCACTGCTCTCCTCAGTCCATGTGGATCTGAGCAGGCTGATTCAGTTGGACTGCTCCTTTTGCCGATTGCCTTGGTGAACACAGGCACACACATGGTTCAGTTACTGGAAGAAAATTCTTATGCTGGAACAGAGTTCATTTACTGGAACAGAGTTCTTAAACTGGGACAGGAGCCTAACAAAGCTCCTGAGGAAGGTTCTACTTGATGGATAACAAATGGGTGGCATGCAACACTAACTTTTAGCCACTAGAGCACACATAAGCTTCTGAAGAATGATCTCATTGAGTGATGACAAATGGGTGGCCTGCCACACTGCCTCTTAGCCACTGGAACTCACACAAGCTCCTGCTATGTTGACGTTGTGGTGGTATTAGGCACTATTTGTGGATGGTGGTTGTTTGGACTGTTGATCGTCTGTCTGACTTCCAGGGAGATATCATCCTGTGTCAGGAAGGAACGTAGAATTAGTATTCATATCAGGAGTCACATACCCAGCTCAATTTATTTCCCTCCACCCTTCTCAGTCACTCGGAGGATAGCTCTCAGGATAATGAGACAGTAACATTTTCATTTATCTATGTCTGTCAGTCAGTACAAGAGATAGGAGACAAGTTCTATAGTGGAGATCGACAGACACTAGTACACTTAGGACATCTTTTCTCCACATTCCCATCTGCTCTTGTAGACATACATCCCATCTCTCTCTCTCTCTCTCTCACACATATATTATACCTCCACAGTCTGACCGTAGTTGACACTGTGTTGTGTGTCTGCTAAAAATAACCTCTGACGTCACAGCGTTTTGTTCGCTGTAGTTTGACCCAGTTAAATCTGCTGGTTTAAATGTCGACCTGATCTCTATAAGTTAGAGAAAGATCGCCTGCTCGAATAAAATATTTACAATAATATGGGGTCAGGTAGGACATATACTGTCAGCTTGTAAAGGGAAAGGTTTGGTTTAAGTGGCCCTGAATACTGGGACACCAAGAACGGTCTTGTTCTGTGCTGTCTCATAGCTGAATCTTTCCTCCATCTAGCAGCGGCTAACTCCATAGAGAACATATATCATGGTAATCGCACTCTATAATCAACTTACCCAAACTTTATGAAATTTCCTAGGCACAAAAGGCCGCCTCCTCAAAGCAGAGAAACTCGAGGCACATTTAGGAATATCGATTCTTCATGGCAGTCAGACAGAAAATGACGTATTAAATACTTATTACGCCAGATAAAGGTATAAATAGATATGAGGGACTATTAACCCACTGGACGGGTCTATATTTGAAATGTAACCTGCCCGCTAGGGGTGCCAACGTCACTAATAGTCGAATGTGCAGGGGTGAGTTGATTCACTTCACGACAGTGAATAAAGACAGTGGTTACCGTTCCAGTTTTCTATGGATATATCACCAGCTGCCTGGAGCATTTTTGCAGTCACAACATCACCTGCTAGATTAATGTTTCGGTTATATTGATGTTTTTCTCCCTATTTACTCACTCTTACACACTATGTCATTTCTGCTTGGTCGAATTTTAGCCTAGCTCACTTCTGATTGGTCGACCGTGAGCCAGGCTACATTGCTTCAAAGTGACAGGGGTTTCCTGCAATACCGTTTATATCTCTTGTCTATTTTTCAACACGGCAGCGCTTTTAACACACCAAAATCATCGACAAAACACCCCAAAGAGTGCAGAAACGAAACCTATGTCACAGGCATTCTCTTTCACGGAATGAAAAGTTTAATGCAAGACATCAAAGAAACCAAACAGGAGAGCGGGACACAGTTGTAACTTCCACGTTAGTGGACTAGCCCAACAAAGTTCTTAATGAAAACTGACCTACTTTGTTGGGAAGACTAACGTCGAACTAAAAAATGTTCCTTAGCAAGTTATTGCCACTTTTATTTGTTTGTCATATATGTATTATTAATGTGGTCTGTTTTGCTCTGTTATTTCTTTTTTTTTTATCCATCACTTTTTAGTGGATAAGGTCTATTCGATGCGTCTTAAAAGTGCTGGCCCATCTTGTCTTCTGCTTAGCGTTAGATTAGTGAATAACGAAGATTTATCTTCACAGCGCCGGGAATGGACCCAAAGGTTTTCCCATCTTTTTCACAGAATCTCTAAAAGCGTGACACGACTGACGGTGGCTTTTGTGTATGTTAATTAATTAATCGTCTTCTTCCTGTGGTGAAAAATTCATTTTATGCAACTGCAGATGTCCTCAGCCTGAAGAGGGTTATGAAGTGATGCCCTTTGATTTTCTTTTTTTTTTGGGGGGGGGGGGGGGGGCGGGGGTAAGTGCTACGTATAGTATTGATAACATCAGCATCAGATGTAAGGTTTTACCAACACTACCTTTAATAGGACCACCCAGCAGTTTACCAAAACAGCATTAAAACATACCTTATTTAATGCAATTCCCCGTGTGGGTTCCGGGACCTCTTTTTAGGAGAGAGGACAAATAAAGAATAGACCCTTGCCCCCCCCCTTCCCCTACACTCCCCCCCCCCCCCCCCGTCTTCCCCTCCACCGCAAATCCAAAAAAAAAAAAAAAAAAAAAAAAAAAATAAAAAAAAAGTAGATCGTAATAGGTAACTAATTAAAGGTTTTTATTTCGAAGTCTGAGTTCATTTGCATGAGAGGCAAGACACAAACAGTCTGCACATCAATAGCCATATCTGTAAAGCGGATGTGCAGGCATATGTCAAGTTCTGGAAACTGACCGAAGTACATAATCGCTAACGCATGATTGTTATTAAAGAGTGCTAGAGTGCACATTTAGACTATATTATAACTGCGGATTTGTTGAATAACTAATATAGGCTGTTTAACGTAATTATTCAGCAGGCTTTGTTTTAATGATCATATAGAATCACAAATTCTTTCATGTAACTAAGGCTTTGTTGGAATGATACTTTGGTGATAATTTTGACTTCTGATAATTTTAGCTCTATACATGTTGTTGTGGATGAGAATTTAGATTTTTAAAATGTATTTGTTTACCAATTCTTTGTTGAAATAACAGTTTAAATTTGTAATTTTTGTGGCTTTACAAAGCTATACATACTGGTTTGCAAATACAGACATTTAAACTGTTAGTTTTATTTCTTTTTTTTTTTTTTTTTTTTTTTAATATAATTAAATTTTAATAATGCAGACACAAACATTACAATGCGCGTGGCAAAAAATTTTGCAATAGTTGTTTGTGTCCTCGTTATTATGATTTATAACTGAAGTTGAGACTTGTAGAGTTGATTGTATTACTTGGGGTTTATTGAAAGTGAAATTTTGAGTTCCAGACTTTAAAGTTTTACTCAAGCCTTGGTTGAGTGCCATCTTGTTGATAACGTAGATTGTAAGACTTCGTCGTTTTCTGAATCCAGGTTAGAAAAGAAGAGACTCGAGTGTACACACCGGGGATGTTCTCTTGGCCACATCCTCGTCCCCAAGAAACAATACCAACCAACACACTCGAATCTGGAAGTAGAAAGATATGCCTTAAGTTGTGCACATTGTATCAAAAGGGGCTGTGTTAGTGCAGTCGATAGGAGACCGGCTTTCAAATCCAGCTGCGCTTCTCTGCAGCCCTCGGCCAATGATTGAAACCGGGGGGTTCCGGTGGTTAAACCACCCTCTAGGTAATAGGTACCAGAGTTAAAACTCTGGGGTCAATTAAGGAACGACGCTTTAGCTACGGAGTTGCGTGCGGACGGCGACACAGGTGATCAGTTTCGTATGTGCTGTCAGTACTGGTGGCAGAGCATTTACGGTTTATAACTGTATGCAATGACGCTGGTCCACATCTGCCGACTTTACTATTACTTTTTTACATTATATCAAAGCTAATTCCTCATCGAAATTACAAGGTGCTATTTCTTGTAGTAGTTTTGTTTCCACCAGTAACACTAGGTTTAGGTTCAAACAAGGAATCAACATTATGGCACACGAGTGGTAACCCATAAGTGCTCCATTAAACGTCTAACTCAAGCCTGAGACCTAAGAATCTCAGAGCAGTGCACGAGCTCTGTATCACCAACGAGGATCCTTAATTATTTTTGCGAAAGCCATGCCTCGAGACCACGCCCCCCCCCCCTTTCCTCCCACCCCCTCTCTAATCAACAATCAAAATGTACCAGAAATAAAACTTGCTCATCTTAACTAATTTTTGTGTACGGAAAACGAAAAACGACGTTTTAAAATTTTGATTGGCCCTAGTTGTCAAGTTAATGCTATTTGGTTACTTAGGTAAGGATCAAATTATAAGTATTTGACGCAACAGTTGTGGCCAGTAAAATGTTTTTTTTAAAAAAAAAAAAAAAAAAAAAAAAAAAAAACTTTAACCAGAAGTTGCAGATGCAGTCCTACCCGTTATTACATCACCTTTATGTAAAATATCTTAACTCTGACAAAATGTTGCTATTAATAGCCAGTGTCCTAATCTTTATTGATACTATCATAGTTGCAAATGCTTACGGCATATGTGAAAAGGCTGTTACCTTCTGTTGCGTATGTGGTAAAGTGAAATTTATGTCACACATTTGAAAAAATAACTAAACTGATTGAAAAAGGAACATATTTTGCATGTTGGCTGCAGGATAGAAGATCACAAAAAGAGCTGGGCGCCACACATATGCTACAATTCATGCGCAGCAAATCTTTAACTGTGGCTGACTAGCAAAAGACAAGCTATGTCTTTTACTGTCCCAGTGATTTCGAGAGAGACCAATGATCATCTCAGCAACTCTTACTTTTGCATTGTCCCTCCAATTGGAAAAAGGCATATCAAAGAAGAAGAAATGGACGCTGAAGTATCCTAACATCCCCTCTGCAATACGTTTGGTACCCCATAGCGATGACCTACCAGTACCCAACATGCCAGAATGATCTTTTAATAGATTTGAACTTACCGAAAAACAAAGTAGAGCTTTAGGGGTTCCAGATTGCAACAGCGGAATCTTCTGGCAGTAGATTTTAGAATTTATGAATATAGCAACCCACAGAAGCCGCCCAAATCTTTGAGTCCCAGGGGGTTTAGCATCAGAGACCCAGGGGGTGGTATTGCTTTTTTTATTTTTATTTTTTTTTTATTTCAAAGTAGAATAAATTAAAACAGACCATACTAATTTAATTGCCCCGCAATGTACATATATTATTCATCAAAGTGATCAGGAATTGTTTATGACCAATTACAGAATGCAGAATCTATTTGTGTTTTATTTTTCAAAGGAAAGTGACCTTTCTGCATATCAAACATTTTTTGTGCTAATGGCAGCCCTAAAAAGCAGTTACAGGCCAGACGAGTGAAGGCTTTTCATTGAATCATCCAAAACGAGTCTCTAAGTTGTTTTGTTGAAAAATGTTCTTTATTACCGTCAATTCCAGTTTGTCACTTCTGATTACTGATTTAAGAATCGACATTATAGCTCACATAGAATACCCACAGATGCTTCGTCTTCCGCAGCAGATGTCTTAGGTTTAGATGCTAACTGTTCCTGTAGCACACTAATTATACACAGCTTTGTTCTCTTCCTCTCATTCGTCCCGCCTTGTTAGATCCTCTTTTTATTTCTCGTTCACACATTCGTGCACATGAAATTTCATCTAATCTCGTGTCTTCTGTCAACAGTCGTTCATATATGGTATCTGGAATATATGGAATACCCCCATTATTAACTACTAGTGTTTCGCAGCTTTCGCTTTTGTGTCCAGAAAATCCCCTCTTTCATTCCCTCGCATTCCTGCATATCCCGGACAGTATATCCACATAATTCGCTGCAATGTTTGCGTACTGATACACCGTATCCACTCATGCCACATTAGTCAATTTTGAAACTTCCGCAGCGCCACCTAAGAATTAGACTCAATAATTCCTCTAGTAACTTCGTTTTCTGCCATCCAATTCAGTGCTTCAGTGATTACTTCCACTTCCATCTTCATGCTTGACATTGTGGATAAAAAAGCTCCATTTTGTTCTGCCACAATTACCAGGGTCAAATGAAACGTTTATCTCCCCACACTAAGTAGATGACGTACCATTGACAACTCTGTTTGACTGGTCTACTTTGCTGGTGGCCTCGGGTGTGTCGCTCTTGTTTGCTATCTGTGTTGTCTTGCATTTACCTTTTTATTCCCAGAACGAAAATGCCTTTTAAATAGGTTTCATTACTCTCTAAAGGGATTGTGTGTTAGACCCAGTTTGTCAATGTTTTCGGAGTGTTGAAAACACCGGCATGTTGAAATATACAACAGGCGATATCAACGTAATTGCAGAACACCCCCGTGACCTCTTGCCAAAGACGCGTGACTCAAGGTCGACAAATCAGAAGTGACCTAGGCTAAAGGTCGACGAATCAGAAGTGAGCTAGTGTGTATATGTGCGGTCCGTGGGGAGACTAATGTTCCTATTACCCGTAACGACTACACGAGCCTTGTGCGCGCTCTCTGCGCAGCTCTGTGCACAACTCTGTGCGGAGGGGGAACGTGATTTTTAAAAAAAACTCACCTACAGATCTATAGACAATTGGGCCACCACTGTCCCCAACACAAGAGTCGGACCTTCCGTCCATCCAGCCAGCACAAAACATGCGGTCAGTGATCGTGTAGTTGATGTACAATTGTTTACATTGTGCTTGACCAATGGTGGGGACTCTAGTTTTCATCAGCACAGCTGGGAGTTCTTGAGGTTCTGTTAATAAAATTATATAAAGTGTAATTGCATGTGTGAGTATGTATGCATGCATGTGTGTATGTTCGTATGCGTGTGAATGTGTGTGTGTGTTTTTTTGTTTTTTTTTTGGGCCTTTTTAGCAAGGTGACCGTCATGTATTTCTTAGGGCAGTTCACACCACTGGGCAAGGTATGAAACTTAGCTCTCTCCTATGGCTCCCAACAGCTGTCAGTATGCGACAGTGGCCACCCCCGGGTTACAGCTTTGACTGGCTAGCTAAACCAAGAGAGGGTAGCCGACCTGGTTCTAAACCACTCGGTGATTGGGATATGCCTACCTTACACGCAAAGGCTGGACTCGACGGATTCTACAAATAAAACCTCTTATTGGTTCAGCTGACAAGAAGGTGATTACCAGCATGCTCTGTGGAGAGCTTCAAGCAAGGCAGGACACTTAAGACGCCTTTGTCATCCACTGTATTTAGGTCTTTTTCCAACCGTCTCTACAAGATGGACACAGGCGAGAGAGTGAGGTCAAAGAATTGCGCAACTCTTCCTCACTTAAATCCAAGTCCTTGTGCTAGTCACTTTCACTGAACTATCCAGCTATCAACCCAAATTGAAGAACTATTAGTTGTGTAGCGCTGGTCACCTAGCCTGCATCATGCCAGAATATCGCGTGACAAAGAGAGTATTTTATGGCGAGCTCCACCAAGGGAAGATATCCCTTGAAGGACAGAAAAGGCGCTTTGAGGACACTATTAAGACTGCTGTAAATTCTTTTGGCATCAACACAGCGACGTTGGAGGTTGCTGCACAATACCGCTCTGGATGGTGTACATCCCTCAGGCATGGTGCATCGGCCTATCAGGCAGCGAAGGATGAACTGACAGAGAAACGGTGGCAGACTAGAAAAATTCGAATTGCTTATGTATGTATGTATGTATGTATGTATGTATGTATGTATGTATGTATGTATGTATGTATGTATGTATGTATGTATGTATGTATGTATGTATGTATGTATGTATGTATGTATGTATGTATGTATGTATGTATGTATGTATGTATGTATGTATGTATGTATGTATGTATGTATGTATGTATGTATGTATGTATGTATGTATGTATGTATGTATGTATGTATGTATGTATGTATGTATGTATGTATGTATGTATGTATGTATGTATGTATGTATGTATGTATGTATGTATGTATGTATGTATGTATGTATGTATGTATGTATGTATGTATGTATGTATGTATGTATGTATGTATGTATGTATGTATGTATGTATGTATGTATGTATGTATGTATGTATGTATGTATGTATGTATGTATGTATGTATGTATGTATGTATGTATGTATGTATGTATGTATGTATGTATGTATGTATGTATGTATGTATGTATGTATGTATGTATGTATGTATGTATGTATGTATGTATGTATGTATGTATGTATGTATGTATGTATGTATGTATGTATGTATGTATGTATGTATGTATGTATGTATGTATGTATGTATGTATGTATGTATGTATGTATGTATGTATGTATGTATGTATGTATGTTTGTATGTATGTATGTTTGTATGTATGTATGTATGTATGTATGTATGTATGTATGTATGTATGTATGTATGTATGTATGTATGTATGTATGTATGTATGTATGTATGTATGTATGTATGTATGTATGTGTGTATGTGTGTATGTATGTATGTATGTATGTATGTATGTATGTATGTATGTATGTATGTATGTATGTATGTATGTATGTATGTATGTATGTATGTATGTATGTATGTATGTATGTATGTATGTATGTATGTATGTATGTATGTATGTATGTATGTATGTATGTATGTATGTATGTATGTATGTATGTATGTATGTATGTATGTATGTATGTATGTATGTATGTATGTATGTATGTATGTATGTATGTATGTATGTATGTATGTATGTATGTATGCATGCAAGCATGCATGGACGATGCTGAAAGGACGCCGCCGCACTGTCGACTCCGGACAGACGCCGCCGGACGGACGCTTCTGGACGGACGCCTCCGAACGGACGCTGCCGAACGGACGTCGCCGGACGGACAACGCCGGACGGACTTGCAGGACAGACGACGGCAGACAGACGACGCAGCACCTACTTGCAGGAAAGACGACGCCAGGCGGACGACGCCGCACGGACGACGCCGTACAGACGACGCCGAACGGACGCCGCCGTACGTACGACGCCGCAAAGACGATGCTGAACGGACGCCGCCGCACGGTCGACGCCGGACGGACGCCGCCGACCGGACGCCGCTGGACGGACGCCGACGGACGGACGGCTCTGGACGGACGCCTCCGGACAACGCCGGACGGACTTGCAGGATAGACGACGCCAGACGGACGACGCAGCACCGACTTGCAGGAGAGACGACGCCAGACGGACGACGCCAGACGGATGACGCCAGACGGACGACGCCGCACGGACGACGCCGCACGGACGACGCCGCACGGACGACGCCATGCGGACGACGCCAAACGGACGCCGCCGTACGTGCGACACCGCACAGTCGACGCCGGACGGACGCCGCCGGACTGTCGCCGCCAGACGGACGCCGCCGGACGAACAACGCCGGACGGACTTGAAGGACAGACGTCGCCAGACGGACGACGCAGCACCGACTTGCAGGAGAGACGACGCCAGACGGACGACGCCGGACAGACGACGCCGGACGGACGACGCCGCACGGACGACGCCGCACGGACGACGCCGAACGGACGCCACCGTACGTACGACGCCGCACAGACGATGCTGAACGGACGCCGTGGCACGGTCGACGCCGGACGGACGCCGCCGGACGGACGCCGCCGTACGGACGCCACCGGACGGACGCCGCCGGACGGACGCCTCCGGACGGACGCCTCCGGACGGACGCCTCCAGACTGACGCCGCCGAACAGACGTCGCCGGACGGATAACGCCGGACGGACTTGCAGGACAGACGACGCCAGACGGACGACGCAGCACTGACTTGCAGGAGAGACGACGCCAGACGGACGACGCCGGACGGACGACGCCGGACGAACGACGCCGCACGGACGACGCTGCACGGACGACGCCGCTCGGACGACGCCGCACGGACGACGCCGTACAGACGATGCTGAACGGACGCCGTCGCACGGTCGATGCCGGACGGACGCCGCCGTACGGACGCCGCCGGACGGACGCCACCGGACGGACGCCGCCGGACGGACGCCGCCGGACGGACGCCGCCGGACGGAGGCCGCCGGACGGACGACGCCAGATGGACGACGCAGCACCGACTTGCAGGAGAGACGACGCCAGACGGACGACGCCGGACGGACGACGCCGGTCAGACGACGCCGGACGGACGACGCCGCACGGACGACGCCGGACGGACGACGCCGCACAGACGACGCCGAACGGACGCCGCCGTACGTACGACGCCGCACAGACGATGCTGAAAGGACGCCGCCGCACGGTCGACGCCGGACGGACGCCGCCGCACGGACGCCGCCGGACGGACGCCGCCTGACGGACGCCGCCGGACGGACGCCTCCGGACGGACGCCTCCGGACGGACGCTGCCGAACGGACGTCGCCGGACGGATAACGCCAAACGGACTTGCAGGACAGACGACGCCAGACGGACGACGCAGCACCGACTTGCAGGAGAGACGACGCCAGACATACGACGCCGGACGGACGACGCCAGACGAACGACGCCGCACGGACGACGCCGCACGGACGACGCCGCACGGACGATGCCGGACGGACGCCGCCGTACGGACGCCGCCGGACGGACGCCACCGGACGGACGCCGCCGGACGAACGCCGCCGGAAGGATGCCACCGGACGAACGCCGCCGGAAGGACGCCTCCGGACGGACGACGCCAGACGGACGACGCCGTACAGACGATGCTGAACGGACGCCGCCGCACGGTCGATGCCGGACGGACGCCGCCGTACGGACGCCGCCGGACGGACGCCACCGGACGGACGCCGCCGGACGAACGCCGCCGGAAGGACGCCTCCGGACGGACGACGCCAGACGGACGACGCAGCACCGACTTGCAGGAGAGACGACGCCAGACGGACGACGCCGGACGGACGACGTCTGTCAGACGACGCCGGATGGACGACGCCGCACGGACGACGCCGGACGGACGACGCCGCACGGACGACGCCGTACTGACGACGCCGAACGGACGCCGCAGTACGTACGACGCCGCACAGACGATGCTGAACGGACGCCGCCGCACGGTCGACGCCGGACGGACGCCGCCGCACGGACGCCGCCGGACGGACGCCGCCTGACGGACGCCGCCGGACGGACGCCTCCAGACGGACGCCTCCGGACGGACGCCGCCGAACGGACATCGCCGGACGGATAACGCCGGACGGACTTGCAGCACAGACGACGCCAGACGGACGACGCAGCACCGACTTGCAGGAGAGACGACGCCAGACGGACGACGCCGGACGGACGACGCCGGACGAACGACGCCGCACGGATGACGCCGCACGGACGACGCCGCTCGGACGACGCCGCACGGACGACGCCGCACAGACGACGCCGTACGGACGACGCCGAACGAACGCCGCCGTACGTACGACGCCGCACAGACGATGCTGAACGGACGCTGCCGCACGGTCGACGCCGCGAACGCCGACGACGTACGACGCCGCCGTACGGACGCCGCCGCACGGTCGACGCCGGACGGACGCCGCCGTACGGACGCCGCCGGACGGACGCCACCGGACGGACGCCGCCGGACAGACGCCGCCGGACAGACGCCTCCGGACGGACGCCGCCGAACGGACGTCGCCGGACGGACAACGCCAAACGGTCTTGCAGGACAGACGACGCCAAACGGACGACGCTTCACCGACTTGCAGGAGAGACGACGCCAGACGGACGACGCCGGACGGACGACGCCGGTCAGACGACGCCGGACGGACGACGCCGCACGGACGACGCCGGACGGACGACGCCGCACGGACGACGCCGTACTGACGACGCCGAACGGACGCCGCGTACGTACGACGCCGCACAGACGATGCTGAACGGACGCCGCCGCACGGTCGACGCCGGACGGACGCCGCCGCACGGACGCCGCCGGACGGACGCCGCCGGAAGGACGCCGCCGGACGGGCGCCTCCGGACGATCGCCGTCGAACGGACGCCGCCGGACAATCCCTGCCGGGCAGACCCTCCCAGACGGACTACGCCAGATGTACGACGCAGGTTGGACGACGCCAGACCTTCTTCTTCTTGTCTTGGGACTCTAAAGTTTCTTTTGCTGCTGACGATTACAACGGAACATGCATGGGAATGCCATGAGTGCTGTGATGGCAATTCTTGACTCAGAGGACGTCCAGACCCCACAAGCTACAGCAAGTCTTTTCAATAAGTGCATGGGCGCGGACGTCCAGGAAAGATCACACGCACGTTACCCAGAAATGTGAACTGATTATTTTATTTTCAGTGAACAAAGTAACTTACAGTGCGTTTCAAAGTTGATGCAGTCACACTTTGACACATTGTTCCAAAAATCTTCCACGGATTAAAACAAATTTGTGCATGTGGTCTATGATTACCAATATCCCTGAGGTTTTAATGTACATCCGTTTTACAGATACATACATACATACATACATACACACAGAACAGACATACATACATACATACATACGGTACATACAGACATACATACATACATACATACATACATACATACATACATACATACATACATACATACATACATACAGACATACATACATACATACATACAGACATAACATACATACATACATAACATACATACATACATACATACAACACATACATACATACATACATACATACATACATACATACATACATACATACATACATACAGATAGACATACATACATACCAGACAGACAGACATACATACATGCTACAGACATACATACATACAGACATACATAATACATACATACATACATACAATACATACATTACATACATACATACATACATATACAACCACAAGGCTATAAACCTTTTGATGTGTCTGGCAACTGTGTATTTGTGTAGCGGTGTTGGCGTTTAGATATAGTAGTTTGTGTTGTATGTGTGCTCTAGATCTTTGTGTACAGACTGCTGGAATGAACCTAAGTTAAGAGACCCTATGCTAAAAAAATCATGAGGTCCTCACCGTTTTTAAATTACAGCACCTAATCGCAGAAAGCTTTAAAACATACATGTTGAACAAATAAAATAATATACCCACAATCATAATAATAACATTATAATATTTATGTAGGGGAAAAAATTGCATTTTTAAAAAGAGAAAGGAACTTTCAGATTGTGATGCCCTGAACTTTAGTAATAACGTTAGTCGGCACTGACTGATAATATTAAGGGGTCACTACAGTAATTTGTATTTTTTTTTTTTTTTTACAACGTTAGACCATTTATTTTATAATGGTCGTTTGTAGAGATGTATGTTAAATCATGTGTACACTTTATATTTAAAAAAAAAAACATGGTTGCCTTAGCTACAGCCGCCATCTTGATTTTAAAAAAAACATGTACTTAGACTGCTAAAATTGCAAAAACACAGGTATTGAGAAATAGATGATTGATTCATGAACTTTAAACTTACTTTTAGGGTCATGTCTAGCTTATTACCATTAAAGTTGTTTCTAAATAATTTTCTTTGAATATTAAAATTTAGATATGTTAAAAAGGTAAAAAAATGTGGCCTTGTACGATAATAATTAATTTAAAAAAAAAAAAAGAATTATTAAACTGTTCTTTTAAATAGACCTGACCCTATAATATTGTACAAGGAGTATCCACACCAAATTGCAAGTCTCTAGTCTTTATATTATAACTGTCTAGATCACAATATTTACCAGCTGTGCAGTTCAAGCATTTCAGCATCCCGCCCCATCCAGAAACTTCCAGTATAGCTCCCACTTGTAGAGACGTGGTTGAACTAAGCAGACCGATAGGTTGAACAAATCTGTTGTAGATGATGCCTCTGCCAGCACTCCCAGGTTTGATTCGGATTAACGCAATGTCATTGTCGTTACTATTAACTGGAGATTCAGAGAAGACAGTCTAAATCACAAATTACAGTATTAGACTAAGAAAGTTATCGCCGAGCTAATGGCTTATCTGTTCGATCCAGCAGCTGACCGTTTTTCTTGCGTTGGTATCGACATTAGGGCCGAGCGCTGACCGTGCAGAAAGCAATGGAAAATTACTGCAGGTAAAAATTTGCCTAAAAAAGCGACAGCAGTTAACAAGTGATGGTGTTGGTTCTGCAACGTCCTTTAAAGGATACGCAACTAACTTCCCTATTTTCAAAGCACGTTTCCCGTCTCATACATATAACCAACCTCGCCCAGTTATTCCCAAACTGGCCCTCGGGGAGCCGCGACTTCTTCACAGGGGCGCCACAAAATATTCGAAGATACACCAGTTGTTTCTTGTTTCTCTTTTACATACGAAGTCATACTTTTTTCTAAGGTTTTGGGGCCGTTGAAAAATGTTAATAATAAAAATTTAAAAAAAAAAAAAACGACGCGACAAAGACAAGTTTGGGAAACACTGATCTAGCCCATAAATAGGAGCTGAGGTGCACTTTAACAGTAGTTTCAGCTAATACCTGTAGATATCATCACAAAGAGAACTGGACCACACCAGACCCAACAACCACAAGCACTACACTGCAGCAAGGAAGCAAAGAACCGGAATATCAGGTGTGACCACAAATAAAAGGAAATCAAATAAGACAGCCAAGGAACCGTACTTCATATAGCAGGCCTCCGGGCGGCTGAAAAAGGGTCAAATTTGGAATTTTTGTTGGACGAATTGGAATGGAATTGGAACTTTAACAGTCTACCCAGATACAGCGGGCTTCAGCAAGTAAAGAAAAGATCAATTTTCACGCCTTTAGGTGCATCGGGTAATTGGAAGGAGCACCCACATTTTTACAAACCAATCAGCACTAGGTGGGTCATGTGATTAGCATTGCACGTGCTGTCTTTATTTCCTCAGAACAGCCATCCTGGTACCCATTTTAGGCTGGGTCGACCTGCGACGCCCCATACCATGATAAAAATCCAGTGGGTTTCGATCGCGTTACGTTGGAATTTCGAGTGGGACTCGCAACGCCTTAGCCAAGGACGTTGCACATCGGGCTGCAGGATACCTGGCAATTAATTACAGGTAAATTTTACGCTGGTCTCCCTATTTGCACACCGCTACACACTAGCTTGCTTCTGATTGATCGACTTACATACCACCTCACTCCTGATAGGTCGGCCTCTAGCGATCCGAATTTCACACAAGGTCACAGGGATATTCCGCACTCGCGCTGATACCACGTGTTGTATATTTCACAATGCCAGAGCTGTTAACACTTCTAAAACGTTTAGATACTGGGTCTAACACACAACCCCATCTCCCCTTTTTCCACCCTAGAGAGTGACAAAACGTATGCCACAGGCCGTCTCTTTCTCGGAAAGAAAAATGTAAATGCAAGACAGCAACAGACTGCGACAAGCATAAACTCGACCACGGTAGTCCAACCCATATGTCCGAGGCTCGTACAGGCGGGAGGAGGGATCATTACTTACTCCTACACAGTTTTATGAGGAGCGGTTGCCCAAACGATTATACAGTCAGGCTCTCATGCTGGTGACCCGAGTTCAACCCCTGGTTAGGTGATTGAGATTTTCTTTCAGGGGCAAAACTAAACATCAAAACCTGCACAGTCTGCGGAGACAGCACTAGCCAGGCGGCGCTAGATTCTCATCCTTAAGGCGCCCATCACTACTCACAAAAAGTGGTAAAAAAGACAGCAGTAACAGTTTTTTGTTTTTCAACACAATTAATTGAAGTCTCTGGAATGTGTTTTCGTAGGATTTTATCATCAAAGTAATGTCTCATTAGGTCATTTAATAATAATTAAATCTTCCACTTGTAATCTTGAAGCTGGACAATTTACAGACACTATGGTCACGTTCGCTTCACATATTTTGATTAACTTCGTATTGGGTTAGGTGTCCAGTTCCGTTCTATGTTAATACTGTAGATCTGCCACATTTCAAGGACATCAGAGTCTGGGAACTTATATACTTTAAGCCTCCATGACTCAATAGTTGGGATGGGAAAGGAGTGATAAGGCCCCCTCCACAGACCACTGACTTCAAACCCCCCACCCTCCCCCCATCCGAGTGAATTCTTTATGACTGAAGAACAACACTTCACTTATTTGCTTCATTTATGTTATTGTTACTGTAGTATACACCTGACGAGATACCGCGACATATGTCAACAATAAACTGGGAAATCTAGTGTTTGTAACTTCTTTACTCAAATTTACAACTGGGAAACATTGCTTTCACTAATTTATTTGTTTCCTGTTATTTAGAATATATTATTACATTTATTTTTTAATCAGCACATAATAAAAAAATAAGATTATTATTGCACTCTTGAGCAAGGCTCGGTTAATCTTTTACATCTTTTCTCCCTAATCCTAGACAATTGATAAGGGGACTGTGCGCCTTTCCTAAAAATTGTTTTCTTTGTGTTGGTGCCGATGCTACGCACAAGACAAAGTACTCACCATCATAACGCTCATGAGGGTATATTTTAGCCACAGCAAACATCACTTCATGCGTATCTACACTTTGTAAACTGTATTCTCCAACGGTTAAAATGAACTGATACTGCACCTCACTGAAAGTATCACAAAGTCACTACTGTAGTGAGTAGCAAAAACATTTGAAATATTCACATGATCCCCATATATATATATATATATATATATATATATATATATATATATATATATATATATATATATATATGCAGTTGTTGCCTGTCCTATTCTGTTTTTTATCGCAGTAATGCATCTTCCATCTGATGTTATCCATGCGCCCAGATACCTTAATTTCTGTACTTGTCCCAAAATATCACCATTGTTCAGTGCAATAATTTCATGAAATACAAAGGTTCCAAAAGACTGCGAATGAAAATGAGAATTGTTGAATGAAATTATTTAGGAGAATAAAATATTTCTGAGCTAGTCAAAGTATAAGAATTGTATAAGAACCAAACCGTGAAAAAAGGTGGGAGACGGGAAGTTTAAAGCAAAAGGGCAAGATATGGACAGTGATACCAATGAGAGGATCCATCTAGAGCAGGGCGATCCAACTGGCGGCCCGCCGGCTGAATCTGGAAAGAAGAACTAAAGAAAAACAACGAAGCAGAAGCTGCACAAATGCGATATTCACGATAAACAGTTTCAGGAATGATAATTCAGTTCTCTTTATGCTCATTGGAACATGAGGCCTCAGAGAGGACTTTATCGCATTCCTGTCTTTTGCAATCTTTAGTGCAGTTAGTTTTTCTATATGAGAAAGAAAGCAGTCAGTTCACTTTCTATCGTTCGTCTCCATTTTGTTTTTTGGCGGCCTTTCTTTTTCCTATCCTCTGGTGTCCAAGTGAGAGCTGTTTACGCAGGTATGTCAGGATTCATCTTTATGACGTAGCTAAGCATTTTCATTTTCTCATACTGTCTAGAGATTTTAGTTTGTGACTTTAAGTACTTTAGGGCTTGAAATTGTATAGGTCAGAAAATGTTTGATAATTCTACGTAGGCATGTATAGTGGAAAGTGGATAGCTTGTGTCCTTCCTCTTTGTTCATTCTACAGCATTCTGCTCCATAAAGAAAAAGTGGCTAATTAATACTTGTGTAGAGTCATTATTTTGTTTCTTTGCAGTGACTGTTGAATTCCCAGATTTGAGTCATCCACAATAGATATTTCAGGTATTGGGGGATTTTTAAAAAAGGGTGTATGGGTGCGAGTATTGTTTATATGTTGTCAGACTTATATTTTATAAACAACTCCACACTCCAATGATGATGTCAAAACCATACTAGACTTCCTAATTTTCCAGGAGTTTACGTGGTAGCCATCTAAGTCTGAGTCGACCTGGGAGCCAGTCAAGTTTTCAAAAAACAAAACCGAAAACATCTGACTGTTTTAGATTGAACTTATGAGCTTTCTATCCGCAGGTGAAAGTCTAGGCGATATTGCACGGCTGCCCCCAAAACTAGATGTGGACTAAGAAGGAAAAAAAAATCATATCAAAAACTTTTTAAGTTTATAGACAGGATGTAAAGAATGTGTATAATATTAACAATCATCGTTAGGCGGCGTGAGGAGAAACAGTATGCGTTTAATTGCTTAATAAGCAACATTGGATGTTGTCATTCTGTGTCAATATAGTGACACTTCAATGTCATCAGTCCTTATCTCTTGTTGCGGCCTCTTGCTTTTATATCCGAACTTTACCTGTGTAGTGCCTGCGTTGGTAGGTGTTTGTGCTGTATTCTTAATAGATCACTAAATCCATTTCCATTAATGTTTCTTAACGAATTTGCTGCATAGGGTAATTCCCACAGACTGGCTGATAATATCAGTTCTAACTTCCTTTCGGATGGTAAAGTTGGCAGCTTTTCTCCGAAATCTCATTTCACATGTGTTAATTTGACCTACGTTAGCCTCTGATAGTATCTAATGTTCTCTCATCACAATCACTGAACACTGGGATTTCCCATGCGTGTTTTGTCCTCCGATGCAGCAACCACTCCAAGCTACTTCTACTAAATGTTTCTTTGAGTAGTTGTTTATATTGTTTCCTATGTCGGTCTCAAAAGTAACATAGACGTGCTTCACCATGCTTTACTACCATGTAACTAGCAATCGTGTTATGGTAAGCGATTGGTCATTATTCACTAGCCAAGCCAATCCGTACAGCGTTGACGATATTTGCTCTGTCCATGCTTCTTCCCACATCCGTTGGTACATTGCTTGACAGTTGGTCTGCTCGCTCGTTGCCATTTACGCCCACATATTCAAGTGTGTAGATCCAGGAGAGGGTGGGGTTAAGTGGGACTTTCGAATGTTTTCCACCGATTCAGAAAGCATATCGTCTGTTGCTATCTTCTGAAGCATGTTCATGGAGTCTGACACAATTACTGTTTGCTCTGATGCAGACTGGTACTAGTAGCAAAGTGCTGGTATGAATATGCTGTTCATAATATGTTTCTTGGCGCTCATACTAATGTTACTTGAAATCCGCAGGAATTTATCCCATATGTGCACTGCTCATAAATATGCACGAAAAGAATTCAAGAGGTCCTTACATCATCATCAATTGCATTATAATACAAATCTTTCTGTACTGGGCTCGATCCTCTGGTGATCCCCTTTTGCAACAACATGACCCCATGAATTTTACAGGACATAGCAAAACCAACCCCCGCATTTTTTGTGTGCGTGTGGCTTTGTTAATTTTCAAGGAAATTTACGTTCAGTAGTCTGTCATTGCACTGAACGGTCGACTCTCGATATCACTGTCGAAACTAACGCAAGACGCTCTGCTTCCAGATCGTCTGCAGCTGGGATAGAATGTGGCACAACATTATTTTGAAATGAGTGAGTTTTCAACACCTAGCCCTGGTGTGCAGTGTTTTAATCTGGAAGTCGACACCCGTTCATAAGACAATTTCAAATGCATTTTGTCTTAACCTGATACTTGGAAATGATCACATATTATCTGAGAAAGCACAATAGCATAGGCACTTATTACATCTAAAAGTGTTGAAATAAGTATGACACATATTTAAAAAGTAGCTAATCACAGAGCTAGCTCTACTGCATCGAATGCTAGTTTATTTAGCCAATCTGCCCTCTTCGAGAATATTGTTGTCACGTATTCAAATGGCGTATTGTATACCTAGGAAGGTCACTACTTCAGGTTAATTCTGCTACGTATGACTCTTCTATTCCTTTTTGATTCCCATATTTCTTTGTTTTAGATTCTTCATAAGTGGATACGCAATGCTGTTGCAATTCTATGGCTATATCAGCTAAAAATGTCTAATCATCATAATAAACATTACTGGTGACATCAGTACTACTACTCCTCGGTAGTTCATCATTATTATTACTAATATATGGCCAGAGTCATCCTAGAAATAGGCCTGACGTCTTGCCTCGAAGTCGGAGTATATCTGCCCGTGAGGCAGGGAACGGCAAAAGCCAGTAAAATGGTTGTACGCGCAAAACTCAGGTCTAAGTAAAAGCCAAAAGTTCAATCGGACGATTAACCGGGACCTTCACAGCCCGTGAACGAAGAAGAGGAAGAAGAATTACTAATATGTTTGTTCTCTCTGTTCCCGTGACACAATTCAGAATGAATCTCACTGAGAGACTGAGGTAGCGGCTGTTAAAAATTGTTTTAGCAATTAATTATACACTTACAATCATACTAGTGATCTATAAATTATATGAATGGACATTATGCACATCTCGTACTGGATATCGACTGACCTATACAATTTATGGGCTAGCATGAGATGACCCGTACATTCAAAATCATAGAAACTATTCCATAATGTCCTGGAACTGTGTAGAAACTATTCCATGTATGTCCTGGAACTGTGTAGAAACTATTCCATTATGTCCTGGAACTGTGTAGAAACTATTCCATGTATGTCCTGGAACTGTGTAGAAACTATTCCATTATGTCCTGCAACTGTGTAGAAACTATTCCATTATGTCCTGCAACTGTGTAGAAACTATTCCATTATGTCCTGCAACTGTGTAGAAACTATTCCATGTATGTCCTGGAACTGTGTAAAAACTAGTGCTTTATTGGTGAGAAGATCACACGTACTGCCTAGAACTGAACCCGAATCACTGTGCCTACTGGTTGTTTTAATAAAAACAAACCCAGATAAAAATTGGTGTGTGTTGGGGGGGGGGGGGGCGGGTCACAGTGCTGTATAAACAGTGAAACATTCTGTAGTATGATTACTCACACGAAACAATGGGCGGCACTGAGCAGCCACAAATGATCTATTATTACAGCTCCACACATGCCAGTAATATGAGTTCCGTTGGTAAACCTCACAAAGGCCTGCCAGGGGATTTCACCATATTTGACTTCGGTCCCTCCAACGATTTTATCAAAATGCGATTTGGCAAACGCTGCATCCTCTACAGGTTCCCCCTGAACGGTCATGTAGTCGTCAAATGCGACATAAGTGAGGGCCCCAGTCTTGGATGTTGCTGTAGATAAAATTGATGTATTAAAAAACCAAGGTGCAGTTTTTTCTCACTGTTGCCTTTCGCCAGAAAAGCTGACCGTACTTGTATCTAACATTGCCTTCTTCTCCCACGCTACATCTGCATCCCATTTAGAGAAAAGCTGTGTTACTTTGTTACCCTAACAATTTTATTGTTGGAGCCATCCATGTGTAGTGGCTACAGCTTCGCCTGTAGAACTCAATGTCGTGGGTTCAATTCACATCAGGGTGGATTTTATTTTTCTTATGACTTAGCTCCCAAGTTGACTTCGCTTTCAAAGTACTAGGTGAAATTAATAGAAGTAAAGGAGGTTGGCGTGATGTTTACCACATCTCCACAGTGTCGATTGGACTATACTAAATATAGGTCTAGCACTGAATACTCAATAGCTAGTGGCATGGAACGGGTTCTTCACGTTTTTTCCTTAATTGTGTTGTATTATTGAAATATTTTAGCGTCCGTGGCTTAGTCCGACTCGTAATTCCAACGTACTGCGATCGAAACCCACTGCTTGTTTTGTAAACTTTTAATATAGTATGGGGCGTCGCAGTTCGACCCAGCCTTAAATGGGTATCAGGATGGATGTCCTGGGAAAGTAAAGACGGCCGGCGTAATGCTGACCACATTACCCACCTTGTGCCGATTGCTCTGTAAAAATATTCGTGCTCTTTCCATGTGACCGATGAGCCGAAGGGCGTAAAAAGGGATCATAACCTCTATGTAGATGTTATCCTGTATATATCGGTCTCTCTCCTCAGAGGTCCTGTTCGCCAAAAGTAGCGGTAAACAAAATGGATTGATAAATATACGATTACGGAGTCAGGACCAGTGAAATTAAGATCACATGACCTGGTAATGGGATGTCTCAGACGTAGCAGCTTTGTCCATCAGGCGAAAGAATTTAAAAGGCAGTAGCAGGCATACAGTTAACTGTATTTTTAAACGGTCTCACACTTGGCATCCAAACGCATATTACATCTGGCCATGACCATATTAATCCTATGTAGCCGTTCATGAGAACGGTGTAACTAGAATGGCGTTATCCTGGAATACACAGAGGGGGGAAAAAAGATAGATCAAAAGCACCTTACTGAAGGAAACAAGAGAGTAAGGTTGCAAGATGAAGACGACTAGTTGTATCTGAGCATAGAATAGGAAGATCTAGCATGGTATGGTTTAGTGCAAATGCTTCTTTGGGGGATAAAGTTTATTCGGAAAAAAGCGAGGGGGGGGGGGGGGGAGATCAATGAGATGTCTATGTAAGAACAGCATTGCTACTACCTACTCTTTGCTTTGCATCTTCGGAGCTACACATTAAAACCCTTATCAGTGGTCCGCAGACTGGATCCACTGACCTGCAAAAAACGATCAGCTGGCTTCTGATCCTGGAAAATATCCGGAATAGTCGTGGATACATGTTGTTAAGGATATAGGTGCTTACATTTTTATCGTATTTAGCTGCAACACAAGGCAACATCGGTGACACACAGTATATACCCACTAGTAAATGTGCTCCTGTTTATACACCATATATTTAAGACTGCTAAACTGATACAAACTCCTAGCCCTAACTGCAAACGAATTGCCATTTTCACAGATGCCCTGGTGCAAGCTTTTAAGAAAAGCAAATTTCCTAACCCTCTTCCGTGCCATAACCAGCTTTAAACGCCAGCGAACTGTCCTGGTTGTTCGTCTACCTACGGACTTTAGCCCTGTTCCAGAACCGGAGGGTTGCGTACACATCTTTGATCTATAGATCTGGCTTATTTCTATGCAGACTATTTATTTGTCCCTTGCCTCTCAGGCAGATGCAAACTGACTTAAAAGAAAGCCCCTAATTAGTCAACTCACACGATGCTTTTCAGTAGTCAGATGGTCTGTTCTTACTCCCGTACAATGGGGTCCCATAACTGACACGGGGAGTTTCTTCAGTTGAGAATTAAATGTTGAACGTTGAATTAGGAATTGAGATCACAGCACTGGGGACGCTCCCATGAGCAATCAGTCCCTATCTTCAGCAACTAGGGAAGAGTTCCAGCAGCACTTCTTTCGTAGTATCCTACCCCAGATAAGGTCACAGGACAGTCAAACATTTTAGAGGGTAGTAAGACTAGGTTTTCCGGCTTTCTAATGCTTTTAACGACCCCACAACATCTAGATATGGCCCTAACCCTAACCCACCTGCGTCTCAAGAGAGAGTGCAGCCTAAGTCCCATGACTGCATGAAGCCTAGGTCCCACTACTGCAAGCAGCCTATCTACCATTCATTCATTCATTCAGTAGCATGTCCCTCGCGAACCTCGCTGCCATAACAACCCTCCGGAAAACCTTCCTATCCTGAGCAAGATGTCCTGCGTCTGATACACCCATCTGGAGATCATCTGCCACATCCTGCACCCATCTTCTCCTTGGCCTTCCTCTTCCTCTCTTCCCAGGCATATACCCCTCCATTATTGATCTCTCTAGACTTCCATGACGTTTCAAGTGACCAAAATATTTCAATTTTCTTTGTTTTATTGTCTTTACTAGCCAACCCTCTTCAATATTCAGCTCTTGAAGTATGGATGCATTTGTTCTTTTCTTTACCCAAGATATTCTTAGAACCTGTCTGTAAGCCTATCTACCACCCCCTAAAAAATTAGACTACGTGACTCGTGTCATTGTTTTGGGTAAGATATTAAGAAACCACACAAGACGTTGTCGAATGTAAATCCGTCTCGCCTTTCCCTTGAGTGCTGAGCGTCGGCTAGACATATTGGTAACTCCTAGCAGCGCAATTTGTAAAGATCTAATTGTGCCATTCGCACTGTTCACTCGCTTCCAAAAAGGCATCACAACATCTAGCTTGCCATCTGGTAGTAAAGGGGGAATACTGCAAACAAGAAGACATGAGATCTTCTATTCTGGGGGAGGGGGGACGTCTAGTCAAATTAAATTAGAAGAAAACATAATCAGGCCAATGATTACCACTACTTTACCGGCACGGAGCGGTCGTCACTCTACGCCACAAGACACGATATAGGGAATATAACATGGCTATGCTTTGTATGGGTATTTTATCACTGCGCCCATTAACTATGTACGTATAAACAACAAATCATACTCTATAAGATGGTTTTATGTACATCTCCTTTGAAAAAAGTAAATACTGTCAACTGAATCAACACCGCACGGAAAGCTGTATGGAACTGAAAAGTACTTCTAAAAAACTCATCTGACGATGTAAATCAGGAATCATCATATAGCAGGTCCTTTGCAGAAAGTCGATCTCATTATAGTCTGCCTTAAAAAAATAAAGAAATTGGTCTTTCGCGAGTTCTCTCGCCTGGTGTACTTTCATATTCCAAAAGTCAATAAAATCCTGCGTCCAATTTCGTATTTTCGTAACGGTCCTTCCTGGTACCATGCCTTCTGCTATTATTTCTTTCAATACGCCAAAGCGGTTGATATGGTCACACAATTTGTACTTCTGAGACAAGATGCTGTTTATTAGCCAATCTACCAAGATGATAAGACGTTTTTTAGATGTTTTAAAATGTCACATCTAGGGCTGTACCGAATAGTGATTTTCACTATTCGGCCGAATACGAATAACGGGACCAACTATTCGGCCGAATACGAATATGATTAGTGTATTGTGTATAAAATATATCTAAAAAAAAAAAAAAAAATCAAATGTACGCTGAACTTTTTTTTTCCACATAAAGTAGCACAGAATAGTCATCTTTTTCTAGCATCTGAGCCCTTGAGGTTTATTGCTGCAGATATCATTCGTTTCCATTCATCTCTCTGGCTGGCCTTATCTTCACAATTTGTGACACCAGTTATTTGCAGGTCTGGCTGGACATTATCTCTCGATCTTCTTTTTTATCTGCCTCATGGTCTACGCCCATTCCTCTCCCAGGTGTACACAGTTTTTACTTCTCTGTCATCTGACATACTTTTAATATGCCCCAACCATTTTAGTCTGTTAGCTCTCATGATGCCAGTGATCAATAGTGATTTAAACAGATTATGTGTTACGTTGTTGCTTTCCACTCTCCATTCCCCGCTGTTAGCATCTTGTATGGGTCCAAAGATTTGTCGTAAGGATGTTTTCGAACACCTTTAATAAGGCCTCATCTCTTTTATTTCTGCTTCAAGTTTCAGAGCCATATAAAACGACTGGTCTTATCAACGTTTTATATATTTTGATCTTGGTGTTGCGAGACAGACACTTTGACTTTAGCAGATGTTGAAGGGCATAGTATACTTTATTTCTAGATTATATTCTATATTGTGTTTCTTCTCTCAGCACGTTGGAGCAGTTGAAGTTTGCGCCCAAATACTTATGTTTTGGTTCTTCTGATTTTCATATTATCGACTTCGATGTGGCTGTAGTTTATATTCTTTCCATGTCTAGTTAGTATTCGTACAGAAAAGTAAACATTTAAAAACATTTTATGTTTTGCATCCTTCAGTCAGTCTGTGGTAATTATTAACTAGGAATAAAAGAATCCTAAGTATTATAACAAGTATTTAAACGTGTAAATTGTCACCAACAGCTTAGTTAATGGATGAAAGCTGCATTAGCTTTCAACAAAACCAATCGTTCCATGTTGTCAGCATTAAGACCGTGTATGCATAAGCAGGTGTAAGCAGGCCGAATACCGAATAGTCAATAGGTCCACTATTCGGCCCCGAAGCGAATACGAAGCGAATATTCGGTACAGCCCTAGTCACCCCCCCCCCCCCCTTTTCCGTCTAGCATTCCAGCTCAAAAGCCCCTATTATCTTCCTTAGTGCTGGGAGATAGTTCACGACTCGCATCCATATCTATTGGGAAGATGGATAAATCAGATATAAGATAGTAAAAAGAGGAAGATCTAAAGGAAACTGTTGAAACTTACATCCTGCAAGCCAAGCATCTGTGCTCTTCTCATTTGTCAACGAAGAAAGCTCTCTGCCTTCCTAAAAGATGCATTGAAATTATCTATACAAGAATTAAATTTGGGTACGAGCTGAAAATAAATAACTTAAATTCTTTGAACTCAATGATTACGCATTGTTCATAGCAAAAGTGAGCAGTCATTACAAGACCTACTGAAGAATCTGGTTATCTGGTAATTTTTAGTTTCAGCTTCATAGCAAACGGGTCACCCCATAGTTGCTCCGCTCCTGTGCCAAAGAAGAACACACATAATGTTTATCACAGTCACTTGTGGAGAGATTAATAGACTGCTGTCTCAGCAAACACACGCATTAAAAGCATACGGTAGCCATCCGAAGTGCTGACACAAACAATCCGACATTAGAAATGCAGTTCATCATGGATGGTAGCACTAGTGACTAGCAGAAGTCACCAACAGATCAGCAGTTGCCCACGCAATCAGTTTTAATCACATAATGGCACCACCAGTATTGCGACAACCGGAATCGAGCCATTTTGTGAATCTACAGTTCATACCACCACGTTGGTCCCAGTCGAAAAACATTCTAAATGAAATCCGCAGCTCACTGTGTCACGCCATGCACTCAGCTCAGAAGCTGGGCAACGCAGCTATATCCTTTCAGTCTACAAATGGAGTAAAAATGCAACGGCCCTGTCTGGCAGAAGCAAAATAAAATTTGCCTCGGCTCATAACAGTGGCGGTGCCTAGCGTCCATTTTGACCTAAAGCATTATGTGAGGATTAATAAACGGTCAAACCAGAAGTATCCTCAATCTTAGCTGGGAAAAGGAAATTTACAAGGAGCTGTGTGGTCTCGAAGTATGGTGTTCGCCTCGAGTGCTAGACGTCGCGGGTTCAAGCCTCAATGAGGGCTAGAATTTGTTTCAGGTGGACTTATAGTATTTCCCCTGTTCTCTGGTAGTAAAACCGGAAGCCCGTGTTTAATAGTGCCAACGTAAAGAATTCCTTGGCAGTTGGAAATCAAAAAGAGTTGCCTAACGGCGCTGCCCAGGCAAAAACTGAAGCTAAAAATCTACCCAAAGTATTTCAGGATCCTCGCCGTTGCAACATAGATTGTGCACTGCGCTGAGATTTTTCATACTCAGGCCTGAGTTAGAACAAGAACGGAGCACATATGGGTTACTCCCGTGTGCCATGTATGTTGATACGCTGAACGAACATAAACAGGAGTTTAGAAAAAAACTTTATAGATAGAAGAACAGGGGAGATTCATGGTACCCCCCTCAACCTACACATAAGTTATAATGTGGCCCTTGTAACAGCAACACTTTTAGTCGCTGTGGCATAGCAGCTACATGCTAGCCTGCGGATTGGAAGGTCGTGGGTTTGGGTCCTGTCGGAACCTAGTTTGCTTCAAAAATAACCTTGGCTCGCAGATCGACCTAGTCTTGAGTGGGTACCAGACACAATACTAGAACATAAAGGTAGCGTGCGTGATGTTGACCACATCACCCACTAAGTACCGATTAGTCTATGAAATATAGGTCTAGCCCTATATGTAAAGACGTAGAAAAGTCTGGTCATATTTTTAATTTTAACAGTAACACCAGCAAGGCGTAAGCTGTAGGTATATACGAGTAAAGAAGGCATTTAAAAAGTACTCCGCCACAAGTGTAAATACTGTAAACGAAATGACAGCGCGTTCTGACGAACAAAATCAGCAGTAATGATCCGTTAAACTAACATGTGAGGACAATGTGCGTTCAGACAGTTTACCTATATAGATGGATCTGAGAGTTCATTCCTGCTATGAAGCACTCATGGGCTAGTCCAGCAAACCGATAGTGTCTTACCTAGTGCTCGTAGAAAATGAAGAGATCTCACTAACCAACTCAATAGAAATTAAAGGAAGAAGGCAGGTTGTTTGAGACTTGGCATTTATCGCAGGTTGTAAAGGGTGAACAGTACAGATGTAGCTAAAATACACATATTAACATCTTCTTGTAGTCAAAGGGTCGGCTCTATGGCTTAGTCGATGTAATGTTTTGTAATGTCGGGATGCCGGGTTCGATCCCAGCTGCGGGCCACGCGCCTTGCGCTGGTTTCGACAGGGGCATCAAGAAAGCCGACCGTCCAGAAAACAGTGGCAAACTACTGGACGTAAATTTGCCTATAAAAACCAAACAGCCAGGGACTGCAACGTCATGTAAAGGATACGCAACTAACCTATAGTCAAAGACGTGCGGTGGTGTTACTGTTGTCTATCCACAACTTTCTTTCTCGTATACTACTGATCATTTCTGACACAGATGATATCTCTCATGCCATGTCGTTAAACTGTCCAGCGTCTTTTCTCTCTCTCCGACTCCCTCTTTGTCCCTCCAAGTTTCCCACCGTCATGATGTACCCCTCACGTTCTGACCAAAGAGTATAGATTTTACTTTCTAAGCTGTCTGCTCTCATCCTGAGTTAGTTTCTTTGAAGCCATCATTTGGTTTATCTCTTCAGAGTGTTTGCATATTCAATTTATAAAACCCCATCCTAATCGCCTCCATACTGGTCCATATAATGTTTCACTTATTGACTGAATGTCTATGGTTAGTTGCGTACCCTTTACAGGACGTTGCAGAACCAACCCCAAACAGCCCTAGCTCTAGTGTGGTTTTCTAGGCAAATTTACGTCCAGTAGTTTGCCATTGCTTTCTGGGAGGTCGGCATGGCCCGCAGCTCGGTTTGAACCCGGCATTACGGCATTACTAAGCGTTCGCATCGACTTAGCCACAGCGCTGACTGAATGTCTATGATTTACTTCTTTATATCGGGAAACTATTTATATGTTAAAGTGAAGTAAGGGGAGCAAGAAAAAAAAAATCTGACAGGCACATCGTTCCTGCTACTTTTTTTTTTCTTGGTGGTGCACCATGGTGATGCTAACAAATGAGCGAACCACACAAGTAGAACTTTTGAGAAGTTTGCTGATCCCAGGAGGCTTTTCGGGAGGCAGAAGCAAAAATCTATACAAATTTTCAACGTAGATCTTCAGACTGACTAACGAGATGACACTGATGAGGAAGTAATGAGGCTGGTGATGACATGATGATAACACAGCGACGACGATGATGAGGGTAGTGTTAGTGGTAGCGATGGTGATGATTAGAATGTTCATAATTGTAGTGATTTAATTTAGCTTTAGATTTAGTTTAGTCGACGGATCGACATCATGGCACACGGGTTTAACCCATTAGTGCTCCGTTATACTTCCAACTCAAGGATGAGTTTAAAAATTCTTTAGCACAATGCAATAAATCCGTTGCACCGGCGAAAATCCTACAATACTTTGGGCAGATTTTTGATTCAAAATTTTGTTGTGTTACTTATTTCGATTACCATCTGTCAAGTAATTTTTTTTACGTGCAACAATACACACGGGCATCCGATCTTACTATACAGAGACCAGAATAAATTATTAGAACTCCACGTAAAAAAAAAAAAAAAAATCACAGCCTTTACCGGGGCTAAAACCCGGGACCTTCAGACTCTATGGCGGATGCCATCCCTTGAGACCACTCATTTCCCTTGTAGTGATTATGATGATGATAATGATAATGTCTGTGATGATGATGACGATGCTGGTGATGATGATAAAACTGTGATGCTGCTGATGATGATGGCGATGGTTGAGGCGGCTGTTGCAACGATCATGTACACAGCAACCTACCCAGAAGTTCTTCAAGTTCCGCCCAAAGACGACTGACGTCACAAACACTGCAAACAGCAATGGAAGCAGATTCATTGTTCTGGATAGCTGTGTACACGTGGTACACAAGAAATGACAAATGCAAACAAACTACACAACAGATAACGGGCAGTTTGCTATGTTTCAAAAATCCTGCCCTTTGTAGAATTGCTACAAAATCAGATTACTGACCCTCATAGGCAATCTTTTATAGTTGTTCAATCTCTCACCTGTTGACACCAAACGTTTGCAGACAATTACCATTTCATTTAACGGTGTCAGATTTAATCTAAAGAAACAATAAAATGAAGCACGTTGGCAAATGACTTCCCATTATTACGTCAGTGATTTATTTCAGCAAGTGTACCACGAAAACAAGTACTCGTTATATACAATCAGTGTTTATGTGATTTTGGGGTTGTTCAATATTTATTAGTTAGATACATGGTGATACTTATATTTAAAAAAAAAAATGAAAGCAAGTTAGTTGCGTATCTCACAGGAAGTTGCAGAACCAACCCTAGCATTTTAATGGCTGTTGTGGTTTTTCTAGACAAATTTCACGTACAGTAGTTTGCCATTGCTTTATGAACAGTCAGCTGCCGAGACCACTGTCCATACCGATGAAAGACAAATCGTCCGCATCTGGGATCGAACCGGCACCCGGCATTACGAAGCGCGTTGGCAACGCCTAAGCCACAGACACTGACTTAAACTATAACGCATTTTAAAAGGAAAGACCTCATCATCATCATCCTGTTCCCTGTTACCTGGCGTAGTGCTCATGCGTCTCCACAGATCAAGTTCCCTGGTTGACTGGAATAGCTCTCTTAGTGATATCCCTGCGATCCATCGTTTCAGCCCATCCAGCATCATCCCTTTTGGTCTGCCTTTACCCTCTTTCCATTGATCTTTCCAGTTGCAACAACATTCTCTATTGCCTTTCTTCTCATTATGTGACTAAAGAACAGTGTTTGTCTCGTCCTTTTTGTTGTACATAGAGATCTACTTTCATTAACCTCTTTCAAGCTATCGTTGTTAGTTACCATGGCCGTCCAAGGTATTCGTAACAGTCGTCTCAGAAACCACATCTCTGTTGCTTCCAAATTCTTCTTAATTTGTTAAGTGACATTCCAAGACATATAACAGAACAGGTTCTATGTAACATTTTAAAACCCTTTTTCTGTCATTAAATGAGAGCGATTTATTGCCAACTATATTTTTCATTTTCTGAAATGAAGCTTTCGCTTGACTTATTCTGCTTCTCTAATCTCGGTCACACATTTTCCATTTGATGATATGATTGTTCAAGATATTTAAACTTATTGACTTGGTTAAGTATTTTTCCTTCAGTTGCGATATCGTAACGTGGAATTATCTTCTTCTTTGATATAACAATTAATTCCGTTTTCTAAATATTCAGTGAAAGTCCTTTTTTGGCACTCTCCATCTCCACAATTAATTGTACGGGTGCAGGATAAATGGCGATACATAAGCTAGCTTTACCATTGCTAGATACATGGAGACACATAAACTAGTTGTACGGGTGCTAGATAAAAAGTGACACATAAACTAACTTTGCCGTTGCTAGATAAATTTAGACACATAAACTAGTTGTATGGGTGCTAGATAAATTGCGGCACATATACTTTTTGTACGGGTGCTAGATAAATGCAGACACATAAACGAGTTGTACGGATGATACAAAATGTACACATAAACGAGTTGTACGGGTGCTAAATAAATGGCGACACACAGACTAGTTGTACCGATTTTAGATAAATAATGACACATAACTAGTTGTACGAGTGCTAGGGGGAAAAAAAGAGACACATAAACGAGTTGTACTGGTGCTAGAAAATGGTGTCACATAAACGAGTTGTACGGATGCTAAAAAATTGTGACACATAAAAGAGCTGTATTGGTGCTAGATAAATGGCAACACTTAAACGAAAACTCTAGACACAAAATTAGACAGTTTTGAAAATAAATGCCTTAGAAGAATATAAAATTTCAAATGGTCAGATTTCCAAACCAATACACAAATAAAGCAAGAATCCAGTCAAGAGTATGTGTCTAATTTTATACGAAAACGCCGCTGGAATTATGTCTGCCACGCCCTTAGAATGGATAAATCAAGACTTCCTTACCAATCCCTCATTTGGACACCACAGGGGAAAAGATCTCGTGGAAGACCAAGGTAAACCCTACGTAGAACATCATCAGGGAAGGCTCACTCATGGGCCACTCAAAAATCCAAGACCTACAACAGATTGCAACGAACCGCCATGCATGGAGAGTCATGACCTCTGCCCTATGTGCCGCACTCGACACAAGAGGAAAGACTAACTAACTAAACGAGCTGTACGGATGTCGGACAAATGGAAACACATAAACTAGTTGTACTGGTGCTAGATAAACGGCGATGCATAAACTAGTACATGTGCTAGATAAATGGTGGTAGATAAACAAGTACAGATGCTAGATTAATGACGACGCATAAACTAGTTGGAGGGGTGTTGATAAATGGTGACACATAAACTAGCTGTACGGGTAATAGATAAATGGCGACACATAAAATAGTTGTAACGTTGCTAGATAAATTGCGAAAAATAAACGAGCTGTAGGGTGCTTGATAAATGGTGACACATAAACTAGTTCTGGAAGTGGAAACAAGAGTGACTGCAGTCAAACTAAAATCAACAAATGCATTGAGTGAACATTGACTAATCAGTTGTGGGAGGGACAGCTGAGATTGAGGGGCATCTGGAAAACTCACTGAGGAATGACGAAGTTTATGGGAAGAGGATAAAGTTAAGACAGCAGATTGAAGACAGCAAAGGGCAGGCAGTATAGGAAAGACAGATAAATATGGAAATATATGATCATGTTGTATACGTTTGAAAGGAATAGGGATCCAGTTCAAGAAATTTGGTTAACGTGAGATTGCAAACCTTGTTTGTCAAAAATTAATGGCCGGGTAAGGATGAGTATCAAAACATACATATTTATGCATAGAGTGGCGGCCGTTGTGAAGAGGCAGCAGGTTCAAATTCCAATGGAATACAGAGGCGCCATCACAAAGAAAACTTTAGGCCAGATAATGCCTCAGCTGCATTTAAGTGCTTTTTATAATTAGAATAATAATTAATAATAATAATAATAATAATAATAAAATTAATAATAATAATAATAACAAAAATAAAAACTGAACGGCAAATAAATATAATATACAATAGAATTTTGTGAATATGAAATTTCTTAAGAAACACTACTGGTTTACATAAAAACAATTCACTTATTGAACGTTATGTCAGGATGAATAAAATAACTAGAATTTATGACACCATTGACAATTTTATTCACAGACCGATGTTACTCTTCTCTGATGTTTGTCACACAATGAAAAACTTGTATCTTTACAACTTTACACTGTCAATAAATTTTGAGCTGGTACTATTGATAAACCCAATTGCAATATTTAAAAAAAAAAAAAAAACAGCATCACAATAACAATACACACACAAAGTAACCCAACAAACAATGAAAAAGACACAAAAGGAATTAAAATACCCCATAATAAAAAAAAGGGCAGGCTCATCTAACCAAAGAATGAAAGAGCTGTGCCAAAAAAAGAAGAATGAAATTTGAGACAACATGAAAACAATATACATAGAAAGGCTTTACAATGGGACCCGCAGTTGCATATGTATAAAGTAAACTGTGATCACATGTATGATAATATGCGTACTTTACATACAAAAAGGACAAAAACCGGAAAACGTGAATGTTTTAATAATTTTATTGGATTTGCCAGCCGTAAATAGATAGTTGAAAATGTATTATACGTTTTGACAGGTCTATAATCCGCATGCCTACTTAAATAATTGACTTCAACAACTGTAGAGAAGCCGCACATAGAGTGTGTTATCTATTTGATTTCTTTGTAAAGTGTAAAACTGTCTTCATGGCTAATAGTTATGACATATCTAACTCCGACAACAATGACTTGAACTTATATAAAAGATTGTTTCAAACAAGTACAGACAGTGCCTGTACGATCTCAGCAAAGTAGAATTTAAAAAGCTGTTGAATGCTGTGAGGTCAAAGTCTTGTTTAGCCAGTTCGCTGTTCACCTGTTGCTCTCTACACCACAATGAAGCATATCGTACTGGTGTGTCTGTTGTCTACTACCGTCCTGGCCAAGAAGATTCTGCCGTTGGTAAGCTTCAGTTTCATTCATCATCATGTTGCAGGTCCTTTGCAGAATGTCGCTCTCATCACGGTCTGCCTGAAAGAAACTCGGTCTCCCGCCTCATGTACGTTAATACTCAAAGAGTCACTTATATCCTGTGCCCTTTTTCGTGTTGGTCGGTCCCTGTCCCTCCTTCCTAGTATCATGGCTCCTGCTTTAATTTGTTTCAATCTGTCGTGGTGCTTGATATGACCAAAATATTTTAGCTTCCGAGAAAAGATGCTGTTTATTTGCCAATCTTCCTTGATGTTCAGAACTTTCAAGATGTCGGTATTTCTCCTCTTCTTTGCCCAACATATTCTGAGAATCTTTCTATAGCATTTCAGCTTATAAGCCCTATTCTCTTTCTTAAGGACTGGGAGATAGTCCACGACTCACATCTGTATATTGCTACAGGGAAGATGCATGTTGTCCAAATTCTAGCGTTGATCTTCTTGCTGGTGTACATATATTATTTGGTTACATTTCTAATGTGGAAAACAGGTTGCTAACAATGCATGTTTTCGTGCTAAAAAAAAAAAAAAGAATGTAATGGGCGCTTTTGCTATAAAGTGTGTGTGTGTGGGTGGGGGGGGGGGGGCTGCTCCGTTGCAAAGTAGTCAAGCCTTGTGCCTCGCTCGCGCTCTTAAAGGTCGTGGGTTCCTTTCACGGTGGCCTCGTCAAGTTCACGAGTGCATTTTTACAGATATCTCTGACGATCGTCACCGGAGCTACGGAGGTCGTTCTCTGTAAGCGCTCTTGGCTGGCAGCTAGCTGTTCTGCAGAGAGAGACTGAGCTGTTTGAAACAAAAACCCAGTGCAATGAAGTCGATCATTTGACCTTTACTCTACCTTCCCTATACAGGACGCTTTCACTATATATACCCATCGAGCATAAAGAGTCTAAACTTACTTGATTTAAAACGTGTGGCACTCATGCGTTGTTTTCTTCGTGTTAGCCTCCATTATTTTAAATGAAGATTATAGTTATCCGGTTCAGGTTGAGAACCTGAAAGCCCAATGTCAGTTATACAATTTCGCCTTAATTCAGATTCAAACCCATGATCTATTTTCTAGCAGAAAAGGATCTAGCCACTACACCATAGTAAGCTATTTCACACAATCATTGTATAAAGTTAATGTAAAGGACCCTTTTCCACCTCTTTTTAGGCGTATTGGGTTTAAAAGGCAAGACATATATTTTATAGACCAAACGACACTTGGTGGGTGATGTGTTCAGCATCACGCCGGCCGCCTTTACTTTCTAGGACTGTACGTGGTACTAACTTAAGCCTGAGTCAACCTTGGAGCCAAGGTCATTTTTTTATTTTAAAAAAAGTCTGGCCCTGTCAGCTACCGAACCCACGACCTTCCGATCTGCAGGCGAAGGTCTAGCCGTTAGACAACGGAGGCTTCGATCATCGTGTGGTAAATCTGTCTTTTAGTTAGAACCTTTTCATCTTTCTAGACGATTGCGTTGTATTATTCTATAAAGGGGTATAGTACTTACAGAACGTCTAGCCGCCCCTGAAAGCGAAGCACAAAGCATGGATACCTTAGCTTCGTCGACGATTCAAGTGGGTCTTGGGAAAAAAAAAAAAAAAGTTGCACTAGTGAACCAAACGACACCGGCTTTACATGAACACACGACTTTCAGAGCAGGAGACAAACGGCCTTCCCACTTCATCACAGAAACCCCGATTGAAACAAACACTCCATACAAACTTATCATCGGCAGGTTTTTGATTAAGTAGGGCATGCCTGTCCCTTAGTTTGTGTCTTTTGCCAAATATTCTTATCGCATCACTTCATTGACTACCTTCAATTTCTTCTTTTTTGTTCACCGGGTGTAATCACCAGTGGAAAGGTTTAGTTGTTTTTCCTTTTTGACCTTTGCTTTGTCCCAGGATGTCTGCTCTGTGGCTAAGTCGATGCGAATGCTTCGTAATGCCGGGGTGCCGAGTTTGATCCCAGCTGCGGGCCATGCGCCTTGTGTTGGTTTCGACAGTTTTATCAGGGGGCCGACCGTCCAGTGGCGATGGCAAATTACTGGACGTAAATTGCCTAGTAAAACCACACAACAGCCAGGGGCTGCTGGGGTTGGTTCTGCAACGTCCTGTAAAGGATACGCAACTAACTTTTTTGTTCCAGGGTCTTAGTTTTTCGTGTCCTCTGTTTTACTGGCTTATTTGTGTGTTGGTTGTTAGCTGCCGCTCTGGCAGAAACACTCTGAAATGAAAGAAAGCTCCCAATTTGTCGACTACTATGACGTGCTTGTTGGGGAGGCAGTGAGTCTGTTCTTGCTTTAGCGAGAATGGGTCCCTGGAATCTACTAGGGAAACTAATGGAACCTATTCCAGTATGACTGACACGGGACAAAAGACACAATCTTGACACAAACACACATGAAGCAGCGTAGGTGCCAGAGGTGGTGATTCAGAACTCATGACTCTCTGTCTTCTCAAAATTGCCCTTACCTCAAGTGTTAGTGGGCTAATTCGCTTTATTTAACCATTATATACAAACATTTGCTTCGTATAATTGTTTTGTTTCCACACATCTTAATATTTTACTATCTCCTTGAAAGGTTGAAAGGCGAAAGGATGCCTACAAGCTAAATAATATTGTTGGAGCATATATATATATATTAACAAACGAGCCAGACCTTAGGGGGCGATGTGATCAATACTGCCGCCAGCTGCTCCCCCCCCCCCCCCCCCCCCCCCAGGACATTAGAAAGAAGCCACTGCATCTAGAAACACTGACACGAATTCGAACCCAAAACCTGCGAGCCTGCAGGCAGAGTTCAGCCAATACAAGATAAATAGTCTATGCTCCCTCCTTTAAAAATGCAAAATTATTTTTGTACACCTGGATCTCAAATGCTTTTTCTGTTTTTTTTTTTTTTTTTTAATGTTAGCATACAAGGTTTGAGAATAAGGTAATGAGACTAATTCCGTAAAAATTAAACTAATCAACATTTCAAGATATAATCTGTATTTTATTCAAAGTGAGCTCCTTGTGCTTTGATACTGCAGGTGGCACGATCTAACAAACACAGAAACGACCACTATAGTTCTGTTAATATGGCCCTTAAAGTCGATGTTCCGGCTCTTTGGATGACATCAATATCGTCAAAGAAGCGTCCTTTCAATCGTAACTTTAATTTTGGGAATAGAAAATAATCAGAGGGAGACAAATCTAGGGAACAGGGTGGAAGGCTGAGAACACTCACTTGCTTTAGGGCCAAACATTCTTGATTGGATGATGTCTCTTGGGTACTTAAAGCGCTGATGTTTTTGATCATCAGACAATTCATTTTGTACAAACCGGTAACCAAATGTTTTCTTGCCAAAATCTTGCACTAAAATGTTATGAATAGTATCTCTGTTAACACCAGATTCATCTGCCATCATCCTCACAGTAAAACTATGATCTTCTTGTATCCGTTCTCTGACTTTTGCAATGAGTTCATGATAACGAACAAAAATTGGGCGTCCAGGTCTGGTTGCTTAAGTATTCATTTCCAGACCACTTTTGAATCGTGAATACCACCAGAAAATGGGTGCACGAGGTAAAAGAATATTCCCACTAACATGTTCCATCAACTCAACTGTTTCAATGGCGATTTTTCTGAGTTTTAAAAAGTATTTAATGTTAGCATTTTGCTCCGTGCTGCTTACGTAACAATGCATATTTGACTAGGTCAAACAATGGCGGATTGTTTGTTATTTGCTTATCGGGCTGCGATGAAAATTTCAAAGTTCATAGATGAATGTTGCCTCTTTAGATTGCATGCTTTGCTTAATAGATGACATTTTTGTATTGACAATAATAAAATCAGTCTCATTACTTAAGTGTCGGACCTTGTATAACACTTATAATGCTAGTATATGCATAATTACTCACAGTTAACAATATTATCTTGATTTGTTTTCCACAGAAAAGACATGAACTTTTAGAAAAGAGAAGCGTTGAAAATAATGAAGCTCAAAATGGTTAGTGGTACTTATCACATATATCAATTTTATATTTAATTTATTATTAAAATCCGATATTAAAATTATTTATTATATTGTTACTATTTCTGTTAAAATATCGTCAGGGTGTTTAACACTAATTAATGCCAGATTGTTTTTGGAGCTGTATAGTCTGATAAAACTTTATAACTTGATCTCGGAGGATTCAGTTAGCGACTTTTCTCGTGCATCTAATTTCACAGCATAAAAGTCATACCAGTCTTTTAAAAATTCAAAATCTGTTTAATTCACCACTGATCACTGGCATCATAAGAGCTTATAGAGTGGAACGGTTGGGCATATTGAAAGAATGTCAGATGACAGAGAAGTAAAAACTGTATACACAAGGGAGATGAATGGTCTTACACCATTAGGCAGCCCAAAGAGAATATAGAGAGAAAATGTCCTGTCAGACCTGCAAACACTTGGTCACACCAACTGGAAAGAAAAGACCAACCAGAGAGATAAATGAAGTCGGGTGATATCTGCAGCAATGAACCTTAAGAGCTGGGTATGATGAAGAAGAAGAAAGTAGAAGTCTTATATTTATATAAATCCTACTGGACGAGAAAGACACGCGCAATGTTGGCTTGTGAAGAAGTGTGTGACAAATGTGGTGCTTTACCTAGGGTAATGCAATTTTAGTGCAACAGAGGTTCAACGTATACAGATAGATAACGACAGCACCACCTGGAATTGATTAAATTGTTATGCTCGCTTGTCACAAAAGGCCAATGAGACTGAATCAGAGAGTTAGAGGAAATCCCTGTCAAAAGGCTTCTTTTTTGTGTAAATTTAAATGCTCTGAACAGAGCATGGGACAGTCCTGGGGAACAGACAGTGAAACGCATTAGCAGAGGCTATGGATAATACAGAAACAGTACATAATCGATGGTAGGAGAAATGGAATGACCATGAGACTTCGTGATGCATACAAGGCTATTGATTGGTGTGTGTTACCCAGTCATCAGAGCTGGACACATAAAGGGGTGTTGTCGGCGATTGTGAGTTACCATATACCATGCCTAGTCTTGATTTCCAAAGCAAACAAGATGAAGGCTTTGACGACAGGGAGACCTTTAAGTAAGTGAAGGTCAATACCTTTCTTGGACGTCTTCGGTAGAAAGTGTATAACAGAACCACCCGTTCTGCGTTGTGCAACCTCCAAGGTGCACTCAAGAAGTCGAAAAGTCATGGGCAGAATATAGAGCATTAGTTAAATAATTACACAATATGTAAAAGTCATCTTAAAGGCTACAAAAGGAGGCAGAGAAGGCAGAAAAGTCAAAATAGAAAAAAGCAGAAGAGTTCAAGTGGTGTGCAACAGCTGCCAAAAAAAAAAAAAAAAACTAAATGTGAAAACTGTATAAATGAAACTGGAGGGGTGAGATCGCAGGGTAGGTAATGGAAACTTTAAAGGCATATGTAAAGAAAAAATCGTTCTATCACAACAGGTATTATTTACACGGATACTGGTATGTTTATGACAAAAAATATGACAACAGACTAAGATAAGGGGGAGGAAATTTTTGCAGAGATTTATAGCATAAACAAACCCTGATGATAGAAAGTGGATATTGAGTTAGGGAATACTATTCATGATATGTGCTGTCAGGAGATGTGTCGATGGTGTAAAATATGTCTTGGAGAAAACAAAAGACACTGCGCCGGGGCCAGACGGAGGACATGAAAGATGAGGATTTGAGGGAAAAGGGTTTCTACTTCAGCGATAGCAGAGGTAAAGCGTCAGTACGCCAGGATTAAGTCCATCGATATTTAATACCTCTTCCAAAACCAGGCAAAGATCATTGCAGACTCAGCAGTTTCATTACTGTCACTCTTCAAAACACTTTGGGCAAGATGCTTGAAAAGATTATTAATGTTAAACTATATATTTTTGAAGAAAAGAAAAAGCTCTTGCCAAGAGATCTGGGCAGCTACCAGTCAAGATGAAATACCTGCTCAAATGCGGCCGTATTTGCCTTTGATGTAAATGATGGGTTCCAGAATAAACAGGAAATGGTGATATCAACTCTATCCTGAGGATGCCTACAGGAGAGTCAGATATGATATTTCCATATTTGTGATAACGGAGTCGAGGGCATGTCCTTGACTGGTGATCTGCATTCACGTAAAGTCGCTCTCCGCCTGTGTACATGGATCTCAGAAGCATGTAATATTTAACCGTGATTTCCCCAGGGTTCTTCAGTTTTACAAGTGCTCTCCAAGGTGTACACAAGCAGAACTGCAGAACATGAATCATATGGAGTTGCAAGAGTTTTTTTAAATTTGCAGATGATGTTCTTGCATATAGGCAGGCTAGTTTGAGGAACATTTAGCCCAAGATCTACCAGTAACTCTTCAGAAATAGGTACAGTCATCAACCGAAAAGTTGGCTGTTATATGGTGCTATGTTGACAACAGAATTGTAAGAGCTGAGGTGCAAGCTCTCACAATTATTGATAGAAACATTAGTACAATACCTGGACATCAGTTTCAATAGAAGCATGTCCTTCAGGGATCATGCGGAGACAGTTGGCAAAATACCAAAAAGAGCTTAGTGCACTTAAGGGTATGGCAGCAATGAACATAGAACAAAGAATTTTGTTCACGATGTTCCAGCAATCGATCTTCTCGATGATAGATTTTGTGCTTGGAATGCTTACCATATCAAAGTGTCAGCTGACTTAACTTGAACGCATACAGGATGAAGCTCTGATAGTAATTATGTGATGTATAATAGAATTACAAAGGTCAGATTTTTAAGAGCATGCATCTTTCCCATTGCAACATACGCCTGTGAGACCTGGACACTTACTAAACAAGCGGAACAGCGCATAAATGCATTTGAATATAAATGTTACAGACAGGTTCTAAGAATATCTTGGGTAAAGAAAAGAACAAATGCATCCATACTTCAAGAGCTGAATATTGAAGAGGGTTGGCTAGTAAAGACAATAAAACAAAGACAATTGAAATATTTTGGTCACTTGAAACGTCATGGAGGTCTAGAGAGAACAATAATGGAGGGGTATATGCCTGGGAAGAGAGGAAGAGGAAGGCCAAGGAGAAGATGGGTGCAGGATGTGGCAGATGATCTCCAGATGGGTGTATCAGACGCAGGACATCTTGCTCATGATAGGAAGGTTTTCCGGAGGGTTGTTATGGCAGCGAGGTTCCGCGAGGGACATGCTACTGAATGAATGAATGAATGAATAAAAGATACCCCGGTAGTATGTATGTGGTATTTGCTTGCACTGCCTACTGTTACAGATAGGCTCAAATTGCTTCAATCTAAGCCAAATCTCAAAATAGCCACAGTTAAGAACCACCTCCTGCTTAAAGTCCTAGATAGAGCTAAGGGCCACCTACTATAAAGAGTAAGATCCTGGATGGCGCAAGATGAAGACACAACTCGCCATTTTTGCAGCTTGAAAACATTGGGCGGGGAGAAGAGTAGGTCACAATGTTCTAGGAAGTGAAACTTATGTAGGGTTATGTTTATACTGGGCCGTGAGTGCAGAGACTGGCAGATAATTTTCTTCCAGGTGATATGGTAATCTAAACAGATGGCTCTGTGTTGAGTGACAGACGAAGCTCAATAGGATTCTTAACAAAAGTAAATGCATGTCGTTTAGTTTAACAAAGCTGGACATATGACACCGCAACATATACTTTGAGAATGGAGGTGGAAAATGTCACTACAGCCTTTCGCTGGATTGAAAAACAAACGTACACACAGGTCGTAATTATAACCGACTCATAGAGTTGTTGAAAAAGGAGGAGACCTGTATATTCTTGCAGACTGATAAGCGTCGCTTCAGAGGTCCAGGGAAGTAAAGATATTCCCGTGTATTAGGAAATGACCATGGTACTTCTCAAGTAGGTATTTAATTTATGCATGCCTCTCTAGAATACGCTAAATGCTGTAGAGGTCCGTTAAGGCTAGTAAATAGTGCGGAAGCACAGATGGTCATCATGGTCTTAAGAGAATGGTACTGCGAGGAGTCAACAGGGCGCCCGGTCGACGATCAACACTCAAGCGAAAGATGAGACGTACATTCAATCAGACTGCTATTGGTACCATTGGAATTCAAACTTGCTGCCTAATATGGGGATAGAGCGCTTATAGGAATGTCTCTAGTGCTTTGATGTCGATTCGTAATTAAATATTAAACATTATAAATATGAAACCAGGCAAATCCGATTACTCTGTAGATGTCATAAACAAGATCGTAGGTGGTAGTGCAGCGAGGCCAGGGGAGATACCATGGCAAGCCAGTGTGAATAAATTACAATTTGCTGAGGGACGCTGGACATTTAGCCATACCTGCGGGGCAACAATAATCAGTGAATACTGGTTACTCAGCGCAGCTCACTGTTTCAAGTAAGTGTACTTAAAAATGTAAGCAAATGTCTAAAACAGTTAAGGCATAGTCCTATGCACTAGATTTTTGCTGGATATCAATTTTGCTAATATTTTAAACGACCACTCAGCACCTAATGAAAGTAGTCATACTGGTACAATTTGAGAAACATTTGGCTAAATTTGTCACACCAGGAGAAAGGAGGATCGCAGAGACCCTAAGTAAATGCTATATGGTGAATTAATAAAGGTTGGTAGAAGATGTCAAGGCGGACCTCTATTACAGTATAAATATGTGTGCAAGCAAAACATGAATTTTACGAGTATCGAGGTGGACTTATAAAAACAAAATGCCATGGACCGTGTTGTGTGGAAAAGGCATATAAGAAAGAAAATTTAGAGTAAAGGAAGAAATGACTGTAGAAAGGATGAGAGCTAAGCGTCTGAAAAAGAAACGGTAAAGAAATTAGGTCAAGAACAGTTATAGCTAGGCGTGATGGTACGTTGGCAAGTATTTATTGTCAGCTTTTAAATGTGTGTTTACAATTAGGTTGATATAATTAAGACAGTGAATATTCAATTTTTCTTTTTATTTTAGTTTATCCTCATTAGTTATATTCATGTGTTAGTTTTTCTTTTTCTTCTTATTCCACAGTTTTCTTGATAGCATCCTTGTCTTGCTTTGTTGTTGTTTTTTTTAATTGTAGTACCCTGCTTCTCCTTTGGGAATGCCTTACTAGACTCAGAAAATAAAGGTTAAGATTAATATTTAGTGTCTGTGTTAGAGATGGTGGGAAAAGTAGGGCGACACTGCTGATAGAATTATATAGGTTGTATAGTACAAAAATAGGGTGATAAAATCAATTCTGTGTAGCGTCAGCCTTGCATAGGTTACATACATGAAGAAAAAACCCCAGTAAATC